>OZ010790.1:394738760-395338760 GCA_963932465.1 Maratus speciosus | reverse complement strand
GAAGAGTGCTTCAGCCTAAATTATGAGGAATTATACACCGTGTTATGTGACGCGGAAAGTGTGATCAATTCTAGACCGCTGACATATGTCGCAGATGATGATGATCTTGACCCTCTTACTCCCGCGATGTTCTTGCAAGATATCAAAGACTCGAGAGTTCCTGAATTTGACATAATTGATTCAACAAAAATGAAAAGAAGATTTGCTTATCAGCAAAAAATCAGAGAAGATCTTAGAAAACGCTTTAGAGTAGAATACCTGGGGCAACTTCGAGAAAATGTGGGAAGAAATAGGGAAACTGAGTTTAAAAAAAAGACGATATTGGGCTGATTGGGGATGATAATTCAAAACGTATTAATTGGCCTTTGGGCAAAGTTGAAGAATTATATCCCGGCAAAGACGGAAAATTCCTCGTAGCCAGAATTAAAACGAAAACAGGTTCCTTTTTGAGACCCCTTAAAAGACTTTATCCTCTTGAAATCAATAATGAACTAATGCCACCTTTTTTAGTACATAGGATTCCTGTTCCGATAGACGACGACTCTGTTCCTGCTCCTGAGCCCGAGTCATCAGATCCTGTCTCTGAAGTTGAACCTTTGGATAGCGTTCCTGCTCCTGTGCCAAAGTCTTCAGATTCCCCTTCTGTAGCTGATCCTCTGTATATCACCTCTGTTCCTGCTCCTGTGCACCAGTCTTCCATACCTGAGGATGACAATCAGCGATCTCGAGCTGGTAGAAAACTGAAACAGCCGCAACGACTAGATCTATGAACTTTAGAGCCTAATCATCCTGACCCTCAAAGGTGGGAGGATATCGAAAAACACCGACCTCCATGGACATTTTCTCCCGACCTCCATGGACATTTTCCCTTCGAATGAGGACTTTTTGTTTTTGCCGTTTGGCAACAAAAACTTTTTGTTTTTAGAACGAACGAAGGAAGAATGATTTTGAGATGTGGGGTTTTTTCCCCATCAAACCGAATTCGATATTAATTCATCTTATGTACATAATGTAAATATATTTTGTATAAGTTAGCCATATAAATAATCTAAAATGAAAAGATATCTTTTCTTCATTTCCGACTATTTCTTGTGAATTATTCTAACTGCCGAATCTGTTCTTAGTGAGAGGAATTCTGATTCTAACGAAGGCGGCCTACCTTGGATCGGTAAGCATTTTTACTTACCTTTATAGATTTGTATCACATGATTTATTGCGTATCTAACAATGCATGTCGTGCATCAATTGATCAGTTCCATTAATGCATTAATGTGTTAAAAAGCTGCTTTAACCATTTTTCTATTAATTTAGATATGATTTAGATAGAATTTTATATATTAACATCTCTCCCAATAAAAATCGCAGATTAACCTTTTAAAGTTTCATATCTTTCTTTTTAACAAAGGATTATCTTTCTTTTGATGCAAATCATATCTTTCTTACTATCTTTCTTTTTATGCAAAGGATTATCACGCTGTAAAAAAAAAAAACCTGCTCTGGTTATTACTTTGCTGCAATAATAAATATGTAATCCATTATCTGAATTTCACCTGAAATTTCCATTATTTCTTTTTTGCCCCACCCCACCCCCCTCACACACAAAAGTTTATAATGCTGAAAACAATTTTTTTTTATTCGTAGTC
This sequence comes from Maratus speciosus, assembly GCA_963932465.1. Classification (NCBI taxonomy): domain Eukaryota; kingdom Metazoa; phylum Arthropoda; class Arachnida; order Araneae; family Salticidae; genus Maratus; species Maratus speciosus. The sequence continues at coordinate 395,337,117 of OZ010790.1, read as the reverse complement.
CAGTCATTTTAGGAAAAATAGCGGAAAAAATTAGAACAAAGCTGAATTTTTGCACAGGTGCTAGTTAGTGTATGTAGTTAAACATACTAAAAGTCCTCATCGATTCGATGCGAGCTTTCGCCACCAGGAGGCGCTAATGAGCTTGAAAATTGGTTTTTTGTGAATATCTCATGAACAATGGCATCTAGAAAAAAAGTTCAATTACAAAGATGTAGATAATTTAATTTCCTACGAAAAGTGTTATTAACATTTGTTTGTCACACCAATCCTTCACTGTCAAAAATTTTAAAAAGTGAACATATTTGGAAGAAAAGTTATAAAAAAACGAAAAACCTGCTGCTACTTTCAAAGGAATTATATAAACAGGTCTAAAATTCTTAATTTTGAATGGAGAAGGTGAATATATAATATAAATATATGCTTATTTCCACACCACCCTTGAGGTAAAGCATTTAGCGCGTTTTTTCATTATGCTTTTCCCCGTAGGCATATTCCACTTATAGTGACTGGCCTAACCCAATTTCAATCGTTTGACTGCTTTAGTAGTCGTTTGCACAGCTTCAGTTTCTTTACTTGATTCAGTTTCGTCATTATCTGTATTTCTTTCTTTCATTGTTGTATTGCCTTCAGTATTTTCTGATCGGCTTTCGATATCATCACTAAGTTCAGGAGTAGCGATTCCCTCCTCCTTTGCAGTGGGCAGGTTACTGTCAATATCTTCCTCGTCTTCAATTTAAACTTTACTTGCATTGTGACATGAAACTACTCAACAATTTACGCAAATATCAGAACATTTCAATCCGATTTTTTGGCATCCACACGCTTTTCCACATCCTTTGGAGCAAGTACAAAAAATGGATTCAATAATATTTTTTGGTGCGGGCGGTAAGGTGGCTGGAATTGGAGACAAATTAGATGGATTTTGCCAGCCCCAGTTTTCAGGAAGTAGTTTATTGCCCAACCAGTATTGTATTTGATGATAAACACGTAAACTGTGCAATCTACCTGCATTCTCGGTAGGCGGCAACGATGAAAGGCTTTTTTTTATCAACAGCTACTCCTTTGTTGAAACATACATAATGGTGCTAGTTCAGAGAAATTTCTGCTTTACCACCGTATAAAGCAAGAAAGATAGTTTTTCCTGACTCGGATATTTCAAATTGGGATACTTGACCACTTTTAAAAGAGCTGGCAGCTTGTATGTTACGATCCCCTTCCTTTTTCAAAATTTTTGCTAACGACATTTTGCCTTTCCCAAACATTGCTGATTTCACAACCTGAAAAAGCGTGAAGGAACAATATATGATCTTTCAGAACTGCACCATTGTTGAGACTGTGCGATGAATACAAGGTTGTTGCAATTCTTCCTCTTCCAGGCTTAATAAAAAAATATCTCTATCTCTGAAGGTGCTAAAGCAGTCAGCAATACGAACAAGTCAGCATCATCGCCAACAACAGCAGCAAGCGCTTTGTTACTTCAACAGCTGTGTTAAGAATTAGTGTGTCAGCATCATCTTCTGCCTGTTTTGCTTCGAAGCCATTCTCCATGAGCATAGATATGAGATGAGTTTTATTTTTATGATTAGATAAGAAAATTTCTTGACTAATTGACACATTCATTTCTTCGTTAAATTCAATGTCGGGGGTTACAATTTTCGAATACCGACGAGTTCTTTCAGCCGTTTTTGTATTATAAACTTCGTCAGAGTAACCATCGAAAGCGATTATACATTTACCACTGTAATTTCTTTGGACATAAGAAATATAACTTTCAACGAACTCTTGTATGTTCCATCGAAGGGCAAAAAAACACGATGCAAAAGCCATCCTCCATAGAAGATGTACGTAGACACACATTCACTTGAATTCCCCTTGTACTTTTTTTTTCAAATATTGAATATAATTATGCTTTGGTGGTTTTCTCATACCATTTTCATCAAATAATGTTAAAGGATATGGAGATAGTTCATATTGAAAGTAAGTTTTCAAATCTTCTTGTTGTTTCATATAAACTGAAATACGTTGAGATAACAACAGTGGATCGCAGGTCACTGTATCGTCTTTAAATTTGAGCGAATTATTCATCGTCGCTAATGATAGTACTCGATCTTTACGTGAAAATTTCAAGTCACCAATTTTTTTTCCAGAAATCTTTTCAATGACTTTGTATCCGACGCTATATGCATCAAGACAGTTTATTCTGTGATCTCCGGTAATTCCGCTATAGATTGAGATGCACCTACTAATAATGGGAAAAGGTGGATTTTTTTCAAGCCATGCATCCAGTTTCTTGATGTCTACATTATCGCGTAGTGCACTAGAATCTCGATGGTCAAAGTGTTGATCGGATGATTGCGCACGTGCACCACACAACTCTTCTAGGGATTAACATAATTGCATTAGAAAAGGACCGCCAAGTATCCATTTTTCCAATGCGCTGTCTGTTATGCCCCTCCCACGTGTTATTCCACCTGATGATTTCATACTTCTCATCAATGTCTGTTCGATCGTCATATCTGTCCAAACACCGGACCAAAATTTTTCATTTCTTCGAACAGTAAAATAGCCCGCTTTTATGAACCGCGAGTATTCTGTTTCATGTAATTTTATTTCAAGCAGAGTCATATTTTGTAAGTATATTTGACAAGCGGGAAATGGCCACTAGCATGAAGAAAAGGTAGCATGTTCCGAATCGTTTCAACATGTAATTGCCAATTTCCACTGCATTCTACCATTATAAATTTATGCATTAATGTTACCATTCGAAAATATTGACACCAAAGTTTCGCTGTTGGCCCATTCTTTTCTAATGTTTCCATTTCACATTTAATTTTTGCTGTTAGAGAAACCAGTGTAGCGTCGTCCAATATATTGTCATATATAGAAGTGTTTTCTTCAAAATCTGTAACAAACTGTAACTTTTTCAGCTTCATGAAGTGTGATATTTTTCATGATTATCTTCCCCAAAGCCAAAGGCACTAAGGTGTGCCCTCTAACAGCACGCGCAAATTCGTGACCGGCTAGCATATTTTCAACGATATTTTTCGCATATACCTGGTTCAGCAATTCTTTCAGACCACTTGCAGCCATTATGTATCCAATACAACCTGGATATGACATTAAGAGATGAAATCCTCCAAGCCTAATATAAACATTCTTGAAATCTGGCGTATCGCTTAGCGCCGCACATATGTCTCTCGCTTTCATAGTGGTTGGTCAAATTTTACAAAAACGCAATTTTGATTGGTTTCTTTACTTTTTTCGATCGCTGTGCAAAGACTTGAATATATTGTGTCGTAATGACTTGGTGGAAGATTCAGGAAAGGCAAGAACTGGACAGCTGAACACTCAAAATCCTTACCTTTAGTCAAAATTTTCATAAAGCTATTACATCCATGTACATTAGAAATGTTCTCAGACTTGGCATACAACCATAGGGCATCAGGAGTGTTTGGAACAATTGACTGTCTGTAAGTCAGTGGTCTTAACCTCCTCAAGTTGTAAGTTTTGCAAGCCCTTGTCTGCAACAAATTTCGGATAGAAAACTTTTACCTTCAATTCACATTGTTTATTTATGACTTTTGCCGGAAGTAATTTTATTAACCTTTCAATACTGTCTGGGAGTAGAAAATTAGATGACGGCGTTACACAACTTATGCCTCCCATGCTGCGAAAAGTGTTTAAGCCGTCGATGGTGTTTACATTGAAATCCGCATTGTCGAAAATGAGTTAAATGAATGAATCGGGCAGTACGACTGGAATCCCCTGCAGTGCGGCACTTGCTTCAAAAAGTCCTTCCGGCCAGTGCCGGGAGGAAGAGGTAGCTTTCAAATTCCTTATTTTAAAAAAGCCAACTTAAATTATTCAAACACACGAAGCTCAATTTAGTGGAAACCGAATATAGGAGATTCAATACTAATTTTTATCAATACTAAATCATTATGAATGAGAATTTCGCGAAATTAGTCATCTTTATCCAAGCTGCTTTTATTTAAAGTAACTTATATTTGGCTGCCAAATTCGGCGATTTCTTAAAGTGCCTGCCATTTTAAGACAACATAATGGATGAGGCTAACCAGTGAACTTGGTCGAGACCTTAATAATTGCTGTGCACATGCTCACTCACATCGAAATCGGTTGATATATACGAGTGCTGTCGCAGGCAAAAAATCAGATTTTTCAAAATGTCACCCACATTAGAAATTGAAACTGCTATATCTCGACCATTTTTTAAGATAGACAAACAAAAAATGCTCCTGAATCCTTATATCAAGGTCAAATACTTAAGAAAGAAACCTTTTTCAATTTTTAATTTTTTTGCACCTCACTTTAAATATAATTTTTTTTAATTTAATGGCCGCCATTTTGAACCAAGATGGCGGATGAAGCTTGCCAGCGTACTTGGTCGAGATATTGATGTATACTATCCACATGCCTTCTTACATGGAAATAGCCGAATACGTGTGTTACCGCGTGACAAATACAAGATCGTTTCAAAATGTTAGCCATACTAGAAATTGAAAGTGCTATAAATCAACCATTTTTTAAGATATAAACAAAAGAACAAATTTTCAGAAACAAAATCTGCTACGGAATCTTTGTATCAAGGCCAAACACATAAAAAAATCTTTTTCATTTTCCAATTTTTTAATACCTCATTTTAAATTTTAAATTAAATTTTTTTTTAATGGCAACCCTTTTGAAACAAGATGGCGAATGAAGCTGGCCAACGAACTCGGTCGAGACATTGGTATGTACTATGTACAGACCAAGTAACATCCAAATCGGTTCATAAATACGCCTGTTATCGCGTGACAAAAATCAGGTCGTTTTAAAATGTCAGCCACAATAGAAATTCAAAATGCTATAACTCAGCCATTTTTTAGATATAGACGAAACAAAAACTGCTCCCGAATCTTTGTATCTAGGTCAAACACATAAGAAAAAAATATTTTTTCAATTTTCAATTTTTTGGTACCACATTTCAAATTTAAATTTTTCTTAAAAATTTAAATGGCTGCCATTTTAAAACAAGATGGCGGATGAAGCTGGCCAACGAACTCGGTCGAGACATTGGTATGTACTATGTACAAACGAAGTTACATCCAAATCAGTTCCTAAATACGCCTTTTATCGCGAGACAAAATTCAGGACGTTTCAAAATGTCGGCCACGCTAGAAATTCAAAATGCTATAACTCAGCCATTTTTTAAGATATAGACGAAAGAAAAACTGCTCTGGAATCTTTGTATAAAGGTTAAATACATAAGAAAAAAATATTTTTCCATTTTCAATTTTTTGGTACCACATTCAAATTTAAAATTTTTTAAAAATTTTTAAATGGCCGCCATTTTGAAACAAAATGGCGGATGAAGCTGACCAACGAACTCGGTTGAGACATTGATATGTACTATGTACATACCGAATTACATCCAAATCGATTCATAAATTCGAGAGTTACAGTGTGACAAAAGTCAGATATATATATATATATATATATATATATATATATATATATATATATATATATATATATATATATATATGTCAATTTTGAACGGAGGGTGGTTTCGGGGTCTGGGAGTCATGATCGATGAAAATATACCAAAATTTTTTGAAATCGCTTTCCTCCGAATGGCTTCAATAGGTAGCTTTTTGTAATGAAAGCTACCTAAAATTTGAATTTCGTTGTAAGGAGCAGCAAATCCAAATTTATGCATGATATCCTGTAAAATTTTGGATCCAAATTTTCGATGTACATAACATCCTAAAACTATCTGAAGAGGTGAAAGGAAAGTGTGTGGTCTAGTTGCTGCCATAATTGCATGTGAAATCGCATTACATTTCAGTTTATACACATCTGATTCTCTTTTCTTATTTTTCAGAATTATTCCTTGCACAAGTGTCGTTAAAGTAGAGGGTACAATGCTTTCTATTTCCCCAAAGAAATTGTTCATATGGTCGTAGGACGAAAGATTAAAGCATCGCGAACATATATCCTCTTGTATTATTTGGGATGCTTTCTTGACGATTCTCAGTCGTTTGTCTTCTTCGTTAGTCTCCCGGTTTTCATGCCATGCGGAGGTTAAAAGTTTGTGACCAAACCCTTAGAATAATATGACTGTCCTTTTTATTTATTTTTTTTTGAACTGGCGATTATTACTTTGTCTCCATAGTGTGCTTTAAGTATAGAAATTATCGTCTTAACTGTTGATATATAACCGTGCACATGCTGTAGAAGTTCATCAATAAAGAACTGACATTTCGTCACCTTCTTCAATAAATGTATAAATGCCTTCCATACTTTCGGCAATCTGTATTTCTTCCGGTCTTCCTTTCTTCTTACTGGTTTCCACTTGCATGGTAAAAAACCTTATAAAGCATTTGTGGTGATATCTTGCTTCAGCTGCAACCAAATAAATGACATTAAATAAACGCTTACTGACCACTTTACCCCATTTGTCTTCACGCTTATTTGCAGCCACGATTAAGCTATTTTTCACTTCTAAGCTTTCAACTATTACAACTTTTTCGTGATACTTTACAGTTTTATTTTTTTTCCTTTGTCCAATGTATTAGAACATAGAAAACATTTTTCCTTAAATTCAAAGAAGGGACTGTCTTTTCTCGATTTTTCTTTTAATGGGGCAATTTGTGTGGACGTTAGAGTTGCACAAAAAACCTCAGATTTTGGAAGACGGGAATAAACCCGGGAATTTTGGGGGAATAAACATGGAATTTTGCGGAATATTGGGAACTCTGAAGCTAAATAAAACAAGTTATTTTTCAATTTGAAATTTTTATTTGTGAAAAATTTAAGGTAGTTTTTTCATTATGAATTCACAAATCTTATGATTTGGCGCTTTAAGTTTTTATAATTTACTAAAACTCATTAGTTTTGCAACAATGGCAACTGTGAGTTGCTAAGGATTTGAATAACTCTTTAGAAATTAAAATTGTTTAATTTCTATTAGCTGCATCTACTATTCAGACAGACATACTGTATATTAATTTTCTAGCGAGTTGCATTGCATTTGTTTCATTAATTTCTGTTAGTTTTATTAATTTTCTGTTGGTTACATTGGCTGATTCAGAGAGCAGGGGTGATGTTTATATTCATGTTTGGCATGATGAATCTTCTCTCGCTTTTCACTTATCGACAAATAAAATATAAAATTACTTATGGTATTTTCATTTCTCTTATTTAGTATTTCTGCAATTTTAAGCATGTATTTTGTTAGTTTTCATACAAACTGTGTTATTTTTCTATATTTACGTTCAGTACCTGACTATCGCACGGGCACCCGGGGCCTTTGCCCAGAGCATAAAATTTCCGAGGGGCACAAAATTTTTCATAATTTCATCTAAATTTCCATTAGAAATATCATAATTGTGAAAAAATGTAATATTTGAGATACTAAAAAGATGAAATGACAAAAATATATCTCAATATATGGTTAGAAGCACATTTCAATAAATATTAGAAAAAATATTTTATTTTTATTCCAGGAACCATTTTTAAATTTTCCGGAACACTATACTTTTTGAGTTGACATTTTTTGAACAAAATCACAATATGTAAAAAAGAAAAACTAGTATCAGTAAATCAACCAATCTAAGGGGGCACGGAAAACTGTAAGTGCCCTGGCACAGAAACTTGCTAGTCAGGCTCTGTTTATGTTATTTGTGTTGTTAACATTTGTAAAAGCATTTTGTTTACATTGACAAAAGATGAAATCATTGAAAAAATTACAAATAATAAATAAAAAAAATTCCATACCTAAAACTTTCTGAAAATTCCCGGAAATTTTTAAAATTTCCTTCCCAAAAAACCCGGTTTATTCCCGGGAATAAACCGGTTTTTTTCCACCCTTTGCAACTCTAGTGGACGTTGGTGGTTTTTCTGCAATAGATTTCTTGTATATGATTTAACAGAATTCTTTCTTGTATAATTTTTCCTACACGTTGAGTGAACTATAAATGCACTATTGTTTTCAGCCTTTTCTTCAAATGTTTTCCACTTATGGTCACCTCTTTCCAAACTTGCTGTCACAAGGGACTTCAGTCCCTTTTTTCCAATTTTCACATAAGCATTCGAAACGCAGCTCTCACCACATACAAGACAAATTACTTCGTCAATCTCCATTTTTCCTCTCTCAATCAGCAGTAAAGAAAGAATCATTTTACATTGTCAAAACTATTTAAAACTTTCTACAACATGCGTTGAAACTAAAATTATTCACTTTCTAAAAACTGACAAAGAATCACTTCGTTCAGTAAATTAAGGTGTTTAATACTAGCGAAATGCTCATCAATTGAAAATAAAACACTGCAAAGGTACCTGCACGTGATATATTTCGACATAAGCAAGGGGTGATAGAGTATTGGGTAATGACTATTGCACAAGCGTGCGAAAACAGCATACAGACAATGGAGGAGGGATCGAAAGTAAGTAAGATTCTGCTTCTTGAACGCGTTCAATATGATTCTGTTTCCTCATTTTTTCCAGTAATGTTTACACTATTTCAATTTTTGACAGGAAAGGGTTGGTGTGACAAACAAATGCTAATAACACTTTTTGTAGGAAATTAAATTATCCACATCTTTGTAATTGAACTTTTTTTTTCTAGATGCCATTGTTCATGAGATATTCGCATAAAACCGATTTTCAAGCTCATTACCGCCCCCTGGTGGCGAAAGCTCACATCGGATCAATGGGGACTTTCAGTATGTTAAACTACATACTCTAACTAGCATCTGTGCAAAAAACCTTTGTTCTAATTTTTTCCTCTATTTATTAAAAAAAGCTGCTAAAATGGCTGCGCTATTCGGCAATATTTGTTGTATTTTTTTGTATGTATATACACTGAGGTGACCAAAGTCATGGGATAGCAATATGCAAATATATAGATGGCAGTAGTGTCGCTTATAAATGGACCATATTCTCCTCTTGGGTTCAGGCTACAGAAATTCGTCTGCTTGGGAATAACATTCATAACCGCGCTATTGAAAAACATTGTGTTTAGAAAATTTATGCTTATATTTTATTTTATACGGAGTTTTAGACCTTTTCAGGGGCAAGTATGAGTTATACATGAATTCTTTTCTCTATTTTAAAGTAATTGCATACATATTTTTCATTTTATTTATAAAATAAAAATTTTATTTTTTAGTTAATACGCATATATGGATTTTAATTAATATGTATATAAGTATTCATCGAAAATAATTCGTACAAAATAAATCTGCAGTATTTTACACATGCATTTACCTGTATTTCTGCTGCATCAAATGACGCAATAAGATAAACAAACGCGCTAGCCGCTATTTTTACATCACGTGATTCCCACTGTGACGTCACAAGAATACTGTCCATTGTATAAGTGGTCAGTGCTTGGGCAGGACTTTTATTTGTGTTCAAATGCTTCGTGTGAAAAGGTTGATTATGTTATTATGGCCACATGACGAGAATTAATGGATTTCAAACGCGATATGCTAGTCGGAGCGCATGGGACATTCCATTTCGGAAATCGTTACAGAAGTCAACATTCCGAGATCTACAGTGTCAAGAGTGTGCCGAGAATACCTAAATTCAGGCATAACCTCCCATCATGGACAACGCAGTGATCGACCGCCGGCATTTAATGACCGCGACCAGCGACGTCTGCGTAGACTTGTCAGTGTGAACAGACAAGCATCACTGCGTGAAATAACCGCAGGAATGAATGTGGGACGTCCGACGGGCGCGTCCGTTAGGACAGTCCGGCGAAATTTGGCTTTAATGGGCTATGGCAGCAGAAGACCGACTTGGGTGCCATTACTAATAGCACAACATCGTCTACAGCGACGCTCCTGGGCTCGTAACAATATCAGTTGGACCGTAGACGACTGGAGAAAAGTAGCTTGGTCAGATTAGGCCGTGAGACAAGGACGAAAAAGCCGTTTAAAAAATTAAGTTCGTTCCTCACAACAGAGGGGTATGTTTTGCAACTTCAATAAAACAGATAATATTGTCACAACTCAAAAAATACAATGTTCATGGTCCGATAATTGCACATTATTTAATTAACTGCAAAAATAAAGAGAGTTGTTGTCTATTTTTTTCGACCAATGAGATGGCGTCTTCGTGTATGCTGCAGGATGACTTTACCTTAATGTTGCTTTCACTATGCGACTTTCGGGTTTTAACTCACGGAGCAAAACAGCAATTTTTATACTATGACTATTTAACCATTCGAATTCGATATAAAATAATTAGTTTTTGAAGAATATGAAAAAAGGAGGATGAGTTTTATATATATCATGATTTTTTTAACATATTAATTAAGATATTTGCTTTATCATTTAAATAAATTACAAACCCATTTCCAAAAATTTTGCATGCCATTCTTAAATATGTTTTGCACAGGTGCTTTTTTTTATTTATATGTTCTGCTTGTGTTAATAAATTTATCACAGCATTTTCCCAGTTTTTATTAATATTTAAGACAATTAACCAAATTTCACCATGGCGCCATCTAGTATCGAGAGAAACAAAATTAAATCATTCAAGTATATTTTTTTTTCTGATAAATAAAATTTCCTTTTTTTTTAAGCAATTGTTGCTGTTTCAAAAACAATGTAAATTTGCTATCAAGATTTCTAAAATTATAAACAGATTATACTTGACAGAAAAAATCTAAATGCTAACAAAAATAAATAAATAATTTAGAAAAACACCAAGTATGTTCCCTTTAAAATGATAGTTGTAAATACTAGACTAAGCATTTAATTCCTTTTTTTTTCCTGGTTTAAAAGAAAAAAATTGTAAATTTGGCGTCACTTTATAATTGTCCATACAACCAAACAAATTAAGTTTGAGCAAAAAGGAAATAAGTTAAAACTCAAGAATTTGGTTCTATTTTGAAAAACACAAATTGTAATCAAAACAAAAATGGAAATGGTTAAAAACATTTTAACAAGACCTTTTTCTTTTTTTCCCAATAGAAGTCAGATATGTAAATTTGTAGATCTCTGTACCATTTAAATATTGTTAGGTTCATTGTAATAATGTCGAAATTTAAAGTTTTATTAAATTCAACTTTTAGAATTTGTTAAAATTGTCTTTTTCTTCTTTTTTGTTTACTTTCAGTAACAGATATATGCAATACTTTAATTTTCTTTATTTTGCAGCATCAATATTAATTTATCAAACGCTAAATTTAATAAATTAAATTACTGCAATTGGTAAACTTTTTTACTTATTAAATTAATCATGGCAATTATGTCTTAATATTATTATTCTCTATACTTTAAATAATAACTTTCATATGCATTGCATGTTTTTTTAAATCCAATAACCTAATTTCATTTTTATTAACAAGTAGCATTTTAAATTCATTAAATTGTGATATAATTAAATCTGAGGTCTTTACCTTCATTTTTAAATAAATATTATTCATATTAATTTAATTTCAAGGGAAATCAATTAGGCCTTTGAATTAATAAATTTATATTTCTTTAGTTTTTCTTAAAGGCAAAAACACCAACAGAATAAAAATATGTCCAGACCTGGGAATCGAACCCGGGACCTCCAGCTTAACATGCAATGCTCTACCGAGCTAGTTTGGACGATTTCAGGATGACACAATTTCATTCGTATGTTGAGAAGCTGTAAACAGTAGTACTAGATGTTTAAGGCATCGGAGCCATAATCCGTGGCATCAAATGATAAGAACTTTTTACTTCCAGAATCGCACATAATATATTTAATATGAATTTAATTTTAAAGGAAATCAATCCCATCTTTGAATTAATAAATTTAAATTTTTCTTAAATACGAAAACACCAACAGAATGAAAATGTGTCCGGACCTGGGAATCGAAATGGACACATTTTTATTTTGTTGGTGTTTTGAAAAAATAAAGAAATTTAAATTTATAAATATTATTATTCAAAGTTTCACTCCTTTTCAAATATGAAACTTCCACAGGTCATGAATTTCACCAAGACAACTTGACAAATGTGTACCAATTTAACCCTTAATCAACCACAAACAATACTTTGTTCCCAGAAGCAGATTACTTACACTGTCCGGAAGTGTACAGAAGACAGGGCATTTTGCATCGACCGAAACAAATGGTAGCCAGAAGGGGCTATGTCGGGACCATACGCCGGGTGCTCCAAAACGTCCCAGCCAAGAGTTACTAACGCATCCTTGACTGGTTTTGCAACATGAGGTCTTGCGTTGTTATGGAGCAATTTCACGGGGCGCAAACCTTTGTCTGTAAATGGACGTTTTCGACCGATTTTCTGATGAATTGAAGCAATTGTTGCTTGTAGCGTTCAATAGTTACACTTACACCAGGCTGCAACAGTTCGTAATAGAGCACACTCTTCATATCCCACCAGATGCAGAGGAGAACTTTTTTGCAGTGAATGGCTCGTTTTGGCCTTGATGTTGTTGCTCCGCCGGTATTCAAACAATATTTTTTGCATTTCGGATTGTCATAACATGTCCGTTTTTCATCTCCCATCACGATTTTCCACAAGAAGGATTTTTTTGTTGCCTGTTTAGCAGATTCATGCACTTCAAGACACACCCATCCTTGTTTTTCTGCCTCAATGCATGCGCACCCATCTTTCTGCCTTCTGAATCTTTCCCATTGCATGTAAATGATTACAAATCGTTTTTGTGATACTCCTAATTGTACGGCAAGTTCTTTTTGCGTCTGAGATGTATCTTCATCTAGCAGTGCTTGCAAAACATCATGACTAACCTTTAGTGGAACGACGCTATGTTCTCGATCGCTAACATCAAAATCGCCATCTTTAAAACGCCGAAACCAAAATTGGCATGTGCTTTTTGATACGATTTCCTCTCCAAGAACAGAACAGATTGATTGATATGCTTTTGCAGCACTGTTTCCTTGGTGAAATTCGAAACGAATGCAGTGACGAATAAATGGTTTACCGTATAACACCTTTCAGCTTCGAAATTTCAAATTTACTTTTACTTTTCCCCCGGCTTCTGCATCGATTTGAAAACGCTGAACTGGTTCTTATCACATGACTCAAACACGGTGTGCTATTTTGCAGTAAACGTCAAACAAAATTCGCTTTACAACTTTGTACTACACCCAATATTTTAGCAAGATTTTTAGCTTCACAAACAAAAGAGTTTTAGGTTATGTCGTATCACAATATAAATACCTATATAACTTACCAGTGTCTGAAATAACATGTTTTAGACGACAGTGAATAACATGTTTATGTTCACCGATTTCTAAATGATATAAATAAAGCAGAATGTTTGTATGTTTGCAGTTAATCTCTATTTGTATGTATTGCAGATTTTCAAAAATCGTTTGTTGGGAATGTTATGTTCATCATCAGTAATATTTTGAGTATCCGGAAGAACATTCGTTTTTGATAATTTTGTTGTACGTTTCACGGCAGCAGCAATTCTCACCTTGTCTGTGAATCGCATATAGCACTTTCTGTGATACAGGATTTTTTCAATCGCTGTATCGGACATGCTGTTAACTTGTTCAGCGATTTTTTTTTCAACGGAATCAGTTGCAAGCCACTGATATGTACAGCTTTTTATTTTTGTCCAGCTAACAGCCGAACAAGTCTGCAAATCATTTTCAGTGTCATTCACAATGTGAATGGCACATTCCATCGTAAATAAATTAAGTCAAACAGTCGAATTCGAAAGTTTGTGTCGATTTGTTTACAAACAACTCTCTCGTTCTCCCCTCTTCCATTTCCTCATTGGTTAGTTAGCGATGAACTGTCTCGCAGCAAACGAATCGCAGCCGAGTCATTGGTTTAAAAAAGTAGAAAAAGCATCTTTGTTTTATGTCTTTAATTAATTAATGTGCTCACATTATACCATGAACATTGCATTTTTAGAAACAGAGGAATATTTTCTGTATTTTCAAAGTGACAGATATTACCCCCCCCCCTTTCATGAGGAACGAAATTAAACTATAGACTGACTTGTCCCACGGCCTAGATGAGTCACGATTTAAATTGGTAGTAGCTGATGGAAGTATACGAGTGTGGCGCAGACCCCATGAAGCCATCGACCCAAATTGTCAACAAGGCACTGTGCAAGCTAGTGGTGGCTCAATAATGTGGGCTGTGTTTACATGGAATGGACTGGGTCCGCTGGTCAAACTGAACGATCGTTAACTGGAAATGATTACATTCAGCTACTGGGAGACCACTTGCAACCATTCATGGACTTCATGTACCCAAACAACGATAGAATTTTCCAGGATGACAATGGGCCATGTCACCGTGCCATAACTGTTCACGATTGCTTTGAAGAACATTGTGGACAATTAAAGCGGATGATCTGGCCACCGCGATCGCCCGACATGAATCCCATCGAACATTTATGGGACATAATCTAGAGATCAGTCCGTGCACAAAATCCTCCACTGGCAGGATACGCTTTCGGAATTATGGACGTCTATAGAGGCTGCATGGCTCAATATTTCTCCAGAGGGCTTCCATCGACTCGTGGAATTCATGCCACGTCGTGTTGCTGCACTTCGCCGGGAAAATGGATGACCGACACGCTATTAGCAGGGTATCCCATGACTTTTGTCACCTCAGTGTATTTTCATACATAACTTTTGAATGGATACTTTCAATATGTTCGGCAAATTAATGTATTGTAACGCGCGCCACCCGTTTTAAAACAAATAGACTCTACCAGCAGTCACGTGACCGTTTTCCGTGAGCTTTGCCGAATGAGAATATGCTGTGAGTTCGATGGTGTTCTGTTCTGTTTTGAGTTGTGGAAATATGTAGGAAGTTATTCGCGCTCTTATTATTTTATGTGTACGTGTGATGTTCTATTTGTGTTGTGCCGTCTTATCAAGATTAAATAAAAAATATTTAAAAAGCTACCCCGAGAAAGTGTTATTTTGAAGTTATGTGAAATTTCTGAGTGATTTTAATCTGAGCTAGCCTGACAATTGGCTACCCAACGTCGGCCCGAATTCGAAGGAAAATGTTCTCATCCTAATTCTGCAAAACAATGATATATTTTTATTCAAGAAGTGTGGTTTTCAACTAGCAGAGAAAAAAAAATGGCACGACCGGTCGTCTGCGTGTGCAAGTGAAATATGTTCTTAATATTCTACAGATTCGATCGTTGTCAGTGAGTCTAAAATATGTTCTGCAATGTTTCGTTACCTTTGCCATTTTCATACGTCGCCTTTACACCATGTGATATGTGTTCTTATTTTTTTTCAAGTTGTAAAGTTCTACAAATTGCTTCGTTAATGTCCTAAGAAAATTCTAGGATATGTGTGTTTATTCTACAAGATTTATTCTGCAAGATGTTTTCAACAAGTAAGCATTTTAAATTGAATGGATCCATAGTTTGTTTAATAAAAAGAATGCATTCTTGACTTCGTAACATTATTGATATTCTAAAAATTCAAAATATTTTTGACATTATTAAATTTTAATTCATTCTATTATTTTCCTGTCATGTTTGTATTGCATATTTCCCCTTCCCCCCTCCCTCATCCATTATTCTGAAAATTTTACTTTGATTCTGTTCATGTATGTTTAATTTTTACTTTGCTTTAAGTAAAATATTTTGATTCATTAAAAAAAAAAAAAAAAAAAAAAAAAAAGAGTGAGTGCGAGAGAAAGCGAAAGAAATATTCATTTACGTTTTCGTTGATTTTTTTTTCTTTTCTTTTTAAAAGAGGAAAAATAAACTGTTTTCAGTCAAATATAGGTTGTTAAAATGCTATTTATAATTCTATCGCAATTCTCATAAAGATACGTCTTTATTTATTTAATTTTTTTTTATTGGTTTAGTAAGAGAAATGATTACTATTTTTATTTAAGTGTTTGTTATTATTTAAATGCTAAACGTAAGTATTTAATTTTGAGTTGCTGATTTACCGATGAAAAAGCCTTGAATGTGATTCATTTCCAAAACGGAATGAGTAAATTTTTGTATTTATTATTTGTTTATAAAAGAAACTTTATTTTCTTTTAAAGTGATATTGAATGAAACCGATATTAAGAAGTCTTCATAATATAATAATAATATTGGTTGAAAATTTAATTATTCAATTATGTGTTTGATATTGTTTATAATATTGTTTGTAAGTGTTAACTATTCAGTAAATGGTTTTATATTGGTTAAAATATTGTTTAGATTAAGTGTCGCGGTATGGCCATACTGTTTATTTATACCTGCAGGGATTTAAAGTTTGTTTTGTTTTGTAGTCAGAGTTTTGTTAAGGTTAAACCTTACTGTTTTGCTTTACAAAAGTCTTGTTTATATGAGTTGTGACAGCAAAGCTCACACGTCTGGGGTATAATTTAAACGAATTTTCGGCATCTGTGGGGTACTCGTTTTGTTGTTTTGCTAAAGTTTAAAATGTCTGAACTTAATAAAGCTCGTAAAGAGGATTTATATCAGGTTGCGTTAGAAATGAATTTAGATGTTCAATCCTCTATGACAGTTGTCACATTGCGTGAAAAAATTAAATCCTCCCCCTCGTACGAAGTTGATTTTGTAAATTCATTAGTCAGAAACCAAATTTCGACTCGCGAGGAAGAACAACGCAGACGGGACTTAGAGGAAAAACAAAAAGCAGCAGAGTTAGAACAGCGTAAATTAGAATTAGAAGAAAAGCATAGAGCGGAAGAGTTAGAGTTAAAAAAGCTTGAGATGAATTTTGAGCTTGATAAGCTCAAGTTACAGGTTCAGAGCCAAAGTGCTTCCAGTGGAGCGGTAGGTGGTAATGCAGCAGGGGTAATGTCTCACCCGGAGAGTAAGATAGATATCTAAAAGCTGTTGCCTACATTTAGGCCAGATACTGATGATGTAACCTTGTTTTTGGTGCTCCTGGAACGTCAGCTAAAGCTCTCGAAGGTACCAGAGCATCTATAAGTTTCGTATTTACTCAGTGTTGTACCATCTTCTATCTCTACGCTTATCGCTCGTGAATCAGAAGAAAACGCTTCAAATTTTTCACATGTTAAAGATTTACTTCTAAAAAGGTTTAAAATTAGTGCCGAAAAGTTTAGACAGCTGTTCTTTACTCATCGCAAGGCCAAGGAAATTACTTGGCGAGATTATTATTTCGAACTTCGAGCTTATTTTGAAAACTGGCTTAAAGAATTAACTGTAACGTCTTTTGAAGCCCTTCAGGATCTTATCATAGCTGATCAAATGAAAAGGCGCGTGCCTGTTGAATGCAAACAACATATGTTAGATGATTGGGAAAATTTAAATTCGCCAGTCGACCTTGCCGAAAAATTAGATGCGTATGATATTATAAGATCTACGTTTCCTAAAAGAGATCCAGTTCTACCCCAAGATAAAAAAGAGTTTTCTCGACGAGAAAATAATTGGAAGCAGAGTAAGCCTCCGAAAGAAGACCGATCTCCCCCTACGTTTGCTAATCAACGCATAGAATCCGATATTGTTTGCTATGGGTGTGTTAAATCGGGATTTATAAAGAAGAAATGTCCAGATTGTTCCCCTACGGTTAAAAAACAAACTGTTTGATAAACTTCCTTTTATTAGATTTGCTATGAACTCTGCCAAATCTGATACAACTGGCCAAACTGCCGCCTATCTGCAATTTGGTCGAGAATTAAGAACAATCGATGATGTGGTGAACGATTTTAGAGCTGTTGTGGAAAATGACAATTTTGTTCCTGAAATAACCCCATATCTTAAACGTCTTGCAAATATTTCAAAAAGTGTGAAAGAGCGTGTTGAAATGAAACAAGATCAGCGGAAGAAATATTACGATAAAAATCGTAGACGAGTGTATTTCGTACCTGGTGATAAAGTATGGGTTAACCTCAGGGTCGGCGAACCTATGGCACGCGTGCCAAACTTGGCACGCGATAGAATATTTTCGGCATGGCGTTGATTGAAATCCTAAAACAAAATAGAATTAAGTTAAACAAAACACGCAAACTTATACAAACTGGGCTTTTCTTTCTGTTTTTTTATTGGGAAGAAACTAATTGAATTTCTAAATTATTCCAATGTGGGCTCAATAAGTTGTCAAATTTAGAGAAGGTTGGAAGAATATCAAAAAGAAAAATATCAGGCATTATAAGTAAAACTCCCAGTAATGAAACTAAAGCGACTTAGTATGAAATATGTAGTTTTCACAACTGTTCGCTCTATTTATTCCTTCGGGTCATTATTTTCGAAAATGATACGAAAACCTTAAATATTAGAAACCCAAACCACTTGTTAGATAACTCGAATTCAGCTTGCGTCCTATTAAAAGTAAGTAGGCTGAACACCATATTAATATTTGGCATAACCGACATCGCATTCACCATTTTATTACTTTATAATATATGTTAATCTAATTACTAGATGTATATTGTCCCATACCTTTTAAATCCCAATGAATAAAAATCCAGAAATGTTGATCCACTAAATTATTTGTGGTGCTTGGCACGTCATGGTCACGTAAAATCTTTTTTGAAAAAAATTGGGCACGTGGATGTAAAAAGGTTCGCCGACCCTGACCTACATCCTGTGAGCAAAGCAAGTAAAAATAAAACAGCCAAATTTATGCCTAAGAGAGATGGGCCATACATAGTTTTGACTCAAAAGTCACTTGTGACATATGACATTGCTAGCCTGGACAATCCTACTGAGCGAATTGGGTCTTACCATGTTTCCGCTTTGTCACCATTTCAAGAAACTGAAACTATTCCAGTTGCACCCTTAAGGAAAAGAGGAAGACCCAGAAAGCATCCTGTTTCCTCTCCGAGACGTAAATCGGAAACAGAGGGGGAGGCTGTAACGCGCGCCACCCGTTTTAAAACAAATAGACTCTACCAGCAGTCACGTGACCGTTTTCCGTGAGCTTTGCCGAATGAGAATATGCTGTGAGTTCGATGGTGTTCTGTTCTGTTTTGAGTTGTGGAAATATGTAGGAAGTTATTCGCGCTCTTATTATTTTATGTGTACGTGTGATGTTCTATTTGTGTTGTGCCGTCTTATCAAGATTAAATAAAAAATATTTAAAAAGCTACCCCGAGAAAGTGTTATTTTGAAGTTATGTGAGATTTCTGAGTGATTTTAATCTGAGCTAGCCTGACAATTTACTTTTTGAAAATTATCCTCGTCTCACTTTCGTTTTTCTGTATAACCTAATGCGTAGCACATTTCAATATGTTGTTCTAACAGAACATGGTTTTTACCTCAAAAATTGGACATCTTATAAATCCTCTCCTCCTTTTTTTAATCTTTTTTTTATGTTCTGTTCCATTTGTTATCTTATTGTAATAATCTATCTATCTATAATAATAAAGAAAGAAGTTTGTGTGTGAGTGAGTGAGTGAGTGTGTCGACGGTGTTCTGAAGAGACCGCTGCACGTAGAGCTACAAAATTTGGGGAAGAGGTACGTCTATATATGAAGTTTTGCACCTCGAATCCCGATTTTCGATTTTTTGATTAGATTTTTTTTATTTAATTTGTTATGCGATTTTTAGCACCTTTTAAAGTTTCGAGGCGATTTTTTCCATATAAGTGAGAAGAATATGGTTTCTTTCTTTTAACCCAATATAGTAAATTTTGTTCCCTTTTCAAAAAAGTTTATTCGGAATTCATGCAGCGATTTTTGAATTTTTAGAGAATTTTTTATGCAATTATTGAACAGCACTTAATGCATTTCCATACCTATATGGAGGTTACTGTACAGGGACACAGTTCTGTCGCCAAATGCCGCCAAGTTTGTCGCCAACTTGGCGGTATACCGCCAAATTTGGCGACCGAAATGAGTCGCCAAAAGTGACGCCAACTTGGCGATATCTCTAATATTTCGTCAAATTCCCATAGACTTCCATTGTAAACCAATATGGATTACTTGCTTACAGAAGATCAACAAATTGAGATATTTTAATGCAACAAAAACTAATATTTATAATAAAATACTCATACTACAATATATATTAAAACACACACATACACACATAAATAACGCCTGCATTCGACAGTTAAAGGTATATATAAATATTATACAGACATACAAACAATAAATGCAATAAACCCAACTGGAGTGAAAAATTAGCCAGAGCCAGGAATCGAACCCGGGACCAAAAACTAATATTAACTTAAGGGTGTATTCGAAAAAATATTTTTCCACCCTCAACAGCTCGAAATTTTCTGAGATATTTTCAGACTCATTTTTAAAAGTAAGAACATGAAACTTGCTGGGGTGATTTCTGAAGACGTATTTAACATGCCGTGTGATTTCATTTTCAGCTCAATTAATTACAATTTGATTTTTAAACAATTATTTTCTCAGTATGACCATGTTTTTCATTCCCAGATCGCCCGCTTCGGAAAATTCGGTTCAAAACGCCAACTTTGACAGCGTTTTTGACAGTATTTTCTGCATTTATCAAAAAATTAAGAAGCACGGCACATTATATAGTTTCTAAATAAGTGTAATTCCCAGTTTGATGCGTTTGAGAGCAAAAATGAATTTTAAAATGAATCGGAAAATAAGCAGCTTGGATCGAAATACACCCTTAAGGGATTATATTAATTCGATTTTTCCACATTAGGAAAAAGAATGCGGTTTCTTTCTTTTAACCCAATATAGTAAATTTTGTTCTCTTTTCATAAAAGTTTATTCGGAATTCGTGCAGCGATTTTGGAATTTTTAGCGAATTTTTTATGCGATTATTGAACAGCATGTTAATGCATGTCCATACATATAAGTGGGTTAGTCCCCCCCCATACATATAGGGGGGGATCCAGTTTTGTCGCCAAATAACGCCAAGTTTGGCGCCAACTTGGCGATATCTCTAATATTTCGCCAAATTCCGATAGACTTCCACTGTAAAACAATAGGGTTTACTTGCTTACAGAAAATCAACAAATTGAGATATTTTAATGCAACAAAAACTAATATTAACTTAAGGGATTATGTTAATTATATTTAAGGGAGTCCAAGTAAATTAATTATGAATAAAAGTAACATATGATCTAATGCTTAGCATGATTTCCAAAACATAAATTTTAAGAGAGCCCACAGGTCAAAGGAATTAGATTTGAAACTTTTATCCAATTATAATAAATTTTGACTTTCGTGATTCTTGAACTTTTTGTGATTTTTAATGCGATTTTTACGTTTCTTCGCGATCTGCTGCAATTTTTGACATTCCATTTTTGACCTAAAGTACATTCTGCCCTCATTTCAATAAAGTTTATTCGGATTTCGTATAGCAATTTTCGAATTTTTCGGGAATTTTGTATGTGATTTTTAGTGTATTTTAGCGATTTGCTAGTATTTTTCCACATTAGTGAAAGGAATCAACTTGCAATCTTCGAACATAATATATATATATATTTTCTCTTTTCAGAATTTGAGAAGCGATTAAAAATTTTTTCGCGATATCTTAAAGTGATTTTCAGAGTTTTTTCGTAATTCTTGCTGTTTTTTGACGTACCCGGGCAACGCCGGGCAAGTTCGCTAGTAAATAAATAAATAATCAATTTTCTACATTACCTGCTCCTGAAAATTCCAGTCTTCTCCATCAGCAAATACTCATTAAAACTTAAAAAATTAAATTATTATTTTTAATTAAAAAGTTATTAAATCATTATAAAAAATATAAATTGTTTAAAGTTATTAAATTTAAAATTATGATTTTTTTATTGCATTACAAAAATTATTATAATTATTTAATTTTTTTTTGCCCTACTTGTTACTTTGTAGTTGCAGTAATTAATCAATCATTTAACCCCCCCCCCCCCACACACACACACACACTCTAACCCTCGCCTGAAATTTACACTTCCCTATCAATTTCTCCGCCAGCACAAAAGTTTGTATATATATATATATATATATTTTGTCCTATATGTTATTTTATGGAAATAATTAAAAAGAAAATTCCATACCCTATCTCCGATTTAGATGATTTTTGAAAAAAAAAAAGCCCAGCAGAAGTCTGTCGAAACGCAGAAGAACCCCCTTCATAATGGATATCAGGACCGAAACTAGGGGGGGGGGCAGAGGGGCATGTGCCCCGGGCGCCAGAACGAAGGGGTGCCAAATGAAGGAATGGATCCTTTGGAATGGATCATTTTCTTCTGATTGACTGAGGGCTTCTATTATTATGAACAGTCAAAAATGGCCATAATTTTTTTTGTCAAAAAAATTACGACCATTTTTTTTCCCATTCTGACCAGAAAATCAGAGTTCTAACTTTTTACGACTGCTCTTTCATCTTCACTAACATTTCATTTATAATGGCTGTTTCATAATAATAGAAGCCACCAGTCCATCAGAAGAAAACAACTCGGTTAAGCAGGACTCGTATAATCGGGACTTTACTGTATATTTGATTTTAAAAGTGATCTTTATAATATTTTTGACCCCTTTGACCCCTGTGATTCATGACCCCAAGTCATGACCCCTGTGACCTCCCCCTTGAACTCGCCTTTGTAGATTACTTAGTTTAGTATTACATATTTTATGATTACATATTTTAAATTTTAAAATAAATCGGCTATTAGAAAATTAGAAAAATTCTCTTTGTAAATATACTTTGCGAAAGAGAAGGGTGCGCCAAAATCCATGTTTGGCCCAGGTGCAAAAAAGGCTAGTTTCGGCGCTGATGGATATTATCTTTTTTCTGTTCGGGATGGGGGGGGGTGGGGTGGCAGAGATGGATTGCCCATTAGGCTGAGTAGGCTGAAGCCTAGGGGCCCAAAAGGAGAAGGGCTCCTCCGCTAACATTTTTTAGAGTTTTTATACATTGAGCTAACATTTAATGCAAAAGAGAAATTATGTGCAGTATTCTTTGTTTCACTCATTTATTGAATCCTGAAAAATATTAATTATTAATTGTAGTCCAAATGCTACTCCACTTTTAATTTCTTCTCTATTCATAAAAAGAAAGTATTGAATTCTTGAAAATTTTCGGCTTTTAGTTTGGGAAAGATTTACCAGAGGCGACTAATACCCACGGCAGCCTAGGCAAGATTTTGACAGCACATCTATGAATAATATCTTTTTAAAGGAGCTTTTAAACGGTAATTAAGCATTTGATATAGTAGTATGATTTAAAATAAAGCATCGACCGAAACTGAAACTTGTTAAATTTTGATTCTTCGATTGCTTAGTCTTATTGTTTTGTTAATAATTATGAATGCAGAAAACAAGAAAAAATTCTGCAACTTGATGAAAATTTAATGTAAGCAAAAGTACTGTTTTGCAGTATTGCAGTAAATTGTAGAAGTCTTTGTTTATCTTTAGGAAAATTTTAAAAATTAGATTGAAAACTATGATTTATAAAGCATGTAACGTGCAAAAGAAGAAAAAAATATACTTAAATAAACAAACTGTCAACAACAACACGAAACAACATTGTATACTTTAATAAACTGTCACAAGTCACAATGTATTAACCTAAATAAGCAAACTGCCCGTTGCAAATAACGTTTAGAAAATTAAAGGTAAGGTAATCTTTCAAAAATTTAATTTATGACAGAAACATTTTTATAATTAGAGGTGGTCTTTTATGTGTATAATAAACTTAATCTTTTGTAGAAAGATTTTAAAGTCCACCAGAACAATTTTAAGTATGTGCAGGTAGGACAAATTTCGGCAACTTTTAAAGGATTAATATAACTGTTTTTGTATTTAAATGTAGTTTTATTAAAGTCTTCTGACAGTTGATGGAACTTAGGCCTAATCTAAGTGGAAGCATGTGTAATTTTATAAATCATTGCTTAGGGATAAATCCTTTTATGAGGTTTTCCTTAATGTTACAAGTGATACACTATTTTAATAAATATATATAATCAGCTATTTTCAGTTTCCCATATTTGATTTTGAGTAGTACTTTAATAAAAAATAAACATTTACCGTTTGAATCAAATATTTATTTATTTTTGTATTATATTTTGCATTTCACTTTTTAAATATTAATAAAGTTTAAAGTACTTTTATTTTTTTACATAAAATTATGCGTTATATATTTTGATTTAAAATTTCTAAGGTGTTGGGATTTGCCTTTTGTGAATCTATATTATAACTTTATCCTAAAACTTAATGAAAATTTAATGTAAGCAAAAGAACTGTTTTGAAGTATTGTTATTAAAATACCATGCAATAAACTTATTCCAATAAACATTTTAAGTGTTTTTTCATAATTAGCATTCAGTAATAAATATCTAGATGGTACAGTAGCATATAACTATTTCGGTTTCTGTCTAATGGCTTTGAAACAAGTATACTTAAATTTCTTAGCTAGTTGGTTATTCATTTGTAAATAATATTTGCTTTTCAAAAATTAATTTCTGTATGTGTATGCCATGTATTAGATTCTTTTATCTCTTCTGATTTTCTAGTTGCTTTAGCTGCTACAGTTGATGATAGAAATGCAACAAGGATGATGTGAATAAGTGTTAAGTTGTATGATCTGTTAGCAGCAGCACCAGTTATAATCACAAACATGATGACGATCAGTGCGAAAAGGAGCGAATTCAACTAATTTCTACTAGACTCGCAGCTTATTGGTTTCTGTCTTGGCCCGTTGGAATGCGCCTGGGAGGCTATAGGTTAGAAATAATCTTTAGCCTTTTAGATGCAAACTTGCAGGCTAAATCACATTTTTGTATGCAGCATGGATGCTGCACTTCTTTTATTTTGCTGAAGATTATATTTACTTTATTGCCTATCCATTATGAAAAATAAGTCACTTATAGCTTAAAAAAAATATATATATGTGTGTGTGTTTTATTATGTACTGCTAATGTAAGAGTAAATTCAATTTAATGTTTTCTGATTTAAGACATTAATTTTTAAGGGATTAATAAAAAAAGAGCTAAAAATGCACTTAAAAAAAGTCATATTTTAAACACTTATGAACTCTTGTATTTCAAGCCAAAACGAGAAGAAATAGAAAATCTGCTTTTCATGCCTTTGCAAGACTTCAGCCTCTTGCAAGTAGCTGGAGGAAAATAAATAAAGTTTAATAGCTGGAAAGCTATCTTTATCGTTTGCCAATCACAGTCCAATTCGTCAGAAAAAATCTGGCCATTGGCTGGAAAACAATGCTTCCCTGAAACATGTGTTTGATTATTCATTTTTCATTATCTGTTAAAATTTCTGTCAATCGTTTATGATTTGACAGTTATTTTATCGGTATCGGTATGAAGCAAAGATCGTTTTAACACTTCAGACCTTCAGAATGATAAAATAGTTTCAATTAGTTGTGTAGATAAATACAGTATTGTGGAATGATTTGAGTCGATAGAGTATTTTGGAATTGAAAGGAAAAAGACATTCTTGAGTGTTTTGGAATGGAAAGAAAATATGTTTTCTAGTAACGGATATGAGCAGAGGATGGTTGTGAAGTATAAAGGGAACTTTTAATTTTGCAGCATTGGCTTCAAAGATGGTGGTTTCTTTGAATTCAAATTGGAGGGAGATTCTGATTTTTGTTAAGGGTGTGTGCGTGGGGGGGAGAGGGTTCTTCTTCTTTTTTTTACTTTGTCATTATTGTATTTTTAGAAATTGAGAGCTTTTTTTATTTCCGTGAATTTATTTTACTGACAAAAAATCCAAAGAAAATAGCATCGTATAATTTGAGAAGACACTTAATTTTAATACATTTGTAATTAATTTGAAAAATATATTTTTGCATAAGAAATTTGTTTTGATGAATTGTAATTAATTAAAAGTGCATAAATAATATTTTTGTGTTCTTGCGGTATTCACTTTAAATATGCGTTGATAGATATGGCTGCAATGAAGTCGGGGTATAAAATTTCTCTTTTTTAACAAACGTTTAAAACTGCATTTATTTTTATACAGGATATCTGTTATTATCGTTTACCAACAGTTAATAATTGTTAGTTTTAGAAGTGTAGTTCCAATTACAAAAATCTTTTAAATTTTGTTCTGCATCATATAAAAATCGATTAATAGTTCTTACAAGTAAGCCAGTAAAAAATTCTTCTAAGATCAAAACTTACTGAGTTATGATACTTTGAATTTTGTGAATTTTCAACGTTTCAGTCACATAGTAAATCGGAAAAATATGTTTTTAGTGAAAAAAAAAACTGACAATGGATGAAATCCAAAGCATCATAACTAGGTAAATTTTTGTCTCACAAAAATTAAGTTTTTAACCACAAACGGATTTAACGGTGTGGGCTCATTTCAATAGAAAACAGCAACTATAAATACTTAGTCCCAAAATTATTTCAAACATTTTGTTTAAATATCTTCTAATTAACATATCCATTGACATGATATACAGCGATTAGTTATATGTTACAAAAATAACAGGTTGTTGGAACCTGTTACCTGTGCAAGTGTGAAACTATGGAATCTGTTAGCCAAAATTATCTCTATTTCCCATCTCTACTGTAATGCAGAATTTTCAAAATATTTAATATTTGTTTATTCTCTACAAAAAAAAATATTGCTTTAAAGTAATTATTTAACTGTAAAATAAAATAAACAAAGAAAAATGTCAATTTTTTTTTAATATAGCAAGAAATATTTTGATTTGTATTTACTGCTTTTAAAAAATATAAAAGTATCCTATTGACTGTAGCCTGTTATTACAAAAATAATTTCTGGCAGGTTCTGAAATTTTATTACTCATTTTAAATGTAACATAAACGAAATTTGGAATCAAAACGTTATGGTTATTAATCTGTTGTCTATATCAGTGTTACCATAAAATCGCCCTCAGACCCAAAAGTATTTCAGGAAAATTTCAGACTCATAAGCATTTTGGAGTTTCATTTGCAAATTTTAATGTGCGATGACTTAATAATTTTTTTTATTATAATTTTTCTGTTTTGTTTGAAAATGTTACTTGCAAATTTACATTATTATGTTATTTTGTAAGTATAGGGAAAATAAAGGGGGATTAGATTAATAAAAAATAAATTTATTTTGTATTTCAAATGATACTTAATAATGGACCACTGTGCCCCAGTGGGTGGACCAGTATATCCCGCTTCCGGGGCATACTGGTACACTTTATGAAATATACAGATACTTGTTTATTGAAAAATGTATTTGAAATTATGTTCTGAAAAAATTCTGAGGCATGTAAAAAGAAAAGAAAAGAAATTGTAAACTGCAAAAGTGGTCCACTGTGCCCCAGTCTCCCCTATATGGTGGACCTTGGGATACAAGATATGCCTAGTGAACTTTTATTCGAAAAATTTTACCAAAAAGATATTGCGCTTAAAAAATTTTAATTTAATCTACATAACGTATTTATTAATAGTTATTATTTCTTCTTTTAGGAACTCATTGCGCTTAACAATGGAACAATGGCAAGGGTTAGAAATTTAGAATAATAATAATAAAAAAATGCAGCAATTCATACTGACAATATTCAGAAAGGTGCTGCAAAAATTTTATTAAGTGAAATGTCTTTCAGGAAAGCTGCTGCAGTTTACAATGTTATAATAAGACCACTCTGAATTACCATGTTAGTACTTTAAAAAAAAAGTGACCAGCCAAATTTTAACTTCTAGTCTATATCAAAGATACAAGGTCAAAAAATATTCACCGATGATGGGGAAGGAAAGTTGGTAGTTTACATTTTACAAACGTCGAGATATCACTATGGGCAACAATTAATGGTTCGCGTACCCTTGCTTGCTTATGAATATGCTTCAGCAAATAAAAAGAACGTTCCTTCAAATTGGGAGCATTAAAAAAAAAACTGGAAAGGAATACAAATGACGAATATTCGTTGCATCCCTAAAATTTAGAAAATTTACATTAGTTATCTTTATCAGTTTAAATAAATTTCTTTTCCTGAACTAACAATTCCATGTATATTGTAATTCAATTATTGAACATTTCACATCTATTTTTAATTGGTCCCAAGGACAAAGCACAAGTTTAATAAATATATTTTTTTAATTTTTCCATAATAGGTATAATATCAAAAGCTATTTAATACTGTAGGCAAAGGTTAAAAGAATAAATACCAGGATATTTTTTGACAATTGATCAATATTAAAAATTTTAAAAAAGAAAGAAAAAAGTGGCTCAAAGTAAACCACTCTCCCCTAATATAGTATTTTATAAATAAGAATAATACATATATAGATATCTAAATTATCATAACATGTTTCTGTAGATTGAAGATATCCTCTTCATCCAAGAGGAAATATATTATTTTTAGATAAAGAGTAACTATTCTGTGCATAAAAAGTACGACATGTGCCTACTTTTCCTAAAAATTAGTGTGCCAACTGTAAGATTAACTTGTACATAAAAGCAGGGCCTTTATTTCTGAAAAATGTTTTGCGAACACTCAGTTTGACACAATAACATCATTTTGGAAGTCTGTCTCTGGGTAACTTTGGTTCAGAGTACTATTTTAAAGATTTTTTTTTAAAAAGCTCAAAATGTTTAATATTTTATTATATAGCGGCAACCAAGATTATTGCCAAGTTATCTCATATATACAATCAGTGATGTCGTAGACAAACCAGGGGGTATACGCTCAAGGCAGAGAGTATACGCTATAGTATTTTTGAGAAACACCGGGTATACGGTATTCCTTTAAAATATCAAGAAAGTATACGGCGCATACTCTCCACTACAACCCTGTTTACAACAGTAAAATCCTATTGATGTTTTACGATATTTAAATTTTAAACGTAAATATAAGCTATGCAAACTCGTAACTATAACTTTGGCGTAATTGCGAGGGCCGCTATAATGAAGAAATACCTTTTATTGTTATTTTCCTTCATATTTACAAGATGTTTAGGAAACCCACCCCCTCACTTTGTATTTTTAAAAATAAGTATGGGCTGTATTTTCATTAAACCTGTGAATTTGTTTTATCTTTTTACTCTTTTATTGAACTTGCTTTAAGTATGTCAAGATGGGATTTTATAATTGTTTTTTCAAAAGTGATGTACACCTGTGTGTTTCTGTTGACAATAAATATTAATATTTTTAGGAACTTAATTATAAAGTAATAAATGAATTTTAAGGCATTTTTCTTTTAGCCACAGGTGATAACCCTTTAGTGGGGAAAAACAGTCAAAACTTTCGATTATTTTTTATACAAAATGTTTACTGCTAGCAAACCCCGCGGCTTTGCTCGCGTAATAGTTGAAATATGCTAAGTGATATTTATATGTCTAATTTTTTATTTTAGAGAAGATTATACTTTTAGGAATAATTCAAAAATTACTATTTAAAACAGAGTTTGACTAAACTTCATTGTTACACTGCATTAGGCAGAAATGAGACTTAAATTAATAAAAAGAAATAAAACTAAATAAATGATAATTTAGAAAATATTCTGAAACTTTTATGCTCAATTAATACGCTCATTTCAGTATTCATTTGAAGTTTTGAATTTTTTAGAAACCCTCTTCTTACATCCTAAAATTAACCATCATTTCAAATTCCAAGTTCTACCTCCAAGTCCTCTCCTACCTCTCTCAACATAAAGGGCTATGTTGAAATAGGAACTGCCACCATTAATTTACCTACATTAATTTTGTAATCGGTTTGTTTTTTCCTAATATTCCACAGAAACGTAATTTTGAAAGCTTTTAAAGGCCTTTTTAGAATGTTTGTTGTTCCTGTGAACCCCAGGTGGTAGAATCATCGGCATAAAATATAGCCTGTGTAGGATCAGAGACTGTTACCATTGATTCACAATTATTACTTTTATAATCGGTTTATATTCTCTGAAATTGCACAGAAATCGTATTTTAGGACTTTTTTGGAACGCTTTTCGCACCTCCACTTCGCTTCACCCCTTTTTAATTCGAATTTATTTTCGACAGTCCTTCGAGGACATTTATATTTTATAAGTAACTACCATGCTATATTTTAAGGTTCTAGCCTCTTCAGTATCACAGAAATTGCAATTTAGAAAGTTTTTTACTCCTGCAACCCTGTGGTGGTAGTGGCACAGACATAAAATATAGCTTATGTTTGAGCAGGTTCTATCACCAACAATTTGTCACCATTATTTTTTAAATCGGTTAGGTATTTGATAAGATTGCATAAAAATTGTAATTTAGAATGTTTTTAGAACGCTTTTCGCTTACTTCATCTTTTTAAATTTGGAATTTTCTTTCGACTGGTCTTAGAAAGCAGTTGCATCTTGTAGGTAAATACCATGCCATATTTCAAAATCTTAGACCCCTCAGTTGTGCAAAAAACGCAAATTAGAACATGTTTTGCTTTTGCAACACCCAGATGGTAGTGGCAGCAACATAAAATATAGCCTATGTTGGAGAGAGACTGTCACAATCAATTTGCAAAAATTACTTTTGAAATATGTTTGGTATTTCCTGAGATTGAGTAAAAATCGCAATTTAGAACGTTTTTGGAACGCTTTTCACGCATTTTCACCCCTTTTAAATTTCCAATTTTTTCGAAACTGTTCTTAAAGATCATTTATATCTAATAAATATGTACCTTGCCTAATTTCAAGTTGCTAGCCCCTTCCGATCACAAAAATCGAAATTTAGAATGTTTTTTGCTCCTGCAACCTCTAGGTGATAGTAACACCGACATGAAATAGCGTCTATCTTAGAGCAGAGGTTATCAGCATCAATTTCCTACCATTACTTTTGAAATCAGTTTGATTCTTCCTGAGATTGCTCACAAATCGGCCTTTAGGACGTTTTTAGAATACTTTTCGCGCATTTTCACCCCTTTTAAATTTCAAATTTTTAAAGAAAGGTTCTTAGAGATTATTTATGTTTAATAAATATATACCATGCAAAATTTTATGAGTCTAGGTCCTTTCATAATTCAAAAATCGCCTTTTTAGAACGTTTTTTGCTCCTGCATCTCCTCTGGGGTAGTGGAAACAGACATAACATATAGCCTATCTTGGAGCAAGAGCTGTCACCATCATTTTTACGCCATTATATTTGAAATTGGTTGAGTACTTCCTGAGATTGCATAGAAGTCGCAATTTAGAACGTTTTTTACAGCGCTTTTAGCGCATTTTCACCCCTTTTAAATTTCGATTTTTTTTTTTATTAAATGTCCTTAGAGATCATTGATATCTTATAAGTGACTACCATTCCAAATTTCATGATTCTAGGTCCTTCCATAACACAAAAACCACAATTTAGAACGATTTTTTTCTCCTGCAACCCCCAGGTGGTATTGATACAAACATAAAACAGAGCCTATATTAGAGCAATATCTGTCACCATCAATTTACAATCATTACTTTTGAAATCGATTTGATACTTCAAAATATTTAGAATGTTTTATAGAACCCTCTTCGGGCATTATCACCCCTTTTAAATTTCGAATTTTTTAAGAACTGTTATTAGAAATCCTTTATATCTAATAAGTAACTAATATTTCAAATTTCATATTTCTTGGCCCTTCAATAACGCATAAATCGTCTTTTTAGAACGTTTTTTGCTCCTGCGCCTCCTTTGGAGTAGTGGCACCGACATAAAATATAGCCTATCTTAGAGCAAGCGTTGTCATAATCATTATGACACCATTATTTTTTAAATCGGTTTGGTATTTCCTGAGATTGTGTAGAAACCACCATTTAGAACGTTTCATGGACGCTTTTTGTGCATTTTCACCTCTTATAAATTTCGAATTGTTTAGAAAATATTCTTAGACATCATTTATATCTTATAAGTAACTGATATTCCAAATTTCATATTTCTAGTCCCTTCAGTAACACAAAAATCGCATTTTTAGAACGTTTTTTGCTCCTGCACCCCCTTTGGGGTAGTGGCACCGACATGAAACATAGCCTATGCTAGAGCAAGGCTAATCACCATCAGTTTGACACCATTATTTTTTTTTAATCGATTTAGTATTTTCTGAGATTGTGTAGAAAACACCATTTAGAACGTTTTTTAGAACGCTTTTTGTGCATTTTCACCCCTTTTAAATTTCGAATTGCTTAAGAACTGTTCTTAGACATCATTTATATCTTATAAGGGTCATTCCACGTAAAATGAGCAAAAATTTAAAAAAAGTCGTGGCCACATAGTAACAGATTAAAAAAAAAAATTAGATATACAGGTTCAATTCATATTCAAATAGAGCTCTGCAAAATATCTTCACGAAAAATAAATTATTTTAGCAGTTTTGGACATTTAAAAAACTTGTGATAAAGAATGGCATGTGTGCAATCGTCCAAAGTTGCAGGTTTGAAGTTCTGTATCTTGAAAACTATTTAACTGAAATGAATTTTTTTTTTAATAATGTAACCTCTGAAAAATTATCTTCTTATTTATTGAGCAATAATAATCTGGTAACACCATGATTATTCTTTAACTGGTTGTAAAAATTGAAAATTTGCAAATTTTGAGAAAATTAAAAACGTAATAAAAATTAAAGGAATTCAAAAACATCTGAGAAATTAATGCCTGATGTAGTTTTGCATATTAAGATCGAATTACTAAAGTTTTTAAGTTGCCATGTATTTCCCTCACCTTTAAAAAATTTTAGAAACTTTTAAAAAAATGACAAAATCGTAATTTTTCCTCTTATTGACAGGTAAAAAAAACAATGAAGGAAATGTCCCACATTACAGTTATTGCACAGACATAAAGATCAATAAGTGCATAATCTGATAAAAAAAATTCAAACATGCCTTTTTGATTCCTAACGTCACAAAATTGGGTTAAAAAAGGCAATATTAACTATATTCCATGAGCTATTTTTTTTTAAATTCGCGCGCGTTTCTTAAAATATTGCACGATTTCAAGGTGAAAAAATTTAGTGCTGCCATCTATTTTCTGTATGTGGGTTTAGAAATTAATATATAATTTTCTGCTCAATTGAGCTTTTTTTTCTACTTTAATTAAAAATCTTCTTGAGGAAAAAATAAACTGAAAGCAAGTACAAAAGTTTTTATGTTTAAAATATACACTGTTATCTATAATATTAAAAGAATTAAAAGTTTAAAAAAGATTTCTTTCACGTCGAAACAAGTGATAGAAATATTGCATTTTATCATCAACATTTTTTACTATTTATTTTTTTTCTCATTAAGGAATAAAAAAGGCAAGAATTAAAGTTTAAATATTTAATATATATACTTTTAGCTATAACGTCAAGCAATTTTGATATTGTCAGAGGTGTCCTTCATCTCTATAGAAACGTTGCATTTTTCCCTCAAATTTTTTCAAAAATAATTTTTTTCTCATTAAGGAATAAAAATACAATTACTAACTTACGTCAATCTTTTACTTATCATTCATTCCTAATTATAAATAATTTTTAATATAGTCTTTGCATTCTTAAGGCTAATAACCAAAATTGAAACTTCAAGCATGTAGCCAAAACCACGATTTTGCATCCACTTTTAATATAAATTTTAATACTTAAATAAACAATCCTAAAATCTATTATTTTACATTTACTCATAAATAGATATGATCTACTTACAAAATGATTTTCGTTAAAATCTGTGACATGTCTGCCACAGGTGATTTGCTCATTTTGTATGGAATGACCCATAAGTAACTAATATTTCAAATTTCATATTTCTAGGCCCTTCAGTAACGCAAAAATCGCATTTTTAGAACGTTTTTTGCTCCTGCACCCCTTTTGGGGTAGTGGCACCGACATAAAATCTAGCCTATCTTAGAGCAAGCGTTATCACAATCATTCTGACACCATTATTTTTTTAAATCGGTTTGGTATTTCCTGAGATTGTGTAGAAACCACCATTTAGAACGTTTCTTGAACGCTTTTTGTGCATTTTCACCCCTTTTAAATTTCGAATTGTTTAGAAAATGTTCTTAGACATCATTTATATCTTATAAGTAACTGATATTCCAAATTTCATATTTCTAGGCCCTTCAGTAACACAAAAATCGCATTTTTAGAACGTTTTTCGCTCCTTTTTGAAATCGGTTCGGTAGCTCCAGAGATTACCTCTAACAAACACACAATTTTTACTTCTTTATAATATAAGTACAGATTTATTTATTTATTGAACAATAAACATATGACTTGTGTCTTGTGTGCTTGACAAGTGAGCCCGCCAAATATTTACTATTAAACATGACAAGCGCAACCAACAATTATTTGCTTATAATTAGTAGCTGATCGATTAATTGATTATCGGAGCTTAGGTTCTTATAGAAGCCATAAAGTAGCGCTTGCGCAGTAAAAACTTACCTTTGATTGGCTGGCGTAAGGGTTTATCTGTAACCAGTGAAAACGCTCTTAGGTCAAGGTTTTGTGTCGCTAGGTTTTTTAGGTCGTTAGGACGACCAGTGAAAACGCACCTAAAGTCTCTACTTTCTTATAAAGGTACTTTAATTTGAACTAAAATGTGAATGTAGTTGTGTTACTATAATTTCAGTATTTTTTAATGAAACCAAATTCCTCAATATACTTTTTACTTATGAAGATAACACAGCTGTTTTTCAATTTTCGTAAGAAGCTTTCGTAAGATTGATGCTTGCTCATTTTTTCCTGTCACAGGCCGAGATCCGGGTAGATTTTTCGCTGTTAGCAAAACAAGATTGACCAATCAGAAGCCTGCAGTTTTGGGAACTTTTCCCTGTTTGCAAAAATGCAGGCTTTTGATTGGTTGATCTCGTTTCGCTAAGAGCGAATAATCTATCTGGATCCTGGCCATAATATAAATAATGCTTGCCATCATTTCACATTATACTTTTCACTTTAACCATATCTTCAAAAATTGTAAATACCGTGTTGATGTAAGTTTATTATTGACTTAATTTTGTGAAATATTATTAATTTTCGCCGGTATGAGCATATTATTTTCAGAAAATTATCTTTGATTCTTAAATATAATTTCATATTCATATTACCTTAGTAGGAATAAGCATTTTATGTTTATCAATGCGCATAGTTTGTCAATTTTTTCAGTTACTTTCGGTTTCCGTTTTTAATTCTTTTTCTGAAATTGGTAATCTTTTAAACTTTTAAAGCTGTTTTTGAAACTCATTTTGACGAAACTAAGCATCAGCAATTGATTTTTGTACTGCTACGCATATTTTACTTGTTTATAGATTTTACCGAATAGTTTTGAGATTTTTCTTATTGATATTTTAAACATCGGTATTACTTTGCGAAGTACATAAGACTTTTCTGAATTATTCCGTTTTAATTTTCGGTCGAAATAAAAATTCTTGAGATTCTTTGAGAAAAGGTTTTAAAATAAAATTTTAATATTTGTGCGACTTTATTTAAAAAATTAAGCGATAATTTTCATACACTTTTTTCCTCAGTAATAAAAATAACTGTAGCTCTTTGTTAAAGCTATTTAAAAATATTTCATTTGTTTGTATGTAGCATATTTCAACATCAGTCAACTAAGAATCAGTTTCTAGTGGTATTATTTATATACAGTTTTACTGATAGGGTCCAGTGGGGGAAAGTGGGCCATGGGGTTAAGTGGGGGTATATTGAAAAACACCTGTGTTCTCTTTTTAAATTAAGATATTTAGTTAATTCTTTTTTAGAGACATATATTGAGATTACAGCAAATATTTTTATTTTAGTTTTGGAAACTGGAAACAAATTTAACGTTTACAAACTATCTTTATGTTCTTTGGATATGGTAGGGTAGATGCTCCAGTTTTGGCCACATTGAATCGGTTTGTCCAATATTTAAGCTGTGACTTGATGCTAACAAATAATATGCATACTTACACCTTAAACAAACACTCTTTTATCATTTACAATCTCATTTGTTTATTTATTGATAAAATGTGACTTGCAAAAAAAATAAATAAATAAATGTGTGAAACTGTAGTGTGTGCTTACATTTATTAAGATTTTTGCTTAGCTGACAAGTTTTCAGAATCTTTCAACATTAGGTGCTCATCGGGTTCTATTTGTTCTGAAACAAATTACTATTAGGTTTTATGAGGTAAGCTTTCTCTCTACTGCAATTTTACATTTAAATTAATTATTTTAACAGTTTAATGGGAGGTAGCCAAAACTGGTGCAAAGGCCAAAAAGGGTACAACATATGTTCCACTTGTGGCCACATGATTCATATTCATTATAGTGGGAATTTTAGCCATTTAATAAATTTAAGAACATCTGGATAAAACATAATCAATTTAGTTTTGTTTTGTATAGTAATGGCTTCAATAATAATAATAAAAAGGAAGGCTAATGGCAATTCTATAAAAGAGATTTTGTTATTCTCTGTCCAATAGATAATTCACTTTAGAAAGAAGGACATTGTGCTAGTTAAAGAAATTATAGTAGTGTGCTTAGTATTGATAAAACCAAAGGGGAGGTGATATGTAATATATGATAAATAAATTGAAACATAAATTTTGAAAGATTTTAGAACTTATAAGGGTTATTCTCTGCAATAGTGCAAAAAGTGCTTCCCAGCCATATAAATGCTCTTAATTTTATTACATTTTTATTTATTTTTATTTTTATTAGAAGATCTAAACATAGTTTATTAGGAGCAGAAAGTAAAATTTAAAAATAAATAAATTTAGTATTTAAAAATATAATATATATCATGCAAACATCATTCCCTCACCTTTCCCCCACCTGTACTACCCAATTTTATTGCCTATTTCTTTCCATCCAGAAATAAAAATAATTAAAAATACCCTAAGCAAAATAAAGTTCTTATTTGATACATTACAAAAAATAATAAAAATATTAATTTTTACTATTATTATATAGTCTACTCAATCAATTATATGTTTCCCCATGTTAGACCATCATTCCCTCACACATTGCTATTATCTCAAATATATACCACTAATGAACAGTAGCAGTCTAGCATCCTTCACAGAGAAGAAGCTATTTTGAGCACTTGTCAGTCCAGCAACATAAATTGGTGGTGTAAGATTTTGTTAATTTTACAGAATTTTTTTTTAGTCAGTATATCCGGAAGCGTTTTTATTAGCAGTCATTCCCTCACACAGAATATTAATTTTTTTGTAAATATCAAAAATTTTAATTTTATCATACATTATATATTAAGTGTTTCTCTTAAAGGAAACAGTTTGGATTTCTTCATAATTTTGCATTTTTCCCCTACAACTAGTAAAAATGTCTTATTTCATCATTCCCTCACTTGTCATTCCCTCACATTTTTTATTTTATTTTTTCCACAAATTTTTATTTTATTTTTTTTTGTTAAGTCAAATTTTTAAAACAATTTCTGTTGCTATTAAAATCTTCAATAATTGACTGATTTCTTACCATTTATCTAATTTTTATGAAAATTTACATATGCATCATTCAAGTCAGACTGCTGGCCAAATTTGCAAGTATTGTAGAGAACAACCCATAAATGAAAAAGTTCAATAAAATTACAACATGATTTCTTGTATTTTTCCTGACGAAATGAAGTTCCATATTTTTCTAAAGATTTCAGGCACACAGGTTTAGAAATACTAAATATTATGAAAATCTTTACTAGAGATATCTAAATACAAGTAAGAATGTATTTCACATTTATTTAAAAAGAACAAGATTCATTTGGGTACCAAGTTAAAAAAAAAAAAAAAAAAAAAGACAGAATTCTGTGCTCTTAAAAAATGGCTTAGAGGATATAAAAATGGAACAACTTTAAGATTCTGTCTAGGAAATTGGAAAATCCCTAAAATAACTTGCAAAGAAGCAGAATACATAAATAAGGTCCAAGCTAATATAAATCAAAACAAAATCAGAAAGTGGTTTCAAGAAATAACGCATTGTTGAAGATTCAAGTATTTTAAACAATCCACAATTAAATATTTAATCTTTATGTCCTATAGCAGTGGTAGAATTGATTAAAAAAAAATCACTGGTCCCAAGGCCCAGTAAACATCAGAGTTTACTGGTCTGCAGACATCGTCACTGGCCCACTACATAAAATTCTGTGATGTACCTTTAATCCTTTGAGTGACACCCCTCCTCCTCCTAGAACATAAACCAAACTTCCTTTCAGTTATCCAAAATTTTCAGCATAATAAATTGTAAAATTATAATTTGCCAAAAATTAAATAAACAGTACATAAACAAAAACTATAAAAGGTACTTTTCGGTTAGCCGGGCATCAGTGTTATGTATACACATACATACATAATATAATTTAATGACAACATCTAGTATTTGAAATGAAAACATATTTAGTTGTTAAAAAGCAGAAAAACAACATTTAAAAATGCACAAATAATACATAAAAAGCTGCAAACAGCTGTTTTTTTTTTTTTTGTATTTAGTTGTATTTTAGATGTTTTAATTTTTATGCAGAGGAAACAGAATTTTGTTCCTAAGGGATTCCCATAAATTACCTTATTTTAAACTCTGGTTAACTTTTGATCTTTCTTGCATTGATTTTTAATCCAAGTAATCTAATAATTTAATATCAGAAATAATGCCACAACCACACATATTCCACAAAACTCATCAAATGGATGCTGCTTTCATGCACAACCAGTTATCCAGAATACACTTGACACGAAGCATTCTGGATAAATGGTTCTGTACCGTATTATATATTGGCACCCGGTTAACCAAAAAGTACCCTATAAAATTATTATGTATTTTATTTCAGATTATTTATTTCAACTGACTGTAAGTTTTAATGCAATTTTTTATTTGTTTATTTTTTTTTTTTTTTTATTTATTTTTTTTTAAATAAAATAAAATTTTGCGATTTGTGTTTGGTTGCGGTTTTCTCAGGGATGGGCAAATTTAAGTTTACCTGTCAGAGAGGGAAAAAAAGTTACTGGTCCTGCGGACCACTAAATTTTTTAAATTAGTCGTCCGATTGAATTTTTAGTGGTCTGGGACCAGCAGACCACCAAGGATTTCGAACACTGTATGGGCACTGTTGTCCTTTTTATTAATCAAATTAAATAGATTTTTTGTTTTTTAATTGAAATTTTCAGTTAAAATCAACCTAAGTATACTATTTTATTTGATGTTTTTATCAATTCATAAAGAAATTTGCAAGATTCTCTTAATAAAGCAAACAAATATATGTGTGGTAAACTAGGTATTGCATAAAAATGCTTTATTTTGACTTATTATCAATTAAAATGTTTGTTAAACTACGTGATATTGGAGTGGCCAAAACTGGTACAAATTTAAGTAAATTACTGAATGAGTTTTTACTCAGATTCTAAAATCTTGTAGAAAGTTATTATAATCAACAGAAAGACAATTATATTTACTAACTAGCAGGCTACGCCTGTTACACTGGTCTGTTTACCCAAATGAACCTTGAATCAAACAAAATGTATCACTGAATTTAACATTTTGATTTAAAGCAGTATTGAACCTTACCTAGAATGTACTTTCGCACTGCTGAAAACGATATGAACGCCATTGTGCTGTTATATTTTCTAATGTGCAGACAAATTTTTAGCTAGTAAGGTCTTAACCCTTTTAGTTGATCAATCACAGCAGGATTTGGTAAAGATTGATAGTACAATATGCAATATAATAAAACAAACCCTGACAAATTATTTAACTAATAATGCAAGCAAACAAGCTGACAAAATCCATTCAGTAAAACTTTTTTTAAAGGCTGATCTTTCATACTGGGGTCCATCTGATTGGAGAATTTTCACCCATAATTCTATAACTAAGCAATGTAGAATGATACGTGATAAACTAAAACCTCTCCAAACATTGTCTAATCAACAAAGCAAGTATTGTCAATATCCGCCATCTAGAACTTTTTGAAAAGTCTAATCTTTCATAATCGGTTTCACATGATTATGGAACTTTCTGCCATTACTTTATGACTAAGCAGCGTAGAACAATATACAAAATACTAAAACCATATCTTAATAGGTATCTAACTAACAATGGAATTCCTATCAAAATCCGTTCTGTAGAACTTTTTAAAAATGCTAAACTGTCATAATGGAGTCCAACTGATTATAGAACTTTAAACCACATCTCTATTACTAAGCAATAAAGAAGGGTATAGTATATACTAAAACCCTGCCTGAAAATTATCTAACTAACAGTGAAAATTCAATCGAAATCAATTCGGCTGAATCTTTTAAAAGGGCTAATCTTTCATGATCTGGTTCATCTGATTATATAACTTTAAAACATAATTCTATGTATAAGCAACGTAGAACGATATGTTATATGATAAAATCTTCCCTAAAACATTATCTGACTATCATTTCAATTCTTATCAAAATCCATTCAGGTGAGCTCAAGTTATATGCAGCCGGGACGAATTTCCCATTTCCATTTTACTCTTGTATATATAGTAGAAGCAGGAGTAGATAGATAGATATGAATATCGATTCTTAAAATTTAAAAAACTGCAAGTTATCTTTCATTGTCGCTGCTGAATAATTTCAAAGACTTTTCAATCAGCCAGTATTGAGATTTATGATTATGTCTATAACAAATGTATTTCATTTTATACCAAAACATTCTCGGTAAAATGAGCCAATTTGGTGTGGGTTCCGATATTATAATTTTTTTTTTCAAAATCGCCATTTAAACTACGCACATGAAATTTTAAGCATCTCTTAGCACTGCAGTAAACATTTCCAGTTTTTAATCAGCGAAAAATAAAGTTATAACTTAATTTTACTTAATAATAAAAAATACTTTCAATTTCAAAAAATAGTAAATTAAAATTTTTGGTACTACTTAGTTATCCCGTCGACCAACAATCTATCGCCAAACTATAAGATTAAATGCCAATAATGATTGATCGTAAATGTCACATTCACTTACACTTTAAGCAAGTTATGCTTGTTTACATCATCAAGTGATTTTTATTTCGACGTTTTATTTGTATTTTTATTGATGTTATACTAATTTCTTTCGTTATTTAAAATCAAAATTCTGTCAATATGTTTAATTTGGCTAGTGGTTTGTCGACTTATACAGTTTGGTGAAATTGGTCGATGGGATAACTTTAAGTAGTACCAAATTTTTTGCAGTGTTATGATTAAATAATAATTAAAGTGAAAAGAAATTCACGTTTAATAAATAGCAAGCCACAATGTTTGGCACAGTTTGCAATTAAATTTCGTACTTTTCCGCTATAGGCGTAGTGTTGACTCTAAGCCGCTTTAGCAGGGTGCAATGCCCGGCGGCCCTTTTTATTTTTTTTTTGCACCTGGCAGCCCTTTTAAGTCCTTCCGATGCACCTGGCATCCCTTTTTAACACTTCCTATGATCCCCATGGTAATTCAATTGATCCCGGGAAAATATCGTAAATTCTAGGGACTCTAAACAAACCAGTTCAAAATATTTTTTGTGAACAAGGTACAAGTGCGCCCTTTTTTAGAATAGAATCCCTTTTTGAAAAAATTTACACTTTTTTAGAATAGTGTTTGTTCCCTTTTTGAAAAATTCCTGCCCAGTGACCTTTTTTTCTAGAGTCAACACTAAGGTGCAGTTAACTTTTTAAACAGCTTGGTGCAATTTGGGCATCAGAAAGTGAGATTTTTTGCCAGTTGATATAAACAGTTAAGAAAATAAACTTGATGAAATTTTTTGTTTGTTTATATAAGTATATTATTAATGTTTCTTACATGAAAATTACTTCTGTTTCTATACAAAATTAGATAAATAGCATATTTATGTTAAATAAATTGTATAAACATAAAAAAAAAATGCTTGTGGAAATGAAACAGCGAATAGATTGCCAGAAAATATGTTTCCAAATTTCCTTCTCCGCCAAGGCTATTTTCTCTATTTGGCCAGGATCCCTATTCTGGAAGAGCACCAAAAAATCTTTGCACGTTTAGGATTGAAATAAATGGCGCAATAGCATATATTTTGGTATGGTGTTGGTATAACGTAAAAGTAGCAAAAATTCTCCAAAAAACTTTCTTTCAAATTACGCCAATTCAGTGTTAATTCGGTTATAGAATAGGTCCGCTTTAAAAACACAGAATCAATTTAAACCTTTTCCTAAGTTAATTGTGCGTCAAACCATGCCTGGTAACATACAACAATTGTCTGTAATCTCAATTATGTAACTTATCAGTACCAAATATGTCAATTGTCTCTGGACTCGATTACGTAATTTATCTCCTTAATTAATGCATACTTTACAAATTATTCCTGATTTTAAGATCAATGGGTACTGTTAGATGTTAAAAAGCTTGGCGCAATTCTGGCTTCAGAAAGTGAGATTTGTGGCCAAATGATATGAACAGCTATGAAAAGAAATAAAATAAACTTTAAGCTTTTTAAAATATACATTCCTGTATATAAATTTTTTATGAATATTCATATTTTTGTTATTTATATACAATTTACTTCTGTTTTTATATAAAAAAGAGATAAATGTCTTCTTTATAGTAAATAAATTATATAATTATTGAGCAGAAAATATGCATGAAAACTTTCATTCTCTCGCCAAGCCCATTTCTTCCACCTTGCAAGGGGCAATATATTGGAAAATTACAGACTTTACCCCATTACTCTATGACTAAACAGTTTCTAATGATATATTATATACTACAAGTATCTCTGAAAAATTACCAAACTAACAGTTGAAATTCTATCAAAAACTGTTTATTATAACTTTTTAAAAAGGCTATTGTGATAATTGAGTTCACCAGATTACAGAATTTTTCCCAAAACGGTATGGCTGAGCAATGTAGAAGGACATGTTGTATACTTAAACCTTCCCTGGAAAATTATCTAATTAACAGTCCAAGTTCCATCGAAATACATTCGGCAGAATCTTTTAAAAAGGCTAATTTTTCATTATCAGGTTCATCTCATTAAATAACATAATTCAACACCAAGCAACGTAGAATGACGTGTTATGCACTAAAACCTTCCCCGAAAAATTACTTATTTAACAGTGTAAGTTCAGCAGAATTAGAGTTCTATGCAGCAGGAAGGAAATTTCCATTTGAATTGTATATATATATAAGTAGAATTACATTTTGCCAAAAATGCAGTCGTCTACTTGAGAAATAACCAATAATGTGAACGTCGCTCAAACCGATGCCACGCTCATGCATTTTTGGCGATAAAATGAATTCGTAAATAAACATAGAATATATAACACATAAGTACCGTTATTCTTATAATTACGGCTGCTAGTTTCTTCTGCAAGTCACGAGATGGATGAGATAAATAAAAATAAAGTAAATTTAAAAAAAATAAAAACAAAATTGTCACTCAGATATTATCTTATCAAATTCTCTGATGTATTTTTCTTAACCTGACAC
This sequence comes from Maratus speciosus, assembly GCA_963932465.1. Lineage (NCBI taxonomy): Eukaryota > Metazoa > Arthropoda > Arachnida > Araneae > Salticidae > Maratus > Maratus speciosus. The sequence continues at coordinate 395,293,955 of OZ010790.1, read as the reverse complement.
AAGAGATAAATTGCCAAATATAGTTTAAAACTGCAATATTTCATATTGAATAAATTTTTAAGCATTACGAACATTTCCTTTCATGTTCAAATTCGATATTTTCGTTTTATAATATTACCACTCGTCAAAACTGTTTTTCATTTTCTCCTTTTTTTTCTTCTTTTATCTTTTAAATAAAATTAGTAACATTTTCTTTCTGAGATGTACAGCCATTTCAATTCATTTATCAACAAAGTTCATCTCCAATAAAATAATGGTAACCCTTTTGCCCAAAATAACAGAATTTTCCGTCATAATTCTATAACTAATCTACGTAGAACGATGTGTTATAGCTTAAAGGTAAAACCTTCCCTGGAACGATATCTATCTAACAGTATAAGTTCCGTCAAAATCCATGCAGTAGAACTCGAAATATAAATGTTCGGAACGAAATTTCCGTTTGGATTTTATATATATAATAGAAGAATGATGTTATTGTGATTTAATATGCTTCAATCAGCTAATAACTATGAAATTTCTATTTCAATTTTTCTCTAAATGTGGCCAAAACTGGAGTATCTACCCTATGTTAGTTTAGTGTCTGATGAACTTTCTTCTAAAATCATTATTAACTGTCAAAAACTATTAATTTTAGTTCAGACTCATAGAGAAACATCTAAGGAACAGTTAATAATAACTCTTATAATTCTATTTATTATGAGTTGTTTTCTGAGGTGGGATAACTTGGGGGTATGGTTAGGCTTAGCTAAGTTTTCTATGATAGTGATATTTTTTACCTCTGTGTTAACTTTAGTAAATGTCTGATGTTCTATATTTTATAATAAAATGCTACACACATATAATAAAATAATTACTGGGCAAGAGTGGTGAAGTTTTTACCAATGAAACTGTTTTAGAAAGGTTGGCGAAGAACGTGATCATAGGAGAAAAATTCAGTCAAGCAAATACAGAAAAGGATGTAAAAAATGCAGAAGAAACTGACCATAAGGGAAAATATATATCAAGAAAAGGAAAGGAAGGACATCCAAAATTCAAAAAGCAGAGAAAATTTAAAAAATAAAAGAAATGAAACAGATAATATAAAAGTTGGCTTTAAAGAAACGAAGCAAGGTTCATGGGTAGAAGTTGAGTACAGATCAAAAAGTCGATCAGCTAAATTCATTAGTCAAGTGATAAAAAGTAATACATTCTATCACATAAAGCAGACCTGCCAACTGCTATGAAAAAATCGTAGTTGCTACGATGTGGACCTATAAACTACGATGCTATGAAAATCGGTCTTAAACTACGATTTTTTTCAAAAAACACAAACGCATTTTTTGTTTCTAGTTGCGATTTTTATTCCGCGCAGCATATTTTTCAGGAGTGATTCTGTTCCGAAATTTCCAAAATTTCGAAGTATTCATTTCCGAAAGTTTTAAAAAATTGGTCATTAATCCGAAAATTCTGACATTAAAAAATACTCATGGGAAAAAAAAATCTGGTCCGCAAAACAAACTTCTTAACATAAAACCCTCTTTATGTATATATCAACCACAAGTGAATCATGTTTCTGTAAATATTTGTACATGAATTCCCTTCCTTTGAAACAGGGATGCCATGTTAAGAATTTCTGGAGGGGGTTTTTGAGGGGCAAGATTTGAAATAATGTGCAAAATCGCATGATTTGTACGATTTATTATTAAACATTTCAATTTTGTGGGGGAAACAACGCAAAATTCGTCAAAGGAATGTGGTAAAAAATAAGAGTTTCGTCAAAAGTTCATGGTAAAAAGTGCGTATTTCAACAAAGAATCGTGATAGAAAAATGTGAATTACAATTGCGGGAAAAAAAATGTGAATATCCTGAAATGATTGCGGGAAAAAAATTCGAGAATTTCGTCAAAATTTACTGCACTGGGCTAAAAAATTGGAATCCGACTCCTTTTACAAATGTAAAAAAAAAATGCTGCGAAATGAGAAGAAACTTTAAATATCGTATAAAAAATTTCAGAGGAAGAAATTTACTATATTGAGTTGAAAGACTGAAACCTTATTCCTTTTATGAATGTCAAAAGATGGCTGCGAAACATGAAAAACCAACCAACCTCCAGATTAATTTTAATTTTGTGTGCTACGATTTCTCATTTTCGAAGGTTGGCAGGTCTGCATAAAGTATTTGACTAAGTCACCATTTTAGAACTATTACTCTTTTCCTGTTATTGGCGATGAAGATTGCGTAGAGTTCAACAATATATGCTGCGTACTAAGAACCTAGTTTTAATAGCAGTGGACATTGTTTTTTTAATTAAATATGTAAAAAATATTTTTTTGTGCATTTGTACCTTTAAATGTAATTAAGATATATTTATTTTAGTGTATTCTTATTTTGAAAACAATATTTACATATTTTTTTATTTAAATATACGCTAATTTTGGAACTATCCCCACTTTACCCCACCATTGGGTAAAATGAGGGTATCAAAACATGCTCTTTTAAATGTATCACTGTGAGAAAACAATTGAACAAAATTGAATGATTATGCTTCATGTTTAATCCATATGAATCCAATGTATATAAAATGCATCAAAAGTTTCATTAAAATAAATTTAATAGTTTGATTTTAAGACCTTCTCTAAAAAAAGCTTGATTTTACTCCCACTTTCACCCACCTGACCCTATCCTACACATCTCCCCCCCCCCCCCCCCAGCGCCATTGCTAAAATTTTTTATTGGTGGGGGAGAGAACCTTAAAATATCAGCAAATTTCAGTATTTCCCAACTCGTTTTATAATTTTGCCATACTTAGAAAATGCAATATAGTTCTTATTTGTTAAAAATTTAATAATATTCCCAATTAGTTTTGTAATTTTTGCCAAGTCTATCAGGAATAGAAAATATATTATAGTTTTTATTAAAGTTTAAAGCAAATTTGTCAACTAAGTTTGTAAATTTGCCAAGTGTATAACATTCGTGAATGTTTGGGGGGGGGGGGGGGGGGAGCTCCCCCCTCCCTTAGCGAGGCCCCTGCTCCCCCCCCCTATTTTTAAATGCATAGTTTATAATAATCATTACTTATCTTTTTAATATGATGGTTTTAAAAGTATACTATTATCTGAAAACCAAAGATAATTCTTTGGTTAAATATACTGTACAATCAAAGCATAAATTATTTTAGAAAAATAAAAAATTTCAAATCAGATTCAAATCAAAAATAATTTGTCAGATTTTTAGGTATTTTGATATCTTATGCATTTACCTCCTATTTTTAAATGTATGGTTTATAATTATTACTTCTCTTTTTAATATGATGGCTTTAAAAGTATGTCATGTGAGAACCAAAGATAATTCTTTGGCACTGTATTGTATAGTCAAGACATAAGTTATTTTAGAGAAATAAAAAAATTATTTTTCATAGATTTTTCGGTGCTTTTCCAGTATAGTGGCCTTGCCAGTTTTCTAAAGGTTTGGCTTCAGAAAGTAAGATTTGTTGTCAAATGATGTAAACTGCTATAAATGCAAACCTAATGCACTTTTCTGGTTGTTTATGTATGTAATGTACAGTAGAACCCTGCTAATCCGAAATTTCAGTTAAACCAAACCGATTTTATCTCCATCTTGATTTATTTCCACTTTATTTTTGTTCTGGACTTGAATTATGCCAGATAATTAAACTTTCCGGATTATAGATTGAATGTTGGGAAAAACATCTAGAAGTTAGAATTAAACAAAAAATGGCAGTAAAGTATGTTTTTAATTCTTTAAATAGCTTGAATAGTATATAAAAAAACTACTCATATATGCAAAAGTAGTATGTAAATGATATAAAATGAAAACTCGCACTGTAGGTCTACTTGTAAAAGCCAGCATAAAAAAATATCTCGGGTATCAGTTTGTTTGCCAGTCACTATAAAATTCTTTTCTCGAATGCAAAAAGTATTTAATTCAGGTGGTAAAATTTATTTTTCTTTTCAACAGTTTGATTTCTCAAATTGTCTACAGAAATAATTTTTTCTTCCTCCCTTGTCAACATAGTGACTGAGATATTTATAGATTCGTGGTTTTGAAGCATTTGTAATGGGTTGTTATGTAATTCCTCATTCTGAAGTTCCATTGGATTATTATAAACATCAGGAGGGATTAAACAAGGAGTACTATTTTTTTCCTGAAAATCGTGTGCCGCATTATCCAGCATTCCGGACCTCAGGACCTTCTTTTAGCACACATCTTTTTCTTTTCTATTTTTATCACAATTTCGGGTAATCCAAACAGGCACCTGTCCCAGTTAGTTCGGATTAGCAGGGTTCTACTGTATTGATATGTCTAAAAACATTGTAGGGGAGAGGTATAGGGCAAAATTAACATTTTTACCCACTGGCCACTGCACTGATTTTTTTCACTGGCCAGTTTTTTTTAACCACTGGCCAGTAACAAAGTTATGTACGCTCCATACAAAATTGTGTTTTTTCTAACTATCAACATTGTAATTTACTAATATATATTACTTACCATTCGATATGATTACACTCAACTGAAAAAAATTATTTTTACTATTAATTGCAAGGAAATAAATTCACAGGAATTTTTCAGAAAGGTTACAGCAGAGGGGGATATCCCCCCCTCCCTCGGCACTAACTAATATGCATTTTTCTGCAACCATTTAACGAATTTCGAGTTTTTTTCGCGATCTTTTGGCGAAATTCACGTTCTTTTGTGACCTCTTGCAAAATCTGTGTTTTTTTCGCGACCTTTTGACAAAATCTGCGTTTTTTCCGCGATATTTTCACAAAATTGCATTTTTTTGTAATCTTTTAACGAAATTTCTGTTTTTTTTTTTGCCTCTCTATTTAAAAAATAACTATTATATCAAAATGATAGGTTTTTGCATAAAATACTATGGTAAAGTGTATATTTTTCGAAGAACTTTTTTTGGATTTTTAAATAAGAAATATATTGAAAAATCCTTGATTAATTAGAAATTTTTTTGTTTTAAGTGTCACACACGTAACATGGAATGGCCCAATAGTTAAGCCTCCGACATTCCAAAACAAAGTTTTGGAAGAAGGCATGCCAGTCTTTAAAAATACTACACAAATAAGAACTTGTAAGTCCACTTATTACTGAATCAAAAATGTCAGGTTTTTCAGAGCAGTAGGTCATTATTCATTTAGCACTGCCCAGGAAGTACATGTTGCTTAAGGAATACTTTGGACATGGATGCAAGTAATTCTACCACCCATAAAACTTCATATAATATTTCGCAATATGTCCTTTTTACAACTAACACTTACTACTTATAAATAATTTATTCTTAAAAATAATAAAGTACTGAAAATCATGTTTTTTATTCTTATGACTAAGTATAACTTTTGTTAAATTTAAAATTTAATCTTTTGCTGCAAGACAAATAAAAAATAAAATAAATCTGCTTCCTAATTTGTCTAAAATATTATTTGAAACAAAAATAATTTAAATATTTTTCATTTATGTATCATTTTAAATATTTAAAAAAAAAAATCATGATCTTTTCTTTCAGATTTATCAATTCTAACAATTTGTGAAGAATCTTTCTTTGTATTTGAGTATGGTGACTAATGAGTGACAGAAAAGAAGAAAAATTTACTTCTAAAAATGGTATGTTTATTGCTTAAATTAATTATGTTATTAATGAAAATTTATTGCTGTACATTTAGAAATAATTTCATTCATTTTTTAAATTCATCAAGTGTGATTAGGAAAAGCAAAATAAATGAATATGGCAGTAAACTTATGCAAAGTAATTTTCTTTTATACTTTTACTCTTTTTTATGTATGCATGCATATAGTATATATTTATGTTTCAGTGTCCTTAACCAAATATACATATTTATTATTTATTTGTTATTTCTCTTAAAACTGCAAAATAGTATTGTTTGAAATTTATCAGTATTTGCTTACATTATTCTAAAAGAAACATTTTCTTTAATTTACGAGGGTCGATCCAGAAATAAGGTTCCCATCAAATTTACAAATAGACAACATTGTTTATTCTCATGGAAATTTACATCTTTGGAAAGAAGAAAGTTTGCTCTATTTCTGTACATACTCGCTATCTTGTTCTACACATTTTTATAGATTCCCATTTCTGTATCCCAGTGTCGTAGAACACTGCCGCCAATCTGTTGAGGAAGCGCTTCACATCTTCTTTGACATCATCGTCTCTCCGGAAGCATTGGCCACCCAAGTGTTATTTTAACTTGGGGAACAAGTGATAATCACTAGGTACGAGGTCTTATAACCGCCTCTGAAACTGACGGTCTTGCACTTCGTTCTTCATCGTGGACTTCCTTCCGACCAGCACTAAGCTCCCTGCACCACTTTCAGATGTGTTGAATGGACATACATTTCTCACCATACATCTCTGCCAACTGACAACGAATATCCATGGGTGGATTCCCTTTGGCATGCAAAAAGCGAATTATGGGACGAATCTCGCACATGGTGGGATCAACAATGGGTACCTCCATCTTAGACGGCTGCTGAGCCAAGAATGAGTGGCACAACGAAGCGCGGCTGGGTGAATCGTGAGTGCGGAAACAGCTGCTCACAGTACTGTTGCCGTATTTTGCCTAGCACTTTGGAAACCTTACTTCTGGATCGACCCTTGTATTAATTTTTTTAAAAAAATGCAAAGTAATGACAGTATTATTAATACAAAAGAATTAATTACTCAGGGTAAGCAAAATATCAAAGAAATTGTGATATATGTACATAAATTAACTTTAATTAATCTGTCACCTTTTTTTTGTGATAGTTAAAGAAATGATTCTTTATCACATTATTTTTTCAACATGCTTGAACATTTTATGTGTTACATCAGATTTTAATTAATATCTAGAAACAGTTGAAAACATTGTTTGAAGTCCTCACATTGTTGTTGGTACAATGTTTTTCTTTCTTTTCATCCCTATCACTAACACTTTCTTGACCTTTTATGGTAAACAAAATCTGCCATCAAACAATGTGATTTAATGCCAGTAATGCTTAAAAGTGATCTCACTTTCATTGTTGTTAATGACAGTTATGCATGTCACGTCATACACATTATACATACAGTGAACTCTCGTTAATGTGTCTCCATTTAAGATTTATGTCTATTTAATGAGGGCAGTTTTGTTTTCCCCATCATTTGCTATTTGTAATTAATGTTGGAGAAATCACTTAATATATAGTCCATGGGGCCATACATAAAAATTGTTCAGTTTCGTTTACCAAACTTCGGAAGTATGCAAATTTTTGTATGTTTAATCTTTACATATTACTTATTAAAAAAACATAAAGTTGCCCAAATAACCTGGTGGTAGGGGAGGAAAAAAAAGCCGAATTCAGAATTAGGGGAAAGCTGGAAATTGTTTTAATCCCTTTAGTTTAGATCTAAGATGAATGTATTAAGTTTTCCCCCCTCTTACTAGGTGAATGTTAGAAAATATCTACAGATTTATGGTCAAAAAACATGTTTGTATTAATTACCATAACAATGTCTTTTCAAAAAACTAACTCTATCAAAAATACTGTCAGTACAAATGTTGTAGAGCTTAAAATTCTGAATAAATTGAGTACCCACACTAGAGATGCAACGAATATTCGACCTGTCGGCCAAATAATACTGTAATAAATGTTTTTATATTTACACAGTATAACTTTTTAATTTGACAATTTATATCCATCATGTATAATGAAAATTTTATTTGAAATTAACTAACACTTTTTTTTCCATTAATTTTCATACCCCGAATGGGTTTTATCTACCCATTTTTATATAAGAGGCTAATTTAGGAATCATGTTTAAAAAATTTATGCTGTATCAGTAAGTACAGAAAATATCTGTAATAAGCTAACATAATGTGTTAAATTTAAAATTAGTCTATTCAAAATTGTTTTAATACAGCTGTACAAGCAAATTCATTTTTTTTTTTTTTTTTTTATCATAATGAGAAGTTTAACATTTATCCCTTGTTATGTAAAAAAATATTTCTTTCAAAAATATTTTGTATTATACCTATAAAGAACATAAATATATGATTAATTAGATATAGAAGTATTATATGTATAAGATATTTAAGTTGTATATGTTGCAATACTTAAGGGTTTCTTTCTTTTTTTTTTTTTTTTAGTAAAATACACTTAAAAGTTAAATATAATTTAAGTGATTTTTTTAAGTGTGTTACTATTTCTTATTAAATAATGAAAGAAATGTAAGTACTAAATTCTTTTAATTAGTATGCATTTACATTTTACATATTTTTTTCAAGAATAGCATTGTAATGTTTATATTTGTCTTAAAATACAGTTAAAATGTTTTCAATAAACGTAGATTGTGATGTAGAAATAATAATAATTCAATGAAAATAATGAGTGGCAACATTCTTCCATGTGTATAATTTGGCAAACAGTTTAACGATTTGTATAATTTGGAGAAATTGGCCGACTGGATAATCAAGTAGTACACATTTTTCTTGTAGCCCAAGCGATAAATCGCCAAATGTTGTATCTATTGAAATATTTCCTATTGAATTCAATTTTAAGCATTACAAACATTTATTTCATGTTTAAATTAATTATTTTCGTTATTTAAATTTATCTCTCATTAAAAGGATTTTTGTTTGTTCCTTTTGTTAATTAAAAAATAAGTTTTTTTCTTTTATTTTGCAAGATGCTTACATTATTTTTTAACTCATATAGCCCTTTCCATTCTTTAACCAATGTTAATATCGCCAAAATATAATCACTGGCAACCCTTTCGCGGAAAATATCAATAAAATACTAAATTTATTACCAAAAATCATAGTTATCCCTGTATATTTGACGTATAAACCACCGCGGGAATATTCTCCATCGAATGATACAATCTGAAAAAAAATTCACCGGGTAGTTTTTGAAAACACTCAAGTCGAAATTTTAGAGCTAACTGCTTTATAATATATATGATATGATAAGGGAACAATATATTTTTTTTTGCTGTATAGTATGTATAATATATAAATAATGTAATATCGCATATATTATACTTTTGAAAAAACTCGAAAAAACCCATGTAGGTTGGGTTGAAAAAAATACTTGTTTTTGCGAACCCTGATTATGAGGGGCTTGTTACTTTTGAGAGAAAGAAAAGAGAAAAGTATATCTTGGTAGCAGAAAAGAATAATTATATTTTAAGAAAACAACCTTTTTCTTTACATACAGAATGTAAATTTACTAAGTTTGAGTTGAATGAGAAAGGATATAAAAAGACAGAGGACACATGCAACTTCTTATTTTTTGGGGTGTGAAATGATTTTACTAAAATAAAAAAGTTAGGTAAAATATATAAGATAAAATATATATAAATTACTAGAACTAACTATGGATTAAATAAAAAACTATGAATTAAATTACTATTTACATTTTTAAAGTCATATGTTATCTTATTGGCATCAATGTATTTAAAGATTTTTGAATACTCAAACAAAAAATTAATTTCAATTAGTCCTTAATTAAATTTTTGATTTTAAAATTGAAAAAAAAAATTAAAGTCAGTATTTGGCCAAATCACTATTCATTGCATCCCTAACCCACACTTAATATCTTTGTTGAATATTAAGCTCACAATTCTACTTCAAAGTTTTGCCTAAATTGCTAATCAAGAACTTTAGAATTAAGGATGTTGAAAATAAAGTATGAGAATTGGGGGTGGGGGGCGGGGGGGGGGGCGAACAAATGAGTGTGCAGGACCTTTTTTGCTAGAGGAATTCAAGGTTAACCAATAGCATGATTTTAAACTTTGATATTTTATGAAAAGAACTAAGATGGTTTTAATAAAAATAATTTTCGACTACTACTAGTATACGAGGATCCTAATTTAAATTCAGAAAAGTTTAAAACCTTCTGAATATTGAAAGAAAGTGTTATAATATTTATGTAAAAAATATCTTTCTTTTAAAACTATGGTTTAAGGTTTGTGGTATCAGGTGCGAAATGTCATGTAAAACAGCTGTCATATATGTACTTTTTCTCTATAACTAGTAAGTTATAATCCTCAAATTATACAAAATAAAGCCCTAACAAAATTACAAAGATATTGTGAAGGCCTCAACAACTTAAAAAAAAAAAAAAAAAAAATGTCTATAACATTTGGAGGCAGGGTGGATTGATAACTTGGTCTCTCCTGGCTTCAAGCTCTTGATTAGCGATTAAGGCAAAATTTTGGAATAGAATTGCGACCTTAATGTTCATTAAAAATATTAATGTGGGTACTTATTTATTCAGAATTTTATGCTCTACAACATCGATCTCCAAACTTCATTGCTACGCAATCCACTTTTAAGTAAAAAAAAATTTTGTGACATACCTAATATAAGGTTGTATATCAGTGTCAGTATGGAAATTGTTGTATGACCTCTATAAGTTATCAGCTAAAAAGATAAATTTTTGTACGAAGGGTACACTATCAACAAAAACAACAATTGTTAGTCCCAATCTGTGTATCATAATTAAAACAGTATACAGAATACAATGATAATTAAAAATATGTTTAATCATTATCAAAACATAACTTTATAATCTATGAGATTTCTGGCACTGGTGGTTACCGACGAGGACATGTATATCAGGGTTAAAACCGTTTAATTCAAATTTTTTTTACATATGAAATTTTAGACTTCTAAAATGAAATTTTCAGCTGCTGACTTGTCATTGCTGAGTTTTTTGTCTTGGACAGTTATTTGGTGTATAACATATCTGTGTTTGAATCTCATTAACCACCCTCTCGAAGCAGTGAAATTGCTGGGTATTTTAAGCTCTTCGAAAAAATGCTTGGCTTTAAGCTGCACAAATAGCACCTGATACAGGATACAGCAGTTTTCTGTTGGATGAACCACAAAACCATGGCTTTATCTAAATCTTCATATGTTAAGGTTTTCATTGTTTTTCTATTGCACATTCCTTGTGGACTGTTTGAAGTTCCAGCAAATTTGAGTAGTTTTTGTTTCTTTTTTTTATAATATCTGACACAGTTTGATCACCAATCTAATATTTGCGCATTAATGATTTTACTGTATACCCATTTATTATTTCCAGCTTTTGATTTTAACTAAGAAGACTTTTTTGTTTCGACTACGACACACTTGTGTTAACACTACGAACAGAATGTAAAGCATATGTGAAACTATTAATTTAAACAGCACCAATATTGCGACCATGTCCCAACCGCCAGTATTCCAGAACAGGATTAAAACCGGTCGATTGAACAAGTCCAATACAATAGGAAGGGTTTGGAAGAATGCGGTTTTACATTCCCACTCATGCATTCCATCCACAACTTGGATAATCTGATTTTGGTTAATCGAGAGTCTACTGTACCAAACTGCCTCAAAAGTGACTGTTCATAAATAAAAATATAATAAGATTTATAACTAATAGAGCTATAATTGTATTAATAAAGGCAAATTTTGTTTTATTTATTTTAAAAATAAGTTTTTTTCCCAAGCTATAACAGAAGAAAATAAAAAAATGTAATAGTCAAAATTGCATGAATTACAGATGCAGTTAAAAGAAAAAAAACTAAATCTAGGAGGAAGTAAGCTTTGAGGCCAGTAAATTCCTTTTTTAGTTTTGTTCTTGAGAAATATAATTACAAAATACACTAAATTTTAAAAAATTTATAAAAGAAATAAATTACTATGTTTTGACAAATTAGCTTCAAACTAAGTGCTTTCAAAAGACAACACTGAAAATATGTAAATTAGTAAAATAGAAAGATAAATACAAAATTAAAAAAACTTGCATACAGGCTTAAGCCTAAATATTATAAAGGACAGTTAAAATTCTAGTGCTAAATTTACCTTGAATAAATAATTAAAATTCATATAAAGCACAAATAAACTGACTAAAATTGCTTGTAGGTGCATACATATAAAATTGTTTAAAATAATTAAAATATCTTAAAAATCCATTAAAATCCCAAAATGATTTCAGCCAAATTCACATGGCCATCTTCAGTGGTTATTTAAATGTTATTTCTCTTTGCATTTATTCATCAATGAGAAACCATTGTAATTTAAGGGTGGTATGGTAGATTCGTTGAGAGGAAAGGATATTCAAATTTTAACAAAACAGGCCTTCATCTACTATGTAGCAATTTTTTCTAAACTCCATGGATGTCATAGGAAATGCATTGTTACAAACTATGTCTTTATTGGAAATTATTTCAAGGGATTCTCTTATAACAGCTTCCTGGTAATTACTTGTATGAAAGATAATTTTGGATTTATTAAAATCTACTTTTATAGGTTGAATTTGAGCTAATCTTGCTAACACATTATAGGGTCTCTTTAATCTGAGATCTGCTTCATGTTCTTTTATTCTATCTTGAAATTTTCTCATTGTCATACCTCTATAAAGAAAATATTTTAAATATAATGTAAAATTAATCGCAATTCCTCCCCCGAAGTTAAAAAATCTGTTAAATACAAAAATTGATCCTCTCCAAGCTATCAGGGGTGTACATTATAATTTTCAAAAAAGATGATAAAGATTTTCTTTATATAGGTATGACAAGGAGAAAAGTTCAAGATAGAATAAAAGAACATGAAGCAGGTCTCAGATTAAATAGACTCCATACTGTGTTAACAAGATTAGCTCAAATTCAACGTATAAAAGTAGATTTTAATAAATCCAAAATTATCTTTCATAGAAGTAATTACTAGGAAGCCATTATAAGAGAATCCCTTGAAATAATTTCCAATAAAGACATACAATAAACTCCTGACTATCCGGCCTAGCAAAAAAATGAGGGATGTTGCAAGCGTCCGAGACAGGCAAGTTCCAGTCCATGAGAAAGGGCTGATTCATGACAGGAAGGAACAAGAAGGGATTGCAGATTGCAATAACAGAGCAATGGCAGACAGGAAAGGAGGGTTTAAGGCTTGATAACCTGTTTCGTCAGCTGTGCTTTGGATGTTAGCAAGTGCAGACATCATATGTTGCAGTTCCTGGTTACGTTTGTATAGTCTTTTGGTTTGCTTCGTGTTTATTTATTGAAGATTAACAAAATGGGCGATAATATGACGGCTATTGTCAGCCAAAGTGATGGCTATTTGTCAACCGATGGACCAGGCATCATTGAAATGACAAAGAAAAAGTACAGCTGGCGTCTTCTCCGTTTGTTGATATCAGCAATTGGTAAAAATGAAGACTACATAGCTACTCTGAAAAGGATTTATATGCTAGATGTCATAAGGTGGGTGGCCAAAGCATGCAAAGAAATTCCAAACATAGTAATTGCAAGGTCTTGGAACATTCTTTTGGACCATGAAGATGGATATAAACCCCCGTAGGAAACTGAAGTGGAAGATGAGAACGATAAGCTTCTTTTGTTGCTGAAAATATACCGGGCTCTGACGATGTCAATGCAGAGTACATTGCAGAATGGATGACAAACGACAAAGTTAATGAATTAACTGACAACGATATTGTAGAAATGGTGACAAAGGGAGAAGTAACAGAAGAGAAAGAGAATGGCAAGAAAAATCTCATCCCACACCTGAAAGTGTTCAAGATGGTTGAGGCAGCTCTGCAGTACATTAGTCAGCAGGAGGAAGCGATGCCAGCTGATATCATCTACTTGCGTAAATGGAGGGACATTGCATTGTGAAAGACAGTTAACAGGAAGAAGCAGTCATCTATCAAGGACTCTTTCAAAAACTAAAACCTGTAAGTTTTGACTCTTTTATCTTATGCATAACTTTTCATACTTGTGGAATCATTTATTAATAAACAGTAAAGTAAGATTTAATCATTTTTTTTACAAATTAGGACTATGTTTTTCATTAATGTTTTGCTTATTTTGAAATTGTATGTATTGTATTTATAAAATTTATCTTAAAATATGTAACATGTGTTTTTAATATCATGGTGGGGGGGAGGGCGGGAAGTGAATAAATATTTATAGAACTCCGACCTATCCAGCTTTTTTTATTATTCAGCCTACTCTTCTGCCACATTAGGTCGGCTATACGGGAGTTTACTGTAGTTTGTAATGATGCATTGTCATATGGCATCCATGGATTATGGGAATAATTGCTACATAGTAGATGAAAGCTTGTTTTGTTAAAATTAGAATAACTTTTCCTCTCAACTTATCTCCCGTACCACTCTTAAGTTACAATGGTCTCTCCTTGATGAATAAATGCAAAGAGAAATAACATTTAAATAACCACTGACGATGGCTATGTGGATTTGGCTGAAAATATTTTGGGATTTTAATGAATATTTAATGTATTTAAAATAATTTTATATTATATGTATGCACTTACATACAAGCAATTTTAGTACATTTTATTTGTGCTTTATATGAATTTTGAACTTTTAATGTAGTTTAAATAATTTTATATTATATGCATGTACCTACAAGCAATTTTAGTACGTTTTATTTTTGTTTATATGAAATTTAATTAAATATTATGCTTTTGAAAAACTTATGATGATGATTCATGATTTCATTGAAATCATGATTTTTGACAAATTTTAAACTGATGAATTATGTTGTAACTATATTACACATTTGTGTATTAAAATGTATTGTTTATCTTTAAATGGTCACTTCCAGTTTCAGAAAGTTCATTTCCTGTTTATATTTTGGGCTATAACTTTGCTTCTAATTATCACTGAACCAAAAGTAAGGCATTTTTGGAATTCTAAATATTTGAACTTTAAAATAATTTTTTTAAAAAATCGAAATTTTTCACAAAAACAGCGATTTGAAGTTAGGCACATACCTTAAAGATGACAAACATCCAAAAGTTAAGTATATCAGTGTTACCAATTTAGCAGGCTTTTTTTATTCAGAATGTTACCACTATTTTTGAATAGTAATATTTAACTTATTTATTCTGTCATTATATAAGGGGAATATTTCTCTTCCGAATGTGGTGTATAGACAGACATAATTCAATTTTACATTTTAGCACAAAAAAAAAAAAAAAAAAAAAAAAAAAAATGTGGATACAAAAACCAATCAAAACATAGATAAATGTGGGATTGTATGTTTAAATTTAAAAGTTCATAAAATTTTCACAGTAGTATTTTACTTATACAAAGCACTTGGAGTTTTCATTTGAAATTAGAAAGCACCTGGGTAAACTTCAACTTCAAAGTATATTTCATAATGCTATTTTGTTATTTGATAGTATTAGCACTTTCAAATAGAATTTATTACTTCGACAAAACTATTTTCAAAAAGAAAATGTATTTAATTTCAAATGTTGGCAGGCATTATTACAATAATTGTCACAGTGGACATTAAAAAAAATATATTAAACAAGTGGGTAAGTGTGATCACAGATCGCACAGAGGGTTTCGTTTAATATTCCTTTCAAAACACTTTATATTTTTGAAAAATCTGTTAGTTCCACATTTCGCAACCAGGGGGCGCACTCGATTCTAAACAAACATCTATCCGAACGTAAACCTGTTAGTTATATTAGTCGAGGGGATTGGACCCATAGCACCCGAGATCAGTAGGTGCACCTGGCGGTAAAAAATGGAACTAAAATATGTAAGGCTATGATCAGGGATATATTTAGGAAAATTTTAGGTCCTTTAAAGGACCCTTCACAAAATAATTTATCTTAAAACAGGACCCTTCACAAAATAATTTATCCCCAAACAGGACCCTTCACAAAATTATTTATCCCCAAACAGGACCCTTCACAAAACATTTTATCCCAAAACAGGACCCTTCACAAAATTATTTGTCTCTTAAATAGACCTTTCCCAGAATTTTTACACTTTCAAATTGAACTTTTCACAAATTTAGTCACTTAAAAATAAAATCTGGCCTGTAAGTAAGCAAGTGAACTCACCAAAGAGCATATTACTTAGCTTTTTATACATGGAGGATAGGACATGAAGGCATCGATAATTTAAAATTCACAAAATTATGACTAGAATTTTCACAAAAATAAGAAAAACTTCACAATTTCACAAAAACAGGACCCTGTGAGAATAGTCTGGACAGACCCCTGATGATGCATAATATGAAAGAAAGGTCCAAGGGTTGTCGGCAAAAGTTGGAAAATTTCTCCCCGTGTTAAAAGGGCGGAGGTTAGAAAAATTACTTAAAATACAAAAGTTAGAGCCCAGTGGGTAAATAATATAAGACTTTTTGAAGATTTTATGATTTGTCGTGTGGTCTGAGGTATTCAGCTATACATATGCATAATTTCATGTTTCCAACTTAATTAGGGGCTCTCTTAGAAAGAATTGCGTCAAATACATATGTGGTAGCTCAAATGGTTAAACGTAAGACTTTTTCAAGATTTTATGACTTGTCTCTTGGCCTCAGGTGTTCTGCTGTAAGTATGCAAAATTTAAAATCTCCAATTTAATTAGGGGCTCAGTTAGAAAGAATAGCTTAAAATACACGAGCTAGAGTTGAAAGGGTTAAACATAAAACTTTTTCAAAATTTATTATTTGACGTGTAATCTGGGATGTTGAGCTATAAGTATGCAGAATTTCACGCCTCCAAACTAATTAGTAGCTCACTTAGAAAGAATTGTTTAAAATACACATGTGGGAGCCCAAAGGGTTAAATGTACGACTTTTTCAAAATTTTATCATTTGTCGTATGATGTGTGGTGTTCAGCTATAAGTATACAGAATTTCACGCCTCCAAACTAATTAGGAGCTCACTTAGAAAGAATTGTTTAAAATACACATGCGGGACCACAAAGGGTTAAATGTACGACTTTTACAAAATTTTATCACTTGTTGTTTGATGTGAGGTGTCCAGCTATAAGTATGCAAAATTTCACGCCTTCAACATAATTAGGGGCTCACTCAGAAAGAATTGTTTAAAATACACATGTGGGAGCCCAAAGGGTTAAATGTACGACTTTTTCAAAATTTTATGATTTGTCGTATGATGTGAGGTGTTCAGCTATAAATACCGAAAATTTCATGTCTCCAACATAATTAGGGGCTCACTTAGAAAGAATTGTTTAAAATACACATGTGGGAGCCCAAAGGGTTAAATGTACGACTTTTTCAAAATTTTATGATTTGTCGTATGATGTGAAGTGTTCAGCTATAAGTACCCAAAATTTCATGCCTCCAACATTATTAGGGGCTCACTTAGAAAGAATTGTTTAAAATACACATGTGGGAGTTACCGACTCGTTTACCGACATTAATTCTTCTGCGAGTTAAACCGATTAATTAAATAATAATTAATATTTCAGCTTGTAATTAAGATCACTACAAAAACCCTTAACGGGTTAAAAGTTCGTGACGCAGCACTTTATCTTATGCTCTAAGAATTTTAAATATGGAACTTAAAAATAATGATATCAAATTTTGAGTGACGCTATGCTATTAATTATAACCTCTCTATATATTATTTATTTCATCTTTTTATTTTTTTATAATCGCATGTGCAAAAATTATGTTCAATTAAAAAAAATGTATAAAAGTTTATTCATTGATGCTTTAACATTTACACTTCTCATAAATTCCAAGTATGAGTTTTAAAAGATATGATATCAAAATTTTAGTGACGCTTTGATGTGGCTTTAAACGATTTGTTTTAAAATTAAATTTAAATTATTTTTGTTTTGGCTAAGATATATTCACACATCTAAATAATAGTTTTAATTTTCCAATATACTTTAAATATGTCACTTTCACTGAATTTATATAATGCATTTAAATGTATTTATTTGAATAAATTGATTTATCCTTTGTCCAAAGCTATTAAAAATTTAAAATAAGATTTGCGTAAATAATTTTTTTGCCTCATAGTATCCATTTGAATACATTTCTCTTAGTTTGGATACAATGACGCAAAAAAATTATTTATGCAAATCTTATTTAAAATTTTTAATAGCTTTGGACAAAGGATAAATCAATTTATTCAAATTAATACATTTAAATGCATTATATAAATTCAGTGAAAGTGACATATTTAAAGTATATTGGAAAATTAAAACTATTATTTAGATGTGTGAATATATCTTAGCCAAAACAAAAATAATTTAAATTTAATTTTAAAACAAATCGTTTAAAGCCACATCAAAGCGTCACTAAAATTTTGATATCATATCTTTTAAAACTCATACTTTGAATTTATGAGAGGTGTAAATGTTAAAGCCTCAATGAATAAACTTTTATACATTTTTTTAAATTGAACATAATTTTTGCACATGCGATTATAAAAAAATAAAAAGATGAAATAAATAATATATAGAGAGATTATAATTAATAGCATAGCGTCACTCAAAATTTGATATCATTATTTTTAAGTTCCACATTTAAAATTCTTAGAGCATAAGATAAAGTGCTGCGTCACGAACTTTTAACCCGTTAAGGGTTTTTGTATCGATATCATTACTTTTTTGAGGTTATTGAAAAAAATAAATAAAACAATAAACACGCACAAAAAAAATTAAAGACCAATGCAAAGAATTCATAGTCAGGATTTCAATTCACCTTCAATCTCTCCCACCTCCCTCCCCGCAAAAAAGGATGACCATACATCAATTTTAAAGAGCACCGTGCAATGAGATTTTTATAAGAACTCTTTGGTAAGATATGGAAGTAATGTACAACATGCATGTTTAGAGGGTATTTCTGTTGGTTAGCTTCAGAGATATAAAAAGCTATGTTAAATTTTACTATATAAAAAAATTACTTTGTTAAGAAAAATAGCAAGAAATATTACTCTTTAAACCTTTATATATATATATATATATATATAACAATCATCGCTCACTTATAAAAGTAATTCCATACATTTATATTAAATCCAAAACTACAAATTTCTGCTTCTCCCTTTTCTCATTCCTAGTACAAAAAAATTAAACATTCTTTAATTTTATATAAAATAATCTTTCACCATCCCTATTTAAAATTCTTTATTAACAATAATAATAAATCATATAAAATAATCCCCTGAGCTCCGAAGATTCCACTTCTGCTTTTGCACCCACCTCTCCAACTTACCTAAATAATAAAATCTTTCAAAAATTAGTTTGAAAAAAAAAAAAAAAAATCTGCAACATTTGTTGCTCATTAACATAAATAAATAAATAAGTACTAACTTCCCTAATGTACAGTCATGGAAAAAAAAAAAGTAAACACCCCCTACTAACTCCTCAACAAATTACCGTAGAAGAAAGTTACTGGTACCGAACGATTGGAAATAAAGTCTACTTTTAAATGATGTATATAAAATTTGCTTAAGGGGTTATCTACATATTAAAACGAACCATAACTTTGTTTTTTTCAATAGCAGTACACAATTTTTACAGCATAAATGAATTCTACACCATTTAATTAGCCCAAAAACAAATTTTTATGCAATTCGTGCTATAAGTTCCCGATAAATTAATTATTTTAAAACAAGCTTATTTTAAGGGGTGTATCCAAATTGAAGTTCGGTACTCGATTGTTAACCGAGAGAGCCCCCTTCTTGATCAAGGCACCTTAAGCGCCACTCAAGCAGTCAATGAAGTCTGCTAGATTACAGGACAGCGTAAGACATTTCAAAATATCTAGTCACTTCTATCTAGTCACGGCCCCTTAAACCATAATTTTGCCGTTTTTTACGCATAATTTGAAAACTATTTGGAAGAAAAATGTGAAATTTTGGATTTCCATAAAGAAGGACTTAATAAATCTAAATCCATCAAAAAAATTTTAGGTTACAATTCATAATTTTTTCGAATATTAATTTCATAATTCATATCATAAAATTATAAAAATTGCAAATTCAACGTATTTATGTTTGGGTATGTTAGTATTACTGCTACACAAAAAATTAGCACATTAGGAGCATAATTTCAGGAGATATGAATAAAAATATGAAAATATAATTTAACATTAGAAGCACTAAATTTTGAATGTTTATAATTCAAAAACTTATTATTCAAATTATTTGAAATTTGGTGCCTAGGCATAGTTTGAACCGGAGATTTGAAATATCTCGTTAAAATTGGGTATTGCTATTGAAAAAAATGAAGTTTGGATTTGTTTTAATATGTAGATGGCCCCCTAAGCAAATTTTATATACATCATTTAAAAATAGACTTTATTTCCAATCGTTCGGTACCAATAACTTTTGTCTACGATAATAATTTGTTAAGGAGTTAGTAGAGGGTGTTTACTTTTTTTTCCCCATGACTGTACATTTCACCTCTTCTCCCTCCCCCTACTCCCCAACATTAAAAAAATTTAAATCTTTATTTTTATACAGAAAATTCTTCTATATAAATTATCCTCCTATTCCTCAAAATTACCACTTTCCCACTCCAGCCTAGAGATTTCAATCTTTAAAGCTTTTTAGAAAATCGGATCTGCAAAGTCTGTTGCTTAATAATAAAATATATAATCATGTACACTTTTAATTATTTTTCACACAATCAATTGATGTCATGATAATAGTTGTTCTGAGCGAATATTGTGTTGGCTGGGCTGTCGTACAGATAGCTCAATTGGAAGAGTACTGGCAATTAAAGCTAAGGGTTATTAAAGTTCACTGTAATTCAAGATGTTTAACCCCTTCGCGACAAGAGCCCTTTGGTTAATTTTTAACCTTTTACTACAGGTTTTTAAAAACAGAAAATTTTCTGTAATTGAATCATAGAAATGCTCCCATTAAAGAAGGTAAACTTTACAATTAAAAATAATTGGTGAGAATAATGAAGGATTCTGAACACCTTAAGTGGCCAAGTATACCGGTCGCTCATTCCCAAGGGCTTAAAGATGCTTTTTTGCTATTATAACCTTTAGGATTTACAATATAAAAAAATCTTAATCACTTCTGAGATAAATAAAGACAGTGGAAAAAAATCAAGATGGCAATGTTTTGATTGGCAAATTCTAAGCTGAGTAATTTGTGCTACAGAATGAAAAAAATATAAAGTTGTAATAATGTCCTCTTACAGATACTAAATCTTTAAGGTTTTTGATGTGTGAACTACATATGAATACAGTAGAAGATCTTTATAATGCACACCTTGGTATGAGAAGTTGTGCGTATTATAGAATTTTGCATTATATAGATCATATTTCATACATCATTAAATTTACTTCGTATACATGCTTTAAATTACATTCCTTGGAACCAGAAAATGTGCAAATTATGAAATTTTACATAATAGGTATAGATCACAGATTATTAAATTACCTTAAAAATATTACCTTGAAATATAACATCCAAATATGCCTGGGCAAAATCATTATAAACAGTGGTAACTCATGACTGACAGTTTTGGCAACACTAAATTCATGGCTGGCCAATTTATTCTTTTTCACTATTTTTAATAATGAAATCTTTGCCTTATTTTTAGCAGAATTTTCTTCCATTAAATAAGGCAAAAATTTATAAAAAAACACCAAAAAACTTTTGGAAAGCATGCGTTTTAGTGCTGCAAGAAAAACCTGTCATGAGCTTCTCTGATTATAACACTCATTTACAAAAAATTTTAATATAATAACAATGTTTTCATTACTCCAAAATAATGTGTTAAAGGCGATAATGTATCATATTTAGTGTTCCAAGAAATAGCAATATTTGTAAAATACATGTGCTTCTTAACTGAAAAATTTATTGTTTATATCTGAGAAATACATTATATCTTCTGCATTAAAATTTTTTAGTGGCAGGCTTTTGTGATTGAACAAGGACTGCTTGCAGAGTGCTTTTAAGGATTTTACAATATAAAATTATGGTTCTTGAACTACTATTAATCAAATACAGTAATAGGGATAAAAAAAAATCATTAAATAGTTTATTTTAAAAAATTACTTGTATTTTCATCAGATATACTGATTATTACTACCATATGTTATATGTAACATATTTATTAGAAAAGTTACAACTATTTTCATGAAGTTTTGGATTCCACCCCCCCCCCCCCCCCCACACCCCCCGACATACTGTCAAATTTCGCGAGGTTTTTTTTTCTTGTGATGTTCCTCCCCCGACCGAGAATGGAGCGGGCTTTTTACAATCAACTGATTAATTTTGTTTTTCTTTTATTGCTACTTTTTTATGTTAGTGTGGTGATCTTTCAAATGCTATTGCACAACAAGGCAATAAACGCGCTACTCTGTAAGTGGCACGGCAACCCTCCAGTGTACAGGTGGAATTGATAAAAAGAGTTTTTGTAGTCGGAATATGCGGAATGTTACAGAATAGTGAATGGTTTAATGAAAGCAGAATAAAAACTTAATATTTAATTTAAGATGCGAGTCAGATTAATATATTAATTGAAATGGTTACTGAGTAATTTATTTATTAGTTTATACAAAGTCTAATTATCATGACAGCTACAATGCAGCTGCTAATGAAATTTTGTGAAACCAATCTTTTCTAAATAGTAACATGTTCTGAATTGTTCTTATTTACAATAATACTTCATTACCACAAATACCATATAAGGGAGCTGGCTACTTTTATAATTTTTAAAAGTAAATTATTTAAAGCTTTCTTTTAAGCACATTAACTTTAAAATTAAATAAAAACAAGTATCTTACTTTTGCAAAAAAGCTGTTTTATCTTATTTATCTATAAACTTTAATTACTAAATAAGAAAAGTATCATGATGAAAATTTTTACTTTTAGGAGCTCAAAACAACCAGACAGGATAAAATGGTTCATTTTGAGCTAATCGTGATAATTTAAGTATATAAAGTAGAATTTACTATCAGTCAAAAATATGTCCAAGACTGAAATCAGTCCTGAGACTGAAGGTCTTGCACCCATGGCTGTAATCAATTAGCCTAAAAGAAATGCTTCAGGTGTTGTTTTTTTTTTTTGTGTTTTTTTTTCCTTCTGTTTTTCTTTTGTTACAGAGATAAACGGCAATAAGAATTTTTTCCCCTTTAGGTTAAATTTTATAAAAATAAAATACTACGATGCTTTAATTTTTGAAGCTGAAAAGAGTTATATTAAAAAATAAATAAATAAACGAAAGATGTCATTTTAAGTCAATTTTCGTTTATAATATTATTAGAAACGATTCGCAAATGAATCATTTTATAAACGGGATTGGAAATCTTAATTTTGATTTCGTCATACCTTTTATTTAAATTGTGCGTTCTTTAAAAATGAAAGATTTTGTTTAATTTCTTTAAAAGAAAACTCAAAATTAAATTAGTAATCTATCTGTATTACACTCACATATCACAAGAAATACCTATGCCACACATGAACGTTATTTTGTAAGGAAAACAGTTATAAGTATTGTTGAAAATAAAAACAATTCAGAACATTATACTAATTAGAAAGGATCAGTTGCAAAGAATGCTGTCTGGATAATTAGAAATTGTACTCACTTTTTCCCGTTGGAATACCATTTCAAGATCTTTGATATTTCTTATTTCTTCAGTCAACTTCGCGTATCGCGTAGTGATACATGGCGAAGTCTTATGGCAAACGCGATGAATTTTCATTTCGATACGAGAATTTTCGATAAATATTGAATTTCGATACGAGAATTTTTTTTAAAAATGTGAAATATTTTCTCCTTAAAAAATGTTTACTTACTATGAATAACAATGAAATAAAATACCTATAATTACAAAAAACTGCTCCATTTTAAAAAATCAGTCTAAGTATTTTAAAGCACTTAATAAACTGTTTTCGTAGTTTAAAAAAAGATTTATTGCCAGTATTCAGATTTTTAACTGTGACCTAAACCGCGCAAAACCGATGTACAACGTTCTGTCTGCTAGCCCATAGAATAACATGTAATCCGCGATCCTAAGAAGTCCATTTTTTCATGCGGATTATATAAAAATTAAGAGTTTTCCTAGATACTAGGCTAATCTTATCCACTTCGTGAAAAATAGATTCATTTTATATATTAATGTTTTTAAAAAAATCTAGACCGTTTCGGAGAAAAAAAAAAGACAAACTTACACCATCGAAATTGCTTTCAAAATGGGTTTACAGATCTGAAAATATACTGCACGTAGAATTGTAAAAAATTCAGAATAGGATTTTAGACTGTATATAAGACTGTTTTAAAAAAAATCAGAACAATAGGACCTATATTTGATGAGTTATTAACAGGCGGCTTTTCGCATTTTCTTTGATGTCGAGTTAGCTGTATATATTCCGCCATCTATGAATTCTACGATACGATACGATACGATTTTAGGCTTAAGGCTGCGTCACTCGGAATACTACCGTCTTCCATGATATTAAGATAGGACTTAGAAATAGGTATCAATGAAATCAGCGAGAAATTTGACATCGGGACTCCAAAAAATTTAATATTTAAAAAGTTAAAATTTCGTATAAAAATATGCTATTATGAAAAACCGCAGCGTCGTCATGCCTACCTGCTTTCCCGCCGAATTTAAATCTTTTTTCCTTGTCTTTCCAATTAAAGAAATTAAATTTTTATCCATCGATTTTTAGTGAATATTTTAACTTATACACATCACAGAAATGTGAACTTTATACCAAATCAAAGCAGATTTTTTTCCGCATCTGTCTATTCCATTTACAAATTTCTCGGACCATTATTTTCTGATATGCGATTTCGCTTTAAAATGTCCACTTCATTTTTCGGCTTAATTTCCTCCGTGGTAACCATGCATCAGCTGATTTTACTGGCAACCCTTAGGAGAAACACGGATGATTTGGAGAAGGTCCGTTTGAACCTGCGTTAAAAAGGTGTATTGGTTAATTTTAGAAGTTAATCAGCCCGTAATTCAGTTAATTACCAACTTTTTCAAAATTTTATGATTTGTTGTTTGATGTGAGGTGTTCAGCTAGAAGTACCCAAAATTTCAAGTCTCTAACATATATAGTTTCTGAGAACGGGCTCTGTGACAGACAGACATACAAAGGAGTGAGACGTTTCGTCAGATGAACGAAACCCTAAAAATGAATTCAAAAGAATTTTTGAGTTTCAAGAAATATGAAAATTGGTTTAATCTATTTATTTCAGCTCTAATGATTTCTGTTGAAATTATTGTTCAGAATTTATTACTAAGTTAATCAAAGTTCATTGCAATTCCATATTAAAGCGAAAATATATGAATATGAGGTTTCCAGATTTCTATAATTATTCATCAATCGACCAATTTTTTAAAGTATAGTGTGCTAATAAAAATGATTTAAACCAGAAAATGTATTTAATAAAGGAAATCAAATAAGTAGCACATAAATATAAAACAAATTTTATTAAATGAAGTCTTTGATTCAAAATACTATGTTTATTTTTATATTCCACCCCAGGAAAACACAGAATATTGGCAGCTATGCCTTTGCGAGATCCAATAGAATTTTATAGATTTTGTTGATGAAAACTAATTTTGAGTATTTTCTTCTAAAAATTAGATAAACTAAACTATGCATAATACATAGCTGCCAACTTGTACGGATTTTTGCTACCAAGAAAATTTAATAGAAATCTCTGTCCTTTTTAATTATCAACATTCACTGCAATTTGGCAATTGAATAAGGCAAAATCTTCTATTAAATTTTAGTGGTAGCAAAAATCCGTACAAGTTGGCAGCTATGATAATAACAACTTTGGAATTTCCTTAACATGACTGTGTTTTGTACAAACACAATTTATTCTGTGCAATGGTAATATTAACTATTTTTTTTTTTTTTTTTATGTGGCTCACGGCTTTGTATATAAGGCTTAATTTGGCCCGCGACAGTAAACGAATTTGACATGCTTGATGTAGAGTATAAACATTTCTTGTCATGCGATCGTAGTATTTAAAAAATATTTCATAATGTTGCCAGTCAGCAATAAATCACCAAATAATGAAATTTTCATTAATTTTTATGCCCATTTATTTGAGATTTTGTAGAGAAATTTTTTTAGCAGGTATACCAACACTAGCCGCCCTTGGCGACCAGTTTGGTCTCCCTTAAATGCATGCTAAGCATTGTATCATGTTACTTTTATTCATAATTTAATTTACTTCCTCAATCCTTCGCCAAATCCGAAGATTCTGATACAGAAATCATGAACTCGGCAGTTTTATGTTAGCCGGGCCCCCCAATCTCAAAATATTGCTCCCGTTGTGTTTTTTCGTTTTTCATTAATTTCATTCAAAATGTAGTACTTTCACTCATTTTATTTTAAATGCATCTGAAATATTTAAAATTTTATGATTCCCAATTATTGCTTTAAAAAAAAGAAAAGAAAAGTAATAAATAGATACCATAAACCATGACATTTAATATCAACATCAAAGCTTTGTTTTAATTTACCACACGAAAAATTGTTTATGACAGTCACATGAAATAAACTATTATAATACTGATGACATGATGGCGATGGAACAATATTTGGTGATTTATCCCCTGCTCCCGGGTAACATTAAATTACCAAATTGGCCGCCTGGCATGCAAAAAGCAAAGCAGTCAACCCGATGTTGTTGATGTCAGTCACATGACTTAGGCTATTATTATAGAGATGAAAACATTCCTAATTAAAAAAAATTTTTTTTTTTAGTGTTTGCTTATGGAGACCTTTCTTGTGAGCAAAAAAGATCTTTTTTGTAACTCTATTGACTACTAGAACTAGTGAAATTATTAGCAGTGAAGGAATAAAATAAAATTTCAAGTCTCTAACATGTATAGTTTCTGAGAACGGGCTCTGTGACAGACAGACAGACAAAGGAGTGAGACGTTAGGGTTTCGTCAGATGAACGAAACCCTAAAAATGAATTCAAAAGAATTTTTGAGTTTCAAGAAATATGAAGATTGGTTTAATCTATTTATTTCAGCTCTAATGATTTCTGTTGAAATTATTGTTCAGAATTTATTACTAAGTTAATCAAAGTTCATTGCAATTCCATATTAAAGCGAAAATATATGAATATGAGGTTTCCAAATTTCTATAATTATTCATCAATCGACCAATTTTTTAAAGTATAGTGTGCTAATAAAAATGATTTAAACCAGAAAATGTATTTAATAAAGGGAATCAAATAAGTAGCACATAAATATAAAACAAATTTTATTAAATGAAGTCTTTGATTCAAAATACTATGTTTATTTTTATATTCCACCCCAGGAAAACACAGAATATTGGCAGCTATGCCTTTGCGAGATCCAATAGAATTTTATAGATTTTGTTGATGAAAACTAATTTTGAGTATTTTCTTCTAAAAATTAGATAAACTATGCATAATACATAGCTGCCAACTTGTACGGATTTTTGCTACCAAGAAAATTTAACAGAAATCTCTGTCCTTTTTAATTATCAACATTCACTGCAATTTGGCAATTGAATAAGGCAAAATCTTCTATTAAATTTTAGTGGTAGCAAAAATCCGTACAAGTTGGCAGCTATGATAATAACAACTTTGGAATTTCCTTAACATGACTGTGTTTTGTACAAACACAATTTATTCTGTGCAGTGGTAATATTAACTATTTTTTTTTTTTTTATGTGGCTCACGGCTTTGTATATAAGGCTTAATTTGGCCCGCGACAGTAAACGAATTTGACATGCTTGATGTAGAGTATAAACATTTCTTGTCATGCGATCGTAGTATTTAAAAAATATTTCATAATGTTGCCAGTCAGCAATAAATCACCAAATAATGAAATTTTCATTAATTTTTATGCCCATTTATTTGAGATTTTGTAGAGAAATTTTTTTAGCAGGTATACCAACACTAGCCGCCCTTGGCGACCAGTTTGGTCTCCCTTAAATGCATGCTAAGCATTGTATCATGTTACTTTTATTCATAATTTAATTTACTTCCTCAATCCTTCGCCAAATCCGAAGATTCTGATACAGAAATCATGAACTCGGCAGTTTTATGTTAGCCGGGCGCCCCAATCTCAAAATATTGCTCCCGTTGTGTTTTTTCGTTTTTCATTAATTTCATTCAAAATGTAGTACTTTCACTCATTTTATTTTAAATGCATCTGAAATATTTAAAATTTTATGATTCCCAATTATTGCTTTAAAAAAAAGAAAAGAAAAGTAATAAATAGATACCATAAACCATGACATTTAATATCAACATCAAAGCTTTGTTTTAATTTACCACACGAAAAATTGTTTATGACAGTCACATGAAATAAACTATTATAATACTGATGACATGATGGCGATGGAACAATATTTGGTGATTTATCCCCTGCTCCCGGGTAACATTAAATTACCAAATTGGCCGCCTGGCATGCAAAAAGCAAAGCAGTCAACCCGGAGTTGTTGATGTCAGTCACATGACTTAGGCTATTATTATAGAGATGAAAACATTCCTAATTAAAAAAATTTTTTTTTTTTAGTATTTGCTTATGGAGACCTTTCTTGTGAGCAAAAAAGATCTTTTTTGTAACTCTATTGACTACTAGAACTAGTGAAATTATTAGCAGTGAAGGAATAAAATAATTTTTTTTTTACACTTAAATGCAAAAATAAATATCTCATTTAAACTTTTATTATGCTTTTTGAAGATTTTATGGTTTTTCACTTAAGGCTGCTGTTCCTGCCCGCGAAGACACTCACGAGCTAATGCTAATCCTATGGGGAGGGATTTTCCTAATATCTCGTTTACATTTTGATATTTTTAAATAATTTTTTTTGCATTGGATAGCCGAGGGCTTTCTCTACATTGCATCTTTTTTACTTTTTCGATTTTGGTCGCAGATATTTTTTATAAAGTTACTTTCACTTTCAAAACCGGTTCTGAAAATGAAAGTGTCATTCTAAAAAATATCTGCAACCAAAATTGAAAAAAGGAAAAAAGGTGCGATGTAGAGATGGATCTCAGCTATCCAATGCAAAGAAAATTATTTAAAAATGTCGAAATGCAAACGAGATATTAGGAAAATCCTTCCCCATAGGATTAGCATTAGCTTGTGAATGTCTTCGCGGGCAGGGACAGGAGCCTTAATAGTAAATTATAGAATATTAAATTGACTGTAGTATCATGAATTTTTCATAAATTAAAATACCGACTAAAATAAATGATTGAATTGGAGCTTTACAGAATTAAAATTATAAAAGATTACTACTTTATTTTTAGGTACCATTTTTGCAACTCCTGCGCAATTAAGACAGTGGGCAGTGCTTAAACCTACAACCATTACAAGTTCAGCAAGTTCTCACCCTCGCAAAGGTAAAATTTATAAATTATTAAATTGCTATATGATAATTACTTTTGATGATGTTTGAATGAATGAACACTTAGATTTATAAATAAATGCAAATTTACTGACTTGTATATTTAATTTTTTTTTGTGTGTGTGTGGATAATATGCATCTTGTGGGCTCTCCAATTAGATCTAAGATTTCCTTTGCAGAAAATAAATCGTTACTGAAATATTTTCTTAAAGTAATAACAATAAAAAAAGTTCAGTTTTCGTTCCATTTTTGGAGAACTATTCATAAATTTTCATTTGATCTTACATTGTCATTGTCATATTGTTGATATTATAGCAAATTTGCTACACTTTTTTCATTAAGTTAAAAACATTTTTTAACATACTTTTTGTTTTTACTAACTTTCCTTTCAAGCTCAGTGGGTGCAGTTTACTCCATACAATTCCATAAACTTTAAAAATACTCATGCTGTTGCACATAATCTAGTTGATATTGGTATGTTTGTTACATCTTTCCTTCATCGAAATGTACCTGTGGAGAATAAGAAAATAGTTATTTCTAAGGCACAGTGGGTAATTTCTTGTTTTATTGTATTCATACTATGGGAGACTTAAGCAGGCCACACACTGAGGCAAATTCAACAGCATGTTGTTCCTCTTGGGAGATAAAACAGATTGAAAGAAAGAAGAAATCTGTTTTTTCTCCTAAGAAAAATGACATGTTGTTTGAAGTTGCCTTAGTGTACGGGCCTGCTTTACACCTTTGCCTTAGTGTACGGGCCTGCTTTACACCTTTACAGTACAAGTAGCATTTTCAGAAAAATTTAAGTGTGAGAATGTACGATACTTTTTTTCACAATTTTATGGTAATGTTTTTGTTTGCAACTTTATGATTTCTTGATAAGTTTAGTGTTTAATTAAAGGCTGCACATATTTGCAAATAATCTATTAAAAACTGCCTATCAACATTTTAACAGGCTTTTTCATTTATTGCCAAATAAGACCAAGCACCACAGTTTGACTAACCAAGTAAATTATATTGGGATTGACCATCTGAAAGTGACAAATTAAATTCAGTCTTCAAATACCAAATTTTATTTTGGGGAGATTTAAAATAATATGCAATATCAAATTACTTTCTGTATTCAATATTTTATTTATTTATCAGAGGTTTGCAATGTTACTATGTTATAGTTTTAAACATTTAACATACGTTTATGGAATTGTGATGTAATTTTTTAGATTTACGTTTTTATCCAATTTCAAATTGCTTTGTTTTCAATGTTTTCTTTACTTATGAGAATGTTGCTACGTTATAGTTTTAAACCCTTTTTCATACATTTATGCTTGTGCAATTTTTTTTCATTTTCTGGAATTAAAAATATATGTAATACTTTAAACTATAAATAATATATACAACAAAAGAAAAAAAAATCAGTGTGTATTCATATTTTTTATTTAAATGGTTGCTAATTCATCAAAGATTTTTATTATTATTATTATTATTATTTTAAATAATGTATTTCATATCATTTTAAAACAATATTTCTGATATTTTATTAGCGAAAATTTTTATTTGTTCAAAATTCTCAATGAAATAATAAAAGTAACATACTGATAAAATTCAACAAGCATTTGCTTTTGACTAAATGCATGCATGCAATGGATCTTTCAGATATTGAATTTAGAATATGCTGCAAATTCATTTAGAATTTTATCAGGATTTCACTTAAAATTTCACCAAAGTTGCGCAAATTTGTCTAGTATATATATTTAATATGATTTATGAAAATTTATCAAAAATACAGTCTGTCTTGACTAAAAACTCTGAAAGTAATGACTGAGAGATTGACTATATTATTACACATAATTATGCAACAACTAAAATTTATAACCTTCCCTATTTAGTCCTCAAACAGACCAGTAGCTGGCATAAAATTCAGCCAACATTTGATAGGAATATCCTGATTTTCCCATGGCTCAACCAATTGTTGACCCAGGTACTTGAAACGATAAGCAACATATGCTTCATAGCTACAGGGGTCATGTAAAGCAGTCTCCTCCTCGTACTTACAACCCCTAAAAAGTGCGTAATTGAACACCTTCATAATGCTGATGTCCATTAAGTCTACAGTGTCTTGTTAGCAGTTCCACCATATTTCATTGGCTGTTCCGTCTGAGTCCAATGAGTTCCTTCTGCCCTTTTTTGAGGGCAGCTGCTGCTGAGCTCTTTTGCTTGCCTGTCCGCTTGAGTCAAGTCAAGCCATTTCTGATACTGCTGCTCTCTTAAAATTTTAAAAACAGTACTTCTAATGCAGTCTTTAGAAATGACAATAGTTCCAACAAAGGGAGTAAAGTTAAAGACATAAGACTGGGTACTGGCAAATAAATAGGTTTTATGTGATGTGCAAGAAATGTTTTATGCTTCCTTGCATTGTATACTTGGTTGATTGATGAGCAGAAATTATGTGAAAGTATCATATAGTGTTACATTTATTTAATGTAGGTAACAATATATGATACGTAATACATAAGAAGCACCATTGCTGTTCAGAGACATCAATGAACTTTAATGTCTAATATGCACAATTTTACATGAAATAATAGCAGTTTTTTATTTTTATTATTTTATTGACATATTATTTAATTGTTAAATACAAATAAAAAAGGGATGTAATGATAATCTATTTGAAAATCTTTGCAATAAATTAATTAGAGGAAACAATGTGGAAAATTTTGTAAACAGAAAAATAAATTGAAGACTTAAAATTATCTCCCTTTTTCTTATTTTTTTGAAATTATTATTATTGTCAAATATTTAAAACCTTTTAATGTATCACATGATGTAACTATAATGTACTTACAATAATATTTGCATTGTAATGACATTATCTCAAGTGATTAAGTAGTTAATAATAATAATAATAAAAACTTGATTAACATGTAGCTTGTTTTTTAAATGACTGACTTTTAAATGATGTTATGAGCTGTTAACATGCTTTAAAATAAAGACTCTTTTATCAATTACATGAGTAAAGTCAAAGTGAATTAAAAAATGATGATAATTAATTGTTGTACATTTTAATGTTAAAAGTTAATTATTGAAGTTTAAATGTATTTAAAAATAACAAAAAGAAAAATCTCATGCTTTTATGACTGCCTATGCAGTTTTGAATTTTTTTTCCACTGAGAAGTTTTATTGGCAAAAGTGTTTATTATGTAATTTTTTCTATAAAGAAAAGTGAAAATTAGAATGTTTTGTTAAAATATCTAAAAAAAAAATTTCTTAATGTTAATATGGTTTAAAAACAAAAGTTTTTCAAAACATTGGTTTCTAATTAAAATAATATATAGATAACCTAATAATTTTACATTAAATCAAGAAGAGTTTTATTACAGTTAAAAGTTTAGCTTAATAAAGAAAAACAGACGAAAGTTCCTGTTTGTATGCACCTACTTTAATTTCAAATAAATATGCAGAATATACTAAATAACTTTTGTGGTCATGACTTTTTTAATTATACATATGGATTTAATTCTATTTTACTTTCTTCTTTTCTATTCATGTATTTTTCTTATTGCATACATATAAATTAAAACCTAAAAAAAATTAAAAGTAATAATGAATCTAGTTCTTCAAAGTTTGAGAGCCCCTGAGATAATTTACAGATGTGTGTCTGAAATCAGATGTCACACTTTTAATTAACTGTAATGCATAATATTTTAGTGGTTCGCATTTATATTAAGACACTTGTATTTTTGGAATTTCTTTGTAAAAAAATACCTACTAAGCGTTTAAGGATTCACTGTAAATTTTCATATGTACTCTTACGAACTTTCATCTGTAGGATTTCAAGATTTATTAGTTATTCAAGAAATATATTTGAATTATTTTTGTGAATAAGATCATTTGTTTGGAAAGAACAAAAAACAAACTTGCATAAGAATATGGATATATACAAAATATTAATCAATATTTTTTGGAATTACAAATTACAGAACAGTTAATATTTTGTTAGGCATATATTAGGTGAAATTGCATGTTATGTTTCAGAATGATGCAATTAACTTTTTGTTATAAAATAGTAAGATTTCAATTGACTTGCTCATCGAAATTTCTATCAACTGAGTTTTTTAATAGGTATCACAAGTTCCTACTCTTTTCTGAAATTCACTCTACATATAATTAGTAGGATGCAATGGAAAATATGGTGAAGTTTTAAATAAATTCTGGCAATCATATATTGCTTAGCAAGTATTTTATGAGATATTTGTGGAATCATTATCCCAATCATCATAAAAGGAAATTTGAATTTCAAATTTTTATGCAGATACTTTAAAATTTTCGTTTATAGTACATTTCTGTGGTTCACAATATTTTGTATAAAAAGCAAATTTTCTAGTCCAGAAAAACATCCCTAAACCATCATAACCAGGGATGTAGTGGAGGTTATATATGGTGATATACGCTGTATACCTTCTGGATGATTTTAAGGAACGCCATATACCCCCTGTTTCTCAAAAAGGCTATAGTATATACACTGTAGGATATTGCCTCAAGGCCTCTGTCTTGAGCGTATACCCTCTGCTTAGAGTGTATGCCGTCTGCTTTTTTTATGACTACACCACTGATCATATCATTATCCCATGTTAAACCAGCTCAGCTTCTTTAGACAACATTGTTTTAGATTTAGCTTTTGAACGGTTTTCACTAGATGAAGATTGTTTCTTCCAATCTAAAATACTAAATTTAGATTATCTATTAAAATATAACATTATTCCAATAACAAATTCGCTATTTACAATTGATTTAACTTCAGGCATATTTTTTCCATTCTTTTATTTACTAAATTTATGAAAAATGTTTGCCCTGCTGCTTAATCATCTAATAGTACTCATATGCTTGTATAACATTTCTAATAGGACTAAACTTTGATTCCCACATTTTCTTATAATGCAGTTGACTGTTTTACTGATGAGTATCTTAGGTTTTGTTTTATTTTACTCAGGATTAATATTCAATTTCTTTGGAATGGCTCGAATTTTGTCTCAGGTTTTTTAAGAAACATCAATTACTCCATGCAATTTTCATAGTTTTAAAGTTAATCATTGTAAGAAAATAATCTGCAAAGCTTTTAATGCTTTTATAAACATTATAATGTTTTATAATCTGTTTTTGAATGGGACTCTCATAGTCATTTTGTAACAAATCACCATGTTGACATCATATTTAAAGCTCAAAATGTATTTCATTGAATAATAATTGAGCATAAAGTGTAAATGATATTTTTATGTATTATTCTTATTTAAAACAAAAAGCTATATTGAAACAAGAACAACATTACATAAATTTATTAGTGTCTCAATTTTTATGAAAGTTCATTTTCAGCACATTTGAAATAAGTGATTTTTCTTTAAAAAATGTTATGAATGCATTTCTGAAATAAGCTAATAAATCTTGAAAGAAGGTGGGGGGGAGAGGGGGGCAAAGAAGAATGTTGATCCTTCATCATGTAAATATAAGCCATTTATTTCTAAGAAGTTCTAAAACCACAAGTGTGCCTATATAAAAATATGAGCCACTGTATGCAACTTAAATAAAACCTTTTGAAGGTTCCATTAAGTATATTTCAGTAAATATGAGCATTTCTGATTGATGTAAATATAGTAAATCTACAATGTTTTAGCATATTGTTTCTCTATTATTATTTTTTCTTTTAACGTTGTCCATGTTTTATTAAGCTTTCTTTGTTTAGTTTTTTCAAAATAATTTAATTATAAATTCAGATTACTGTGCAATATGTATTATTATTTAATGCAAGAGTTTAATATTAATGTATTACATTATAGATTCTAAGTATTTTATTTAGTAGAGTGCATATGAACTAATAAAGTTTGTTTTATCATATCACATAACCTGTCTTTAGTAGTTTTTTTCATATAACTTTTAATGGAATTTTTCATGCATGTAAAGCAAAAAGATTAAAAAAGGGTTTTCTGTAATTAACCATGAGCATATATATATATATAATATATATATCATAACAAATGAAAAAGCACTTTATCTGCATTATTTGTTTAATTTTAAAATCTGATGAGAAAAGTTATTTAAGATAATTATGTTTTTTATGTGTAAAGTAATACATTTTTCAGCTGGGAACAAAATATTCAAATGTTTTAAATTAATATTAAATAGACTTTTTAAAATTATTGTTGGGTTTGTGACTATCATTCCCTGTCTAAAATTTGTTATTGTGTGTTTTTACTGTAATAATAAAAATATAATGATGATAACAGTATTGTTTAGGACTTTTTAAAAAATATATATTAAATTAATACAACAGAATCTTATTAGTAAAAAAAAATTCGTTTCAAATTTTGTTTATTATTAACTTGGATAACTTTGACTATAATGTGGGTTTACAATGGTTTGTGCAGATTATTCCTTGCATATTAGAAATATTTCGTAGTTTTTAGTCCCTCCCTTTTCCCACTTTTTATAAAATATTTTTTCCTTTCAGTTATTAAAAAAAAAATAATTCCTTTGCTTTAGTTAATGCTATGTAGTTAAAGCTTTTGCTTTGCTTCACTCTAAAATAAACTTTCATATAATTTCCAAATGCATGATATTAAGTTATTTATTCTTAAACATTTTGTATAATATAGTGATAAACATAAAGCAGAGGTTTATGCATTGTATGTAAGAGGAGTACAAACTTATTTCACTTGATATTACAATAATAAAAAAAAAAATAATAATAATATTACACTTTAAATGTGTATGAAATGTAGATATAAAATTAATTTTACTTTTTAGTGACTAGAAGTTTTAATTACTCAAATTAAAGTACCTAAAGAAATTTTCATTTTTTTACAATAAAAATAATTAAGCATGTTTATACTTGTTTTTACAATTTTTATGAATATGAATTCTTCATATTTTTTTTTTCTTTGGGATATTTATTTTTTTGTGTTTTACTAGTTTTTAAATTTATGTAAAAATCTTGTAAAGGTATGTCATCATGTATAAATTCTATTTGAAAAATAAGTACTACTAAAATTATAAGACAATAAATTTATATCACCTTGAGATACTTGCCTTGATTATACTTGCAGAGTGGCATGAGTTCAACTGTTCTACAGGTTACCATTTTAACATGAACAATAAAGCTTCATGTGATTTGAGTGTATTAGTTTCCATATTTTGTGTTAATACCTTGAAATATGTTGTCTTAGCTTGTGCTTTCTTGATATGGAATAATTTTAGGTTTTCTATTGTGTTCCATTTTGAAACTTATCTTGTGATTTTACTTCATTGTCTAATTTAAAGCTTGGGAGTGAATATGTATCCAATTCAGTTGCCATTGATCATGTAAAATATGATTTTGTACTGATTAATTCATTGTTTATTTGTTAATTATTTATTAAAAGATAAATGATTAGAGCCAAGACACTCTACACAGAATCATGAGTAGCATTTTAACTTAAAATGTTCAGAATATTGAGAATCATATAAAAATGGTCAGAATCTAATAGTATTTCTGATCAAGGGCTAAACTTTTTGGTAACGTATCTTTCAATATTTAATACTTCCATTATAAATTAATGGTATAAGAAAATAGTGGTTCTCTAGCTTTTGGCTCACAAAGCCTCTTAATTGAGCAAATTGCTACATTTCCTATTGCAGCCAACAAAGGTTTCAAAGACACAAATGTATAAGTAAATATATCTTCCAAAGATTTTTGACTGCCTAAAGCTTGCAACTAATCACTTATTCTTAATCTTTGCCCACATTTGATTTTATGAAAATTTAAGAAGTTGTACACTGAAGTGCCATTGAATTAAGAAGAGGCAATGCAATGCAAATTTTGTATGCTGCGTCTCATTTCTGTGCATGTGAGGGGGCTGTGGTAACTGCATATATAGCTAGTACTGTGATTATTGGGAATCAGTTGTTTCAACTGCAATATGGGTAAAGCTCATGATTTTGACAGTTTCGATCGCATACAAATAATAGGCACTCAATGCATTTGCCATCCGCTTCCCAAAATCGTAAGGAAATTAGGCTTTTTTCACTCAACAGTATCAAAATAACACCAAGAATACATGGATTAGGGGGGGGGGGGGGGGGCAATGAAGCAAACTGCAAAGGACAATTAGCCTTGAACGATCATGGTAGGAGATGACTCCGCCATATTGTACGTAGCCAGTGAAGCCAAACATTATTTCAAATTACAACCCAGCTGAAACAGGGTGCCAGTCATACAATCTGTAAATAGACCGTACAATGCTTGCTTTACAGTATGGGCTTCATGAGCTGTAGACCCACAGGAGTACCATTGCTGAATGCACGTCTTGCTTGGGCTAGAGAACACAGAGAATGGACTCTAGAAGATTGGAGATGAATAGCAATGAGTGATGAGTCTCGATTCCGATTTCATGCCAATGGAAGGCTGAGAATATATGGCTACAGGCTCATGAAGCAATTGAAGTCATGGATCCTGCATGCCAGGTTGCAGCTGTACAAGGTCATGGCAGCTCAGTCATTGTCTGGGGTACTTTCTCTTGGCAGTTTTTGTGATCTTTGGTACTTGTACCAACTTCCCTTAATGCAACTCTGTACGTAGAGTTGCTGGGCGATCGCATTTATGTCTCCCTGTCATCCACATGGAAATGGAGTATTCCAGCAAGACAACTGCTCTTTTCACAGGTCCTAGTTGGCTATTTCCTGATTGGATGAGCATTCTTCTGGCTTCTATGTTATGAATTCGCTACCTAGAAGCTTAAACTTAAGTTCTATTGAGCCACTTTGGGATGCTTTGGAAAAAGGTTTAAAAGCACATCACACGACACTAGTGACCTTTACTGAATTATGGACGGTTCTAGCAGGTGTTTGGCAAGCCATGATTGTGGAACATTTCTGCAAACTTGATGAATCTATGCTTCATCGTGTGGCAGCTGTTATCAAGGCCATAGGAGGTCCAACTTGTTACTAACTTACTATCCTTAATTCAATAGCATTTCAGTCCTTCAGTGTAGATCATGCATAACATCATATTATGCCAAACATTTTGTAAGAGTTGCAGTTCAAGCTTGAAGTTTCCTTCTCTAATATAGCTTGTATAAAACAACAACAATTATTTTTAAAAAGATAAAAAAATTTCCTATCCAGACTCCACCCCTCATACACACACACATACCACCCCCACCAAAAATTGTATGTATTGTAAGTGTATCCATTGCAACCGTAAACAGCTTAAATTTAAAGTCACCGAATAAGCCAATGTTGATGATAATGTTTATCTTTAAATTAAGATTTTTTGTGTGGCTTTTAGTGAAGTTTATATTCTTTTGTTGCATTCTTATTTAATAGTTGATCGTGATGCTACAGTTGAATTTTCATTTGCAGTTTTCTTATTCACTCTTGGTGCACTGTGGCACACTTGTACATTATAGTTGTATTTTATTCCAAAATTAAAATACGATTATATCAAAAAATAATTTAGGAGCAGAACATAATAATTATAGTTTCTTTCTGTAATAAGACACTTTCTTGTCATATGTCTTTGTGGATCTGCATTCAAAAGAACTTCAGATCTTCATTTTTTTGTCTGTTCTTTCTTCTTATACTGCTGTCCTATCGCTGATTTGAGAAAGAATCGGTATTTTACTTTGTGTAAGTTATGCAAATAATACTTTTTATAACTCAAAACAATGTTTAATTGATATTTTTCTCAACTTTGTGATCTCATTAATTGACTAAGCCAATTCTACTGATTATCAATTTTAGTAAGGAAATACTGTGTGTATATGCATCTTTTCTAATTTTACAAATTATATTATAAAGAGTGATATTGAAAAATGAATATCAATTTTTGAAGTAAAATTTCACAAACAAAAGATAAAAGTTATACTGTATTTGAGTGCATAATTGTAGGATACAAGATTAAAAGGTTTGTTTTATTTTTTTTATTTTAAACAACATGACTGTAAAATATCATTTCATAAAGGTACATATAACATAATAAATTTATTTTTTTATGATCTGATTTAAAATTTTTTAAATTTATATAAACAGAACTGTGGTATTAATATTTTAATGCCTTTCTTTATGGACGTACAATATTTTTGAATATGTCTGCAATTTTTATTTTGCTTTCATAAAAATTGCTTTCATTTTTCTCA
This sequence comes from Maratus speciosus, assembly GCA_963932465.1. Taxonomy (NCBI): domain Eukaryota; kingdom Metazoa; phylum Arthropoda; class Arachnida; order Araneae; family Salticidae; genus Maratus; species Maratus speciosus. The sequence goes on along the minus strand of OZ010790.1, from coordinate 395,254,676 downwards.
TCAGTAAGCAGTGTGCATGAATATAACTTCTAAATTGAATCAGTCAGTATGTCTGATTATTTTCATGCATGTTTTTTTTGTTTTTCAATTATTTACAGAAAAATCCAAAATGTGCAGTTAGCCAATCAGATTTTGACAAACATTTTTAGTGATATATTTGAACTACTTTGTTCTGTTAAGAAAGTTCATATCCACTTATCTGTTCATCCAACATGTATAATTGATTATAATTTATGTGATGAAGTTTCTTTACAATATATTTTTTTATTTCAGTGCAAATTAAAATTCAATAAATATTTGAGTGATTGATTACCTCAAATCCGTGTTTCATGAGATAAATTAAACTTTTAGTAGTTTTAAAATGTAAGAGAAAGAAATGTTTAGATAAACTGCTGTTGATTTATCTATGTTCATTTCTGAAAATCTTTTTCTGATCTTATTCCATTCAATTGAGAGGCGTTACGGATTTTGAAATGTTACTTTTGAGCAGGGAAAAAATAAAATTCAAATTAGCTGAAAATATTGTTTTATTTGATGCCATTTATTTGTATGTTTTGGCATTTGGTACGTAGTGTACCCAAAACTTATTTAATAGGGGGTGAAGGTAGCAATCTTGAAGGTGGTGCAGATGAGAGCAGGGTAATGGCTTCCATCTGGTGGATTAAGAAATTATTGAAGGGTAAGTGCTTTGCCTTTTCTCTGTAACTGGCTTGTATTTATTTAGCATAGCATGTCTCCCTTTACTTTTCCCGAATTAGTACATGCGCATGGAATGAGTTTATGTTGTCCTCTGTCCCGCTGTTTCAATGGCTATTTGTTTTGTGTTTTCGTGCATTGATACAAACCATTTTATTAGAAAACAATTATAATATAAGGGAAATCATCCTATTAAAGTAGTGTGATGTCAGTTTACAAAACAGAAGGATTAAAAGAAAATCACTATTCTGTAATTTTTTTTTAGGATGGGGATAAGGGGAGGTACTTTAGTGATGGGGCGGCCTTGCATTCAATTCTAGTTTGGTTTGGTCTGTGTTTATAGAGATCTAGGATGTTTTCTGCAAAGTCATTTTAAATGCAAAGCCGATTTGTCTTTAACAATATTCTTCATTTTCTAGTTGATGCCAGTTTACGAATGCTTGTTTTAATTTATAAAATTTTCTGTGTTTGGTTTATTCCAACTAATCTAAAAAAAAAAAAAAAAAAATCTCGATATTATACATAATTTTAAAGGTAAAGCCATTTCCAGACAGTGTAATTTCTTAAAATTAAATTCATTTTAAAATTTCTACCATCTTTCAGTTATAAAATATTGTTAAAATGCATCTTTATGTAGAAAAATGTAAATGACTGTAAAAAGCAAATAATATCTAATTTTACTCATTGCTTTAATTATTAAATAAAATAATTCTTTAAAGTAAATTTTCAATTTATTTTGAGCATTTAAATTAATGTATGCAGTTTTTCATCTAATAAAGGTAAGTCCACAAATGTGTATTGAATTATCTTCAGTAATGTTATTGGACTGTCATGTTTTACACAACGTGTTTAAATGAATATTCTGTAAAATTACTGTACTTTTATGTTAGCCAGTTGTAGGTGATAAATCTCTAAATATTGTTCCCACTGCCATCATTTCATTTAAAATGTAAGCCTTTCACTCACTTCATTTAAAACACATAACTTTAATTTCAAGTAGTACATATATTTCAAATGCATACGTATAAAATGCATGTCTTTAACTCATTTCATTAAAAAAAAGTTAATAAGAAATTATACCATAAACCAAAACATTTTATTTCAACATCAAAGTATTGTTTCTGCACACATACAAAATAAAAGTTGCTACTGGCGAGATTTGCATCCGGCTAACATAAAAGTACCAAAAGTACATTCTGTTATTTTATATTAAGTATAACTTTAAATACATACTAAAGAGCAGTTGAAAAATAATTAGGATTATTTTAACTTTTAAAAATGGAGTTCCATTTTATTTTATAATCTTTGATTTGAAACAAAATGTGTAATATCTAATTTAATTTTGCATCACTTATTTTCTTAAACCATAAAAGTGTTTATGCTGAAAATTACATTGATGAATAACTTCGTTTGAAATCACAAATTAAATTTTTAATATAAACATGAATTCTAAAAATTCATAGTGAAATGAATGTTAAGAAATTGTTTCTTTGAAATATAGATTGTATCACAAACATATAAATCAATTACTTATTATGTTGTTGTGCATAGATTCATGTTAAATTGAGACATTAATGCAATTTTGCATGTTTCTGATATAGCTTTCTATGTTATGTAATCGTCACATAGTTGGTCAAACAAATAAAAGTTTTTTTTTAATTATTATTATTACTTCGCCATAATTTTGCATTGTTTGATGTTGTATTCGTTTATGTGTTCCTGTACTCTTTCTAAATTGATGTTCAATTTATCAGTGTTAAATGTTTTTATCATTTCAAAAATACTAGATGCTGTTATGATTCTTGAAGTTACACTTAATGTTTAGTGTGCATTTTTCATTATTTAATTGTCTAAAATATCTAACTTTATGCATTAATATTTCTGCTGAAGTACTTTCGTTAAGTTTATCAATGAGTACATAGGTAAATATTTTTGATATTCTCTATTTTAGAGGGTACAACTCTATTTTCGTTTTCAATTTATATAAATTTTCTGAAAATTCAGATTTTGAATTTCTGATTTTGATTATGAGAAACAGTCAGTTTACTATGTATGTACATGTTTAAACTGTTATGTGTGCTTTTTTTTTTTGGTCATATTAAAATTATTTGATTTTTTTTTTTTTTAAATCAAAATCTTATATTAGGTGAAACATTCTTCTTATAATAATTATCCATTAATTGATTAATAAAAATGTCACTCGTTTATTTAAATTGAAAATTTTTTATCATTAAAGTTTTATGTTTATGAAAATTTTAATTTTTACGTTCGCGTCGATGTGTTTGTCGGTGGCCACTCGTAATTTTCCTTATTCAACTGTAGCCGATATTTTGAATTTGTATTTATTCAATGCTTGCAGTGCAACATCGGTGGGCACATGCGGCTGTTGGAAAGATATGGCTGTATTTGTACTCGTCTGGGAAAACGTGTTAAGGGGACTCTTCACTCTCTTGAAAATACCCGCTCGCAAATGCTAAACCTATGGGCAGGTTGTTTTCGAATTTCTCGTTTACATTTAAATATTTGTAAACGATTTTTATTACACATAGGATAGCTGAGGTCGATCTCTAATATGACTATTTTGTACTCTTCCGATTTCGGTTGCAGATTTTTTTTTTTATAAAGGTAGGTACGTTCACTTTCGTAACCGGTTTCGAAAGGGAAAGTACCTTTATTAAAAAAATCTGCAAAGGAAATCTGAAGAGTACAAAATAGTCATATTAGATATCAAGCTCAGCTATCCTATGCAATAAATAAATAAATAAATAAAAACTTTTAAATTTAAATGAGAAATTCGAAAACAACCTGCCCATAGTTTTAGCATTAGCGAGCGGATGTTTTCAGGTGAGTGAAGAATCCATACTGGTACTTTCTGACACCATTCTTTAATTCATTTTTGTTTACAAACGTATCAAATTGGCAGGTGCTCTTTTTAAGAAACTATGTATAATCGAACTGTTTTTTTTCCCCCATTTTTCGTAAAGACAGAAGATTTTTCAGAAAATGCTGTCAACGTTGGCGTTTTAAACAGAATTTTCGGCCGTGGTAGCGCAGAAGAGGTAAAAAGCTGCTATCACGGGACAACAATCATTTATAATTAAATATGTAATTAATTAAACCAAAAATGAAAAAAAAAACTGTTCGATTACAAATCACTCCAATAATCATGCCTGCAAGTGTCGTGTTTCCACGCTAAAAAAATGAGTAAGGAAATGTATAAAAAAGTTTCGCGTTGTTGATGGGGAATTTTTTTCCCCCCTAAGATTTTTTTCCCCAAGCCTTCATGATATTCCATCTTGGATCAAATAAATCAAGATTATCAGCATATTGATTTTGAAAAAAACAGATTATGCCAGTAACTAATATAGGTCAGTCGGTCAGTGTTTGCCTTGAGCACAAGTAAATTCTACAAAATGGTTTGGTGCATATTTTAGACGGAGCCAGTAATATTTGTGAAACAAATTTTGGGTGTTAGTTCTGGACATTTCAAATTTACTATTTATATGCCGTTTATAAAATTATTTTTTTAAATATTTCCAGAGCTGCCAATCCTCCGTTTGTTTTTAATACCAGTATTTCTGAATATAAATATTTGCTTCATTTAATGCAGAAATTCTGCGATTAAATGAGTCAGATTAATATTTGAAAATAGTGGTAGCCAAAAAATCCGGACGGTTGGTAGGTTCGTATTTCTCTGTGACTATCTTTGTTGCGATGTTTGTGAAATAGCAGGCAAAACATATTCAGTTGATGAAAAATGTAGTTATCTCAACTGATGAAGTTAAAAGGAGAATATAATTTGCCAAAAGAAGCATCCTATTGTGAATATTAATCATTTTAAACAGTCTCTTTGCTTAAACAATGCACATTGCCTATTCTATAAATAGCTGTCTGGATATATATATATATATAAAAGACGGATGAACTGTGACATTCCCGATTGCTTTGTTGATTGACCTAAGTACTAGATATAATGAAATCATTTACTTATTATGTGAAGTTTGATTCTTAGTTTTTTATCGTTTGTTTGTTTGTTGTTTGTAGATGAAAGGGAATTGATCTGCACTTTTTCACTCAGATCTTTCACATTTTATGTTTTCGATTTAAAATAACGAGTAACATGTTTTTAGTGTCAGAAAATGGTGAAAATTAATAAAATTCAAAGTATCATATCTCAGTAAATTTTGGTCATACAAAAATTGAATTTTTCCTATGTTATTTGTTAGATCACGTCGAAATTTTTTCTAAGTAAAACTGGGACTCGGGGATTGTATAAAAATTTAACTTTAGCAATTTAAAAAAACTGTCTAAGAATTATTATTTATCGGTCTATGACTATATCCATATATGCATATACTCGCTTTTCGCACAGGAAACATAAAAAAAAAATAAAGTAGGCTTTTCTAATAATTAATTAATGCAAAGATGGGAGAAATCACAGTTGGTTATGCTTGGAGTAATCTAGAAAATAAACAGATTTAATTTATCATATAAAAAATCGTTTGTACTGTATCAAGAAATAGTCTATTATACAATATCGTCTGCGTTTTCCAGTCTATTTTGGAATCTTTCATAATAGAGTTTTCTGTTTTCCATGCTGTTGTTTTTTTCATTGTTTTCAAACTATTCAACATGAGAACTAACTAAAAGAACAATTCTTGCTAGTATCAGTCACATAATGTCCAATTCCAATGAAATAGAGTGATTTTTCCACATTAGTAAAAAAGGCATGTGGTTTCAATCTTTTAGCCCAATGTAATAAATTTTCTTCTCATTTCGATAAAGCTTTTGAAATTCGTACCACGATTTTTCAATTTTTCGCGAATTTTTTTATGCGATTTTCAGCTTTTTTTTGCGTTTCTCGGAGATTTTTTGACATTCGGAAAAGGAATTCGGTTTCAGTCTTTTAGCTGAATTTATAGCGTGTCTCAGTACAATATTTCAGAACTTCTAGGAGGAGTGGGGTGCACGGCGACGACTCGGAATCATATAGCAATGCAGAGGATCGGAAATGCTTTTCTGACGCGAAGGTGTACACTGGAAAACAAACAAATAAAAAGGTTAGTGAATATTCGTTTTAATAATACATTTACATGAATTTACATGAAAAATAATAAATGTACATGAAGAAAAGTAACATGGGTCAAAGATAGTGTTCAAAGTTTCGTGCACCAACTTCAATGCAGGTCTCGGTTTTTCGTGCGTGTAATTCTGAATGTTCTGGAATATTCCAGGCATGTCTCGGATTTCCCCGGCGGCTACTGCGATCCGTGTAAAAGTCATTTTGTGTAAAATGCATTTATAAGTGGCCCAAAACGTTTAAGCCAGCGGACGAGTTGTGCCCAAATATTAAATAACTACGAAAGGACTTCGAATTCTTCCAAATCGTTTTACAGGGAAAATCTACAATCTATAGAGAATAGAAAAATGCAAAGGGAAAATATCAATTTTTTCAGCCCCCCCCCCCCTCTAAAAAAAAATCCCCTTTATTTTAAGATAATTTCTCTTTATCCGCTACAGGTGATAAATCGCCAAATATTCTATGCAACTCGTACAGTACGAATCGTATACGAATTGAAACAACAGTAGATTTAGTGATGCGTGAATAAATGTTCCCCAAAATATGCCAAATGGTTGTGAAATTGAAACAGTGAAGAATTTTAAAGGTTAAAAAGTAGAAAAAAAATGTAAATAAAAAAATGTAAATAAAAAAATGAAAAGTGTAATGTTGAAAATACGCTTTTATCAATTAATAGTTTAATAGCAATTAATTTACGATTACGCGTTGAGAAATCAATTTAGAAATTCTAAAAATATTGTTTAAATAATGTTTCATATTTACTTTCTTCTATCTTTACTAGAAGAAAGTATTGGGTTCACGAAAATTTTCGAATTCCAGTTTTCGAAGAACGACCGGATGGTCGCGTGTGGGTTTTTCTCTCCATGAATGGCCAAGCCAATTTGTTCAACATATGACGTTTATTACAACATGAGGACATCACGATCGACATACACTAGCACATAAAATAACACTTATAATTATGACATTCCTTATATGGGGTTTCGTTTGTTTCTTTACGACCGGGAGTGTCCACGGCCGTTCGCGTTCACAGCTTTTTTTTTTTTAGCTCACCTTCCTAGGTGAAGCTATCTCAGGTTCTGATCTGTTTCTCCTCTTTCGACAAAAGTGGGCGCTTCTAGAGTTGAGAGGCGTGCACAGACATCACAGACGGATTTACACGTTTTAGGGGTCAGAGATTCCAAAAAGCATGTTTTTACAAAATGTCTGTCTGTGACTCTGTCTGTTTGTCCGTCTGTCTGTATGTATGTATGTGACACTAATTTTGTGGGCGCTCTATCTCAAGAACTAATGCACGAAATTTAATAAAAAATTATATTCCGTTAGTTCCTGATATAAATTGATGCTGATTAGTTTTTGGTGTAAATCGCTCAACAGGTGGCGCTGCTATGCATCATTTTTTACGATTTCTACAATAGCTCAATCTCTAGAACTCATGCACGGACTTTCATCATACTTCAGACGCAGTTAGTCCTTGACATGCATTGACGTTTTATATATTTTTAAATGAATCGCTCAACAGGTGGCGCTGCTATGCTGCATTTTTTGTGATTTCCGCAATAGCTCTATCTCAAGAACTAATGCTTGAATTTTCAACAAACTTCAGATTCATGTATATCTGGATATCAATTAGTGCTGTTTCGTTTTTTGGCGTAAATCGCTCAACAGGTGGCGCTGCTATGCAGCATTTTTCACGATATCTGCAATAACTCAATCTCCAGAACTAATGCACGGATTTTCATCAAACGTGAGATTCAGTTAGTCCTTAACATGAATTGACGTTTTATACATTTTGGTGCAAATCGCTCAACAGGTGGCGCTGCTATGTTGCATTTTTTGCGATTTCTGCAATAGCTCTATCTCTAGAACTAATGTTTGGATTTTCAAAAAACTTCAGATTCAGTTATACCTTGATATGAATTAGTGCTGTTTATGTTTTAGTGCAAATCGCTCTGTAGGTGGCGCTGCTATGCTGCATTTTTTTGAATTTCCACTATAGTTCTATCTCAAGAACTAATGCACGAATTTCCATGAAACTTCAAATTCAGATATAATTTGATATGAATTGGTGCTGTATTGATGTAATTTCTTGTACTGTTTAAATGATTTAATTGACGTGATTTATGTCGAAGAAAGTTTTGTGATGGCCACAACTAATAGAGCAACAGTTATACATTTTTTAATAAATTCACTTGCTACTTGCTGATTTTTTTTCATAATCGAGTTCACCTCCCATGCCAAATTAATCTATTGTAATGGAAATTTTTGGGAAAAAACACGAATTGCAGTAAAAAAAAAAAAAAAAAAAAAAAAATTAGGCGTGATTTTGAGGATGAACATTGAATGTTTATAAAATATTGTGTTTTCTTTTAAAACTAATTTTACTTTTATAAACAAAAAATTAGTATTGAAACAGGTATATTAAGCTTTGTCACGATCTTAATCTGTAGATTTGAAACACTGTACTAAAATGAATACCTTCAAGATTTTAAAACAAAAACTATAGTACCTAATTTTATGTTTGATTTCTTAAACGTGCTCAAGGAAGTGAAACCTCTGAAAATTTCCTTTTCGATTGTCTATGTATTCTAATATTTTAAGCAATGAAATTATGTTAAAAATATAATGTTATTAAAATTTCTTTTTCGACTGCCTATTTTAGCATTCTGACATTTTAAACAGTACGATTAATTAAATGTAATATCATTTAAAGTGAAATAAATTAAACTAAAGTATTTTTTTTATTAGATTATTAAATTTAATAAAATACGAAGTATCGCTTTCGCTCCCAATTTACTCGTACTTAAATGATGCTAATGCAATTAGGAATAAAGTTATTCATACTAACATATTTTAACTTGAGGATTTACATAAAATTCGAAGGTCATAAACTATTTCAATTAAATATGTTTTTTATAAGAAAGTCTAAATTTTATCTATCACGTATATGGGTATACATGTATTGAGGAGAGGCAAGATGACAAGCTTAAGCGTTCAGTTCAAGATTTTTCGTAAACTCAATAAGTGGGTTAAAAAGCTGTAATTGATGTGAGGCGCTACTTTAGAACCCTTCTCTCCAACAGAAAATATTTGAAATGTTTTCAGCTGCGATGAAAAATGAATAGTTTTTCCGAAGGAAAATCACATAGCCTTTCTCCACATAGTGGCAAGGTGACGAATATATACAGATATTTATCAAGGTACACACAAAATTTTATTCAACACTTTGTACACTATCCTACATACACTATATGGCCATTAATGACTGGCAACTTTCAATTGTAGACATTTTGTCGAATATTTAGAAATATACTTGTCACATTCTTCGGGAATTTCAGGATTAAAAACAACAGGTATTCATCAATGTCGATTTCATAAGGGGGACAACAAAAAATCAAAGAAAAAAATTAATACTTGGGATCACCTTGTAAAATAAAATGCACGAAATGCTCTAATCGCTACAGAATATAAATAAACAGACATTGTGCAATATGTGTATTCATTTGTGTAAGAATAGCATGTATATTAAGAGAAATATAGCGATTTTTTTTAAATTAAAAAATTCTTGCATGTTTTTACATTTTTCTATCTTCACAAGAAGAAAGTATTGGATTCGTAAAGGTTTTCGACTTCCGGTTTTCGACAGATTTACACGTTTTAGAGGTCAGAGATTCCGAAAAAACATGTTTTTACAAAATGTTTGTCTGTATGTGACACAAATTTTGTGGGCGCTCTATCTCAAGAACTAATGCACGGAATTTAATAAAAATTTATATTCAAGTAGTCCTTAATATAAATGGGTGCTGATTAGTTTTTGGGGTAAATCGCACTGCAGGTGGCGCTGCTATGCTCAATTTTTCGCAATTTCTGCAATAGCTCTATCTCAAGAACTAATGCACAGATTTTCATCAAACTTCAGATTTAGTTATTCCTTGATATGAATTGGTGCTGGTAATGTTTTGGTGTAGATCGCCCAGCAGATGGCGCTGCTATGCTGCATTTTGCAGCACTTACACGATTTTCGTAATAGCTCTATCTCAAGAAATAATGCACGGATTTTCATAAAACTTCAGATTCAGTTAGTCCTTGACATGAATTGACGTTTTGCACCTTTTGGTGTGAATCGCTCAACAGGTGGCGCTGCTATGCTGCATTTTTTGATTTCCGCAATAGCTCTATCTCAAAAACTAATGCTTGTGTTTTCAACAAACTTCAGATTAAGGTATACCTGGATATGAATTAGTACTGCTAATGTTTTGGTATAAATCTCTCAACAGTTGGCGCTGCTGTGCAGCATTTTTCAAGATTTCCTCAATAACTCAATCTCCAGAACTAATGCACGGATTTTCATCAAATTTCAGATTCAGTTAGTCCTTGACATTAATTGACGTTTTATACATTTTGCATAGATGCCAATATCTCCGGAAATTCCGGAGTTTCTCCGGAAATGTAGAATAAAATACGGAAGTACGGTAATAAGGTAGAAAATACGGAAATTTGAGGCAAAAATATCGCGAATTTCTTCGATCGATCCGGCAAAAAATCATGAATTTCGTCAATCAATTGTTGAAGTATATCGTGAAAATTGTCTATTAGTCGATAAAACCACGAATTTCTACAATCGCTCGCAGCAGAAAATTGCAAATTTCGCCAACCGATCGTTGAAAAAGTTTCAACTCTCGTCAATCCGTCGCTGCAAATAATCGTGAAATTCATCAATAGGTCGTTCATAAAAATCGCAAATTTTTTCATTCTGCAAAAAACTCTAATTTTGGCTGTCAGCCGCGGCAAAATATCGCGAATTGCGTTAATCAGTTTAGAAAAAATTATCCTGAAATCCGGTAATCGGCCAATGATAAAAATCGCGAAATTTGTCAATCACTCGCTGCATTGCAAAAAAATCACGAATTCCGTTAGTCATTCGCGGAAAAAATGGCTGTTTTTGTCAAAGAGTCGCGGCGAAAAATTGCTGTTTTGGTCAATCAATCGCAGCAAAAAATCGCGGTTTTCGTCCGTCAGTCGCGGCAAAAAATCGCGGTTTTCGTCCGTCAGTCGCGGCAAAACATCGGGATTTTTGTCCGTCGGTCGCGGTAAAACATCGCGGTTTTCGTCCGTCATTCGCGGCGAAACATATCGGTTTTCGTCCGTCAGTCGCAGCAAAACATCGCGATTTTCGTCCGTCAGTCGCGGCAAAACATCGCGATTTTCGTCCGTCAGTTGCGGCAAAATATCGCGATTTTCGTCCGTCAGCCGCGGCAAAACATCGCGATTTTCGTCTGCTAACCGCAGCATAACATCTCGATTTTCGCCCCTCAATCGCGGCATAACATCGCGATTTTCGTCCGTTAGTCGCGGCGAAAAATCGCGATTCTCGTCAATGAATCTCGGCGAAAAATCGCAAAGTTTGTTAATTGGTTGTGGAAAAAGTCACTTTATTTTTTTGTAGGGGAAAAAATAGTCATGTAATTTCACACAGTTATATCAATCGCGGATTTTTTGCTCTATAGGGATAAAAAAAAATATACCATTTTTATAAATTTATTATAAAAAATTATTAATACAGTAAAAGTAAATTATCTAACCTTTATTTAAATTATGTTTGTGTTGGTAAATGCAAAAACTGCAAGAAGACTGAGAATATTTTGTAAAAAATATAGCTCGTAAAAAACTATGTGCAACTCCTGAAATGACTCCTGATATGTGAACATTTTACTCCTGAAGAGTGTCCAAAACTCCTGAAATTTAACTGGTTTACTCCTGATACAGTCTTTACAATGTTGGCATCTATGATTTTGGTGTAAATCGCTCAACAGGTGGCGCTGCTATCTTGCATTTTTTGTGATTTCCGCAATAGCTCTATCTCAAGAACTAATGCTTGGATTTTCAACAAATTTCAGATTCCGGTATACCTTGATATGAATTAGTGCTGCTTGTGTTTTTGTGCAAATCGCTCAACAGGTGGCGCTGCTATGCTGCATTTTTCAGATTTTCAACTATAGCTCTATCTCAATAACTAATGCTTGGATTTTCAACAAACTTCAGATTCCGGTATACCTTGATATAAATTAGTGCTGTTTGTGTTTTGGTGCTAATAGCTCAACAGGTGGCGCTGCTATGCTGCATTTTTCAGAATTTCCCTTATAGCTCTCTCTCAAAGAACTATTGCACGAATTTTCATCAAACTTTAAATTCAGATATACTTTGATATGAATTGGTGCTAAATTGATGTAATTTCTTGTACTATTTAAATGATTTAATTGCCGTGATTTATATAGAAGAAAGTTTTGTGATGGCCACAACATACTAGTTTGCTACAGGGTTTTCAACCAAATTTAACGTCAGTTTCAGAAAAATTGACAAAATGTAGTAGTCACAGTATAGTGCAATTAGACTATAAATATATTGAATATTTTAGGAAATATGAGCAGTTGTATGAAATAATTTTTATCTGTGCATGCGCGAACGATAACAAGGATCTTTTTACATAATTTAACAGTCAACTCTATGGAGAAACTTATTAAAAAAATCCAGTCAAATATTGTAAAAATGCAGAAAGATATCGGCGTTAAAGTGAGCTAATTTTTAGTTATTCGCTAAAACTAGCTCAATGATAAGGGATTGTCTACAAGTTGTCAATTTTATTTTTTTTTTCATTTTTTTATTGATGCTTTAGTTCTTGGATAACCATCAGAACGAGTCTATACCATGATAAAAAGAAGTATAAAAATCGAAGCATTTTTTCCAAATCTACTCGTTGATAGTCACTGACTGAATACGAACTTTTTTCTGAAAGTCAGTTAATAAAGAATAACAATTCATGGAAAATCCCTTATCATTCCGCTGCTTTTAGAGAACAACTAAAAATTAGCTCACTCTAACGCCGATATCTTTCTGAATTTTTATGATATTTGACTGGATTATTTTAACAAGTTGCTCCATAGAGTGGGCTGTTAAATTATGTAAAAAGTTCCTTGTTATCGTTCGCGCATGTATAGATAAAAATTATTTCATACAACTGCTCATATTTCCTAAAATATTTAATATATGTATATTCCAATTACACTATTGTTTCTACTATATTTTGTCAATTTTTCTGAAACCGACGTTAAATTTGGTTGAAAAGCCTGCGTGTTATAAGCAAAAAACATGCAAGAATTTTTTTAATTAAAAAAAAATCGCTATATTTCTCTTATGTACGTGCTATTCTTACACAAATGAATACACATATTGCACAATGTCTGTTTATTTATATTCTGTAGCGATTAGATAATTTCGTGCATTTTATTTTACAGGGTGATCCCAAGTATTATTTTTCTTCTTTGATTTTTTGTTGCCCCCCTAATTGTCCTCCTTATCAAATCGACGTTGATAAATATGAGGTAAAACCTGTTCTTTTTAATCCTGAAATTCCAGAAGAATCTGACAAGTATATTTCTAGATATTCGACAAAATGTCTAAAATTGAAAGTTGCCGGTCATTAATCGCCGTATAGTGTATATTCATGATTAATTCAAAATAGGTTGTAAATTGAAAATTCGAAAGCAAAAATCATAGATTTAGGGTCTGTGCCTGGCTTGATCTACATTCCAACCAGAACAGCGAGCATGAGTTCAAGATTTGCATATGAAGCAGGGACCGCGTTAACTATTCGCCACCCCGCCAAATGCAAATAAATTTGAAAAATGACGACAAAAACTTTATTTTGGTGAAATATGGGGCGAACGATTATTTTAGCGCCGACTGTTTTTGAAATATGTACGAACGCAAACAATGTAAATATTTTAAATGTTTTAAGTACTTCAAATAAAACTGAAAGGTAAGGAAATTGCTATGATATGGCGCCAAATTAAAATTTTTATACTCATTATTGCAAAATTTAAGTTCTATATTATATATATAAAATAAATAAATAAATAAAAAAAAATCCCTGACGGCTCGGGCCTACAGGCGGAGGTAGATTTCGAAGTTAAGTACTAAATTAACCAACAAAATTTAAATCAAGATTAGAGATAAACCCAGTTCCTCCACTAAGAGTGAGCTCTAGGGAGCTAAACATTTTGTGAAAATTCTAATATACACGAATACACACACGCACGCATATGGAATAGGTTTAAAAAATAGCTAAAGCAAATTCAGAGAACCTCAAAGTGATACATAAGTTAATATTTCCATAGTCGGGTTTTTATCATGTTTTAATATGTTTCTTCAAACTCACATGACGTTACATATTCACCTGCTGAGGTCCATTTTATTTCCAATATGACGCAATATTTTGTTGTTTTTTAATTCCTCAAACTATTTATTTCATTTTGAGTTTTCATGCGGAAATCTTGCTCTAGGAAACTTATGATGTAATATTCAATTTGTTTTCAATTCGTCAAACTATTTATTTTATTTAATTTTTCACGTGAAATTCTCGCAAAAGAAAAGCAATTGTTGTGGTGAGAATTTTATTGATTTTTTTTTAATTGTTGGCAACTGCAATAACGAAAAATATTTATTTTTTTTCTGTCATTGTTGTGTAAGAGCTGATTTTATCGGAATCGTGTTAAGACGGTATTCAAAATTTTGAACCCTCCCCATTTCCATTCCCTTGGTCCGATTTTACCCATTTTCAATCCCCGCCGAGATATTAGCCATCTCAAAGTTGTTGGCGAGTTTGAAGACGATCCGTGCATAATTGCGACTTTTATCGTGCGGACAAAATTTAGTACATACATATATATATATATATATATATATATATATATATATATATATATATATATATATATATATATATATATATATATATACTTTTTAGGTGGGCGTGGTTTTGAAATCCTGGGGTCCTATAATGAAAAGTTATGAAGGAATTTTTCAAAAGTCGCACCATGGTAACGACTGCAATAGGTAGTATTTCTTACGAAATCTACCTAAAATCAGTGCAGTTTTTTGCTAATGACTTCCAAATTTGGCTAATGTGTTGGCTAATAGGCTTAATTTCATAGCGCGGTCCCTGCATGAAGCATAGTAACAAGTGTTCTTGCTCTGTTCCTTTTACAGACAATGCAGTCTTTACTGTCATGATCTTCCTCCAATCATTGTCATCCTCGTCATCTTGCCCCCACCACCGCCCTATTTGTTTGAACTATGTTTATCAATATATCATTGTAAACATTCCACATTTCGTATGAATTTTTACGTTTTAAGTTGCATTTTGAGAAAATTTGTGAGGGATACTTTAGTGAGAATATTGTAGCGATTGAAATATTACAGATGGGTAATTCCTTGCATCGTGAGGGATGTTCAAAACTTACAACAAAATACTTGAAAATTAAACTTCTGCTCACAATTACTCACAAGTTACTTTGAAGTTCTTATTGAGTTACATGAACCTACAGCAAGCGTCTTGGTGCACCAGGCCAGGTGCTGCTACGTATGATTGGAAATGTATGACTGAATACGTATGACTATGTATGAGAGAAAAACAGAGTTAGTCATTTTACCTCCCTTTCCCCTATATTAAAAATATCCAAACTCTAATCGTTCTAATGGTTGTGTTGTTGTATATAAATTAATAATTATAGTCTTACAAGCCAGTGAAATACGCCTTCAATTTGACTTACAAGTTGTCTTTTCTTTTCTAAGACTAATGTCAGACGGACGTCTTTTCGCACGCTTTTTTACTTACGTATTATCCCTACACAATGCTAGCGGGATTGTGTAGAGATAATACGTAAGTAAAAAAGCGTACAAAAAGATGTCCGTCTGACATTAGCCTAAATCACTTACTTGGAAATATCTGCTATTTAAAAAAAAAAAAAAAAAAAAAAAAATGTATGTATGTAAAAAGATAATGATTTATCTTGCTTTGACGCGGAAACTTCCTTTAACGATGAAATATTTAACTGCTTCAAAAATAATCACTAGCGTTATTACAACACTTTATTATGTCCTGTTTAAAAATCTCATTTTAGGAGCAACGTTCAGTATGCAAGTTATGTTAAATAAGCTTTACGCATATTATATAAATGCATGCCGCTGTATGTGTAGAGGATTGCTTTCGCATACTTTTGAACACTATTTCTTAACATTCGCGTTTCAATTTAATGGTCTGTGTTGAAATTCAGGAGCTAAGCAATTTCTGTTCAGTTAAGATTCTTTATTGCATGTTGTATTTTCTACTTCGAATGGCTTTTTAATTCTAATACCTCTATAATAATTTTTATAGCTTTTCAGTAAAAATAAAAAGAAAGACTGTGGTTACATTGTTTTCTGATCGGAATTTTAACTCTAAATTAATTGTTTACTTATTGCACTTTTAATAATAATTTATACTATGTCCAAAATATATTTATATTTTAGTTACAATTTATTGAATACTTGTATTCAAGGTTGGTAAAAAACCCAGTTTTTTTGGTGTAACCCGGGTTTTTTTTACATATATTTTCCTATTACATATACATGCATATTTATTGATAAAAATAAACATTGTTGAATGTATAAATAATATAACTTCATTTAAAAATAATTTAAATTAAATAATTACAGTAATTATGTAGAAAATTGAAATAATTTAAACATTTTTAGTAAAAGCTATGTCTTATGTTCCATGAATAAAATGCTCTACATAGTGAAACATTGATACCTTGAAAATCTTAATAAACAATCTTTTGATTACTATAGTACTATAAATAAATATATGGTGTAGTTTCATAAATACAATATACTTTCACATGGCTATTCAAAATCATTTCTTTGATATATTTGCAATCTGAGATATCTGATATTTTTTTGTTAGAACACTACATGAACAATTATTATCTTTTATTATTTATTTATTATTATCTTTTAAAGCTTTTTATAAAGAATTCCTGGAATGATTAGAATTTAGCAGTAGAGTCTTTACACGTTTCAAGAAGTACGTATATTGTCATTTGACATTTCTCAAAAACTGCCAGGTAAAAAAAGGCAACAGTAAAATAAACAGAAATACCTATTTACCAGCTTTTTAGACTACTGAAAACATTGATCTTAAAATTGAAAGTAGATTTATAAAAGTTGTCAATCTTAAAAAAATTCAGTAGGTATACGTCGTATACCTGCGTATACCCTCCACTACATCCCTGGTTAAAAGTAGAAATTATTTATATCCAATAATTTGAAACACTTAAATTACAAAAATATTATATAAGATTTTATCTAAAAAACAGTTGGTTAACCAATGGATTTAAACCATGCTAACCCTGCTGGTAACAGAATAAAATCATAATGCAAATTTGCAATCCCAATGCAGGAATGCAAGAAAAACAAAGTCTTACTAAATCCAATAGCCATAATACAACAAAGAAAACTCACAGCAAATCGTTCATTAGCATACAGAACAAAGAGTAACCAAAGGAGAGAATTACTTATGATTATGTCATCATTGAGGCATAATGTAATCCTTAGGAAATCTTAACTAATCAAGCAAGCTAAGTAGTAAAAGTGTATTTTTAGCTCAAATCTGCCATTTTGGCTATTTTTAAAAATAAAAAGGTTGAAAAAAAAGAAAGAAAACTGACTACTTTTTTCTTTCTCCAGCTAATTTTAGAAAAATTAGTTAGTCTGCCATGTAGATTTAAAACTTATAAGAAAAGTTTGATTGACTAAAAATGTTTGTCACTTTACAAGTAGTAAACTTGTAATTCATCATTTTTCTAAAGTTTTGCTTGTAGCTTCTGTATAACTCGGATTTTGCATTTTTCAATAATGTGTAAAATAAATGAAAACATTAGGGAAAAAGAGAAAAAAACCAGATGAAAAAAAACCACCATGTTTTTTTTTTTTTTTTTTTAACCATTTGGTTTAAACCATGGTTTAAACCAAACAACCCTGCTTGTATTAGTTTAATTAGATTTTTTTTTCTTTCATAAATGGACTTAAAATAAAATTAGTAGTTTATTGTACACATTTTAAATGAAGCAGTTGTTAGATTAAGAAAAACTGCGTAGAAACATGGAGCTGTTGATTGTCAATTCGATGTTCCCTCAATTAAGACTACTGTGTTTTGTGTCGAATGTGGCATGAAATTTATCTTTGAATGAATATAATCACCTGTACGGCACTGATTCATTAAGGGGGGTGGCGGAGGTTAGAGGTCTGCACGGGCCGACATTTCCAGGCCCGGGCCCGGCCCGACTCATAGAGAAAAAAATCGGCCCGGCCCGATACAAAAATTAAAAGTTCGGACCGGCCCGTAGAAAAAATATTGGCCCGGCCCGATAAAGAAATTTAAAGTTCGGCCCGAGGCCGGCCCGGAAAAAAGTTAAAATCTCGGCCCGGGCCTGGCCCGGCCCGAGTGAACTTCTACAAAACATTGATTTTTACGTCGAATTGGTTAAAAATTTGTCTCGTACGAGGAGTTCTGACAAAAATATTTATCTTAATTTTTTTTTTCATGTTTATAATCTTTATTTTTATAGAAGTGCAGCAGGCTGCTATATTTATTTTTTTTAGTGAATCTCTATTTCTTGTATGTAAATGTTTCAGTTATCATTAATATTGTTAATCCATATTCCATGTATAGAAGTGTTAAAAATCGGAAAAATGCTATACAGTAAAATCTTCTAAGATGGAATTGCATAGAAAAGGAAAAAAAAAAATTCGTTATAGACAAGTTCCCTTCTTTTCTTATCAAGTGTAAATGTATTATATATTCTTTTCTTACTTATTAGTATATTTATTTTGCATGGATCAACACGTTTTTCAGTTTAATACAGGGTTCCGTCATAGGCAGGTTCCTTTTCACACATTTTACTGTATTTTAATTTAGTTATTTGGACCAGGCTTAATTTAACTGACCTTTAAATGGACCAGGCCACGCTGAAACAATGATTTTCATACGGGCTGGCTCAAAACTAGGACTGAAAATTTTGGGCCATAAAGACTAGGAATGAAACCAGGCCCGGCTCTGTACAGAAAAATTAAGTTAGGCCCGGCCCGGCCCGAGTGCCGTGAATGAAAATCGGGCCGGCCCGTGAAGATCTCTAGCGGAGGTCTCAGAAAAATTGGAGAGTTAAAACTCGGGATGCCAAAATTTTGGATTTTTCAGCAAGTCGTACAATTCCCAGTCTATTTTAGACTGTGTTTCATTTTCAAAAAATTGTTTCTTTGGATCTAAAGTCTGTATGGACTTAGAAATGTCATTGTAGGTCAATAAAAATTTGCAGATTTGTATAAAAAAATATCAAAAATTTTTAATGTTTAAAAGCTGAAAAATTAAACCAAAATTTAACGTTATGTTTATTTTTCTCAATTTTTGTTATGTTACGAAAAATGCTCTCCACAAAAAGGGAAATGAGAATTCCATTTTCTTTTTGCTTCAAGTAACAGTTTACATTTTAAGCTTTTCGGTTATAAATTAAAAATGTCTTTCTCATGACTCAAACAAACAAACAAAAAAAAAAAAAACAAAAAAAAAACAAAAAACAAAAAAAAAAAAACCCTATTTCGCGAAACTGTACCAATCAAGAAATAATTTTGCATGGGATATCTAAAATCTGCGCATTTTAAATTTTAATTCAATTTATTAATGGTTTTGTATTATTTAATAACTCCGAGTCCTTAAATTCGCACTGTATTATTATTTTTTGTTAATTCCAGAAAGAAAATTGCACTGAACAGTCTCGGTACGCACGTAATATCCTTTTCACTCCGCGTTCTTTCTCCTTTTATTAATGATGCTCGAACATAATTCCAATTTCGATCTCAAAATAATATGCTCCAGTGTCTAAGATTCGAAATAATGCAAATAGATTAAAACTCTTGCTCTGAAGTCAAATTGGAGAAGAAATAATTCTGTAACACTAAAAAAATTACATTAATACTCAGTAGCGAAATAGGATATGGAATTGCTTTTTTTCAACTATATTGCATATGTTTGTCACAGAAAGGGCATCTGTCATTTGATACCATGATGTATTTCCATAATATACTTTTCAGAATAACAGTATGTACTTCAATAATAAAGTTATTCATTAAATCTAAAAAAAGTGCATTGGATAAAGTTGCTCATTAATCTTTAAAAAATATAGATTGTTTGCATAGTGATTGGAGAATCTGTTAAAAATTGCATGCAAACTCTCTTTAATTAAAAAAAAAAACCCGAATATATTTAAAAGACTTAAATTAAAAAAAGATACAATGGATTAGATCTGACTATAAGAAAGAAAATATCACGTACTTGCACTACAGATAATTAAAATATTTTGGATTGAAAAAAAATAATAATGAAAATAGAAGGGAAAATAGTCATTCTTTTATTTTCTTATTATGTATCCGAAGAAGCTCTTCTGTTTAAAATTACATTACTTCAGACCAAAATGTGTAACAAACACTGCTTTGTGTGGCTTGTTAAAACGTATTTTCATCATGCTGCAGGCTAATAGTTGTGTCTTTATTGTAAAAATCGTTTAACTAAGAGTAACTATAGTTTTTAATTTTTTTTCCTTAGCAATTTTGTTTTGGTAATAAATAACTTAAGACTAAACACGTCTTGCTAGATCTGCTGTTTTTAAATTGCTCCCCAGTTTAGTTAAAAATTAGAACGACATTGGTTAGCATAGTTTTAAAATGAAATCGTGGCTTTCTGCCAAGTATTATAGAATGAGTTATGATTTTATTCTTAGTATTTTTCAGACTTCATTGTCTGAATACATGAGTTATAACTTGTAAGAATTATTTTGTTGATATATTGATTACTAATTTAATTTCACGTGATACATATATAGCATGTATTTTTCCCTTGGGTGTTTAATTCAGCAAATGCCTCTATCTGAATTTCATAAAACTATCAACATTACTTTGATGATTATTCATTCATGCTGTGTAATAAAATGCAAGAATAAATGTCTGAAACTCTTTCTTTTTTTTTTTTTTTTTTCTTTTTGGGTGTGGCAGTTACTTCGCACGCGACCTGATAAGATATAAGTTGATATTCTAATATACAGGCATTTCGATCTTCAAAGACATCAGGTAATCTCGGTACATTCTAAAATGCAATTAGTATTTTAATGTATTTACATTACTTTGTATTTACATTACCTGACAACTGGAGCAAAATTGCTACAGAGTTACGGTCAGTTATTACTAATTGTGCAGCACAAGTTGGTAGTTAAACAAAACTAAATTTTTCACATCAAATGCCAAATGGAGTTGCTGCTTCTCTGGGACAATGCGAAGAATAAGAAAATATTTCCCAAACTTCCCTAAAAAAGAGAAAAAGCGAAACTAATGAACATAAAAGTTGTTAAAAATGGGGATGCACTGAATAGTGATTTTGTCCGAATACCGAATATTCGGCCTACAGGCGAACCGAATACCGAATATTCGGCTTGTCGAATACTTTTATATTTCAGGGTTTAAAGACATTTTAAATTTTAAAACAATTTTACATAATATTTAAAACAAACTTTTATTCTAGTAAACAAGAGTTTTTTTCAAGTAAAGTTTATGCTGAAAAAAATTTGCAAAAAAAATTAAGAAGAGGATAGTTATAAAGCTGTTTTAATTAATAAAATTTTAAATTTCATGGCTTCTTTTGAGAATTAAAACGAATGAATAAAATTTTCTTAAATTCTAAAACAAACATTTTAAAATCAAAGAGAAATTGTGAAAAAAATTTGGAAGAAAAATTGTACAGGATTACACAGGATTGTACAGGATATTATTTGTTTGTCTGGAAGAGACTAAAGTAAAAGTAAATAAATAATACAATCTATTCAAATTTTATATGGTAGCAACTTAGCAAGAATCACCGTTCTATTCCCTTTGATTTCCCCCCTAAGCAAGGAAGTTTTTAAATGCATAATAGATAGGTGTCTGGAGTGGGCGATCATTTCAGAGATTCTAAATGTTGTTCTTAAAATTTTAGCAAGAAACAGATTATTTACTGGACAATGTTCAGGAACTTGCATTTGTACATAACTAATTCCTATGAAAATCTTCGTGATTGGTTAATTTCCGTAAATAATACTTAACAAACAGCAAATAAATAATGTAAAAACATTCTCGTTTATTTAAATATGATTATGTTTCTAATTATTCTGAATATCTTTATAAGTTGACTGTTAAATGTAGAAGTTTTATAAGTTTTTTAAAAATATGTTTCAAAAGTTTTTTTTTTAAGTATTCGCTTACCGAATATTCGGCAGACCGAATAGTTTGATATTCGACCAAACCGAATATTCGGTAGCATGGCCGAACAGACCGAATACCGAATATTCGGTGGATACCTAGTTAAAAATATTTAATGTTATTTACTGTACATTTCTTTTTCTTTTTTAGAGTTGTCGATGTTTCATTTGCATAAATCTGTAATACTTTATAAGCAACCTTGTTACTAGTTTTGTTAGAAAAATAAATTGATGCAATAGTTCTTTTTTTAAGAGAAAAAAAAATGCCATTAAGTTTATATTAAGTTGCTAAATAAACTTGTGCAACTTTCTAGATTTAGAAATCACCCCATTGAAATTTTGAAATCGCCAAAAGTATTTCGTGCGTAATGATTACTTATACAATATTTTGCTAAAATACAATTTGTGTGTAATCGTATTAATTATTTATTCAGTTATTGTAAGGCATCCCCTCCCCCCTTTCTTAAAAAAAAAAAAAAAATGTGGCGAGATTATTAAGCCCGTGAAATTTTCTTGCTTGTTGTTCTCACATATGTAATTTCATGCAGCTTACTGTTTGAGTTGAAGCGGAATGATACAACATTTCATTTTCCAGCTGCGCCTTTTAGATTTTTCTCACCAGCATTCCTCGAAATTTGTTTCATATTTAAGAAAAGAGCTATCGCTTAAATGGCTGCTGCAGCCTTCGTAAATGAAATAAGTGAGTCAGAAACTCGAAAAGGCATTCGAGTTTTTAATAAGCTCTTATATAATGAAATCCTCAATTTTGGCTTGCCTATCTTATTCAAAGATTATTTCGGAGAATATTGGAGAAATATGGGGTTTAATTAAATTAGACTCATTTCTATAAAAATTCTTTACTTGGATTTCGAGTGGTAACGATTATTATTTAGTTGTTTGTATTTTTTAATGTTACGCTTGATTTTTTATAGCTACATTTTATGGTGACTATTATTTTTCTGCAGTTTATTTCTCAGTCTTAGAATATGGAATAAACTAAGCTATGGTATTTTCTGTGATTTATAAATTATATTATTTGGATTTTTACTCTTGAAGGATGAATAATGCAACATTTAAATTGTTTTACATCCATTTTTTGTTTAAAGAAATTAATTAAATTGCTGAAGTAAAACTTCAGCTGTTAAGTGATTTATTTATATTCATGGACTTCTTTTTCATGAATGTTTAGAAACCTTTCTCTATATTCTTTTGTTTAATATTTAGCTACCTCTTTTTATATATGTATTTGACAAAAATAAACTGTCACTTCAAGGATCAAGGTTCCGAATAAAGCAAGAGTAATTAGCTGTGGAAGTTAGAATTAGAGATCGACCGAAAATTCGGTTTCGTTTGCGTTTTCGGCACAAAATCTGCTGCCGAAACTATCATCTGTATTTCAAAAATCTCTGTTTCTTCCTTCGCAAGTTTTCAACATTACTCATTGATTTGAGCGTATCAGCTCAAGTGAGACGCTCTTTATTTATTGCTATGAACGTCATCTATACTCATATTATAAAGAGGTAAAAATTGTTTATTTGTAGGAAGTAAGTTCTGGAACTACCGAACCGATTCCAAAAGTAATGGTATCAAAATGATGGTGTTAGTCCAACTTAGAACATAGGCTATATCTTATGTCGGTGACAATGCTTAAAAGGGGGTGCAGGAGACAAAAACGTTCTAAAAATGCGATTTTTGTGTTACTGAAGGGCCTAGAAACATGAAATTTGGAATGATAGTTACTTATACGATACTAATGATCTCTAAGGACATTTCTTGAAAAAAAATCGAAATTAAGAAGGGGTGAAAATGCATTAAAAGCGTTCTAAAAAAACGTTCTAAATGGCGATTTTTACGGAATTTCAGGCAGTACCAAACCGCTTTAAAAAATAATGGTGTCAAAATGATGGTGACAACCATTGCTCCAACATAGGCTACATTTTATGTCGGTGCCACTACTCCTAAAGAAGGTGCAGGAGCAAAAACGTTCGAAATATCGACTTTTGTAATACTGAAAGGTCCAGATACATGAAATTTGCCATGGTAGTTACTTATTATACATAAATAATCTCTAAGAACATTTCTTAAAAAATTCAAAATTTAAAAGGGGTGAAAATGCGCAAAAAGCGTTCTAAATGGCGATTTTTATGCAATCTCAGAAGTACCAAACCGATTTAAAAAATAATGGTGTCAAAATGATGGTGACAACCCTTGCTCCAACATAAGCTACATTTTATGTCAGTGCCACTACCCATAAAGGGGGTGCAGAAGCGAAAAACGTTCGAAATTGCGACTTTTGTGTTACTGAAGGGTCCAGATACATGGAATTGGCCATGGTAGTTACTTATTATGTATAAATAATCTCTAAGAACATTTCTTAAAAAATTCGAAATTTAAAATGGGTGAAAATTCGCAAAAAGCGTTCTAAAAAACGTTCGAAATGGCGATTTTTACGCAATCGCAAGAAGTAACAAACCGATTTAAAAAATAATGGTGTTAACCATTGCTCCAACATAGGCTACATTTTATGTAGGTGCCACTACCCCTAAAGGGGGTGCAGGAGCAAAAAAACGTTCGGAATTGCGATTTTTGTGTTACTGAAGATCCCACATACACGGAATTTGGAATGGTAGTTATTTATAAGATATGAATGATTTCAAAGAACATATATTAAAAAATTAAAAGATTAAAAGGGGTGAAAATGCGCGAAAATAGTTCTAAAAAACGTTCTAAATGGCGATTTCTACGCAATCTCAGAAAATACCCAACCTATCTCAAAAGTAATGTTTGGAATTTGATGACGACAGCCCTTGCTCCAACATAGGCTCCATTTCATGTCGGTGTCAATACCACTAGGGGTTGCAGAAGCAAAAAACGTTCTAAATTGCGATTTTTGTGTTACTGAAGGGCCTAGAATCCTGAAATTAGGCATGGCAGTTATTTATCAGATACAAATTATCTCTAAGATCATTTCCTAAAAAATCGAAATTTAAAAGGGGCAAAAATGGACGAAAAATGATCTAAAAAACGTTCTTAATTGTGATTTCTACGTTATCTCAGAAAGTACCCAACCGATTTCAAAAGTAATGGTTGGAAATTGATGCTCCAATATAGGATCAATTTCATGTCGGCGTCACTACCACCTTGCGGTTTCCTTTTTAAAAACGTTCTAAATTGTGATTTTTGTAATACTGAAGGGGCTAGCAACTTGAAATTTGGCATGGTAATTACTTATGAGATACTCTCATAGAAGAGTTCTTTAAAAATTTGAAATTTAAAAGGGGTGAAAATGAACGAAAAGCGCTCTAAAAACGTCCTAAATAGCGATTTCTATGGAATCTCAGAAAATATAAACCGATTTCAGAAGTAATGGTTTCAAATTGATGGTGACAACCTCCGCTCCAGCATAGCCTATATTTTTTGTTGTTGTCACTAACACCTGGGGGTTACAGGAGCAAAAAATGTTGTAAATTGCATTTTTTGTGTTACTGAGTTGGTCTAACATTTTGAATTTGGAATGGTAATTACTTCAAAGATGCAAATGCTTTCTAAGAATTGTCGAAAGGAAACTCCAAATTTAAAAGGATGAAGTGAGCGCAAAGCATTCTATAAGCGTTCTGAATTACGATTTTTATGCAATCGTATGAAATACAAAACCGATTTCAAACATAATGGTTACAAATTGATGGTGATAGAACCTGTTCAAACATAAGCTATTTCTTATGTCGAGGGTTGCAGGAGCAAAAAACTGTCTTACTTGCGATTTCTGCGGTACTGGAGAATCTAGAAACTTTAAATATAACACGGTAGTTACTTATAAAATATAAATGTCATCTAAGAACAGTCGAAAATAAATTCAAGGGGTGAAGCGAAGGGAAGGAGCGAAAAGCATTCTAAAAGAGTCCTAAATTACGATTTCAAACGAATCTCAGGAAATAATAAACCGATTACAGAAGTTATTGGTTGCGAATCAAGAATGATAGTCCCTGAATCTATACGGGCTATATTTTATGCCGGTGTCACTACCACTTGGTTGGCAGAAACAACAAGAAAGCCTTTAAAAACATCTGAATTCCGTTTTCTATAGAATATTAGGAAATACCAACCGATTTCAAGGTTAATGTTGGCAAATTAATGGTGAAAGTCTCTGTTTCAACATTTTTCGAGACATTCTATTTCAACTCTGCTTCGGCATTTTATGTTGGTGCCACTAACACCAGAGAGGTGGTAGACTGTTAGACAAGAAGTTTGGAATTTGACATGATGGTTAATTTTAAGATGTAAATGTGTTAAGATGGTCTTTAAAAAATTCAAAACTGTAAATGAATACTGAAATGAGCATAAAAGTCTCAAAATGCTTTCTAAATTATCATTTAATTAGAATTAGTTTTAGTTCTTCTTATTAATTAAAATCTCATTTCTGTCTATTGCACTTTTATAATGAAGTTTAGTCAAACTGTGGCTTAATTTGTAATTTTTGAATTGTTTCAAAAAGTGTTCTTCTAATAAAAAATATGCAAATATCACCTGACATATTTCAACTATTACCTGAGCAAAGCCGCGGGGTTTGCTAGTTGTTTATAATTATACCTAGTAAAACATTTTTTAATTAGATGGAATTCCTATAATTAGAAAATCATTCTGTGTCGTAAATGAGTTAATTACATTTTATTTTATAGGAAAGTAAAAAGTTTTGGTCAGAGGCATAGAGAGCCAACTTGGGCCACATATATAATTACAGTAGAACCTCGATTATCCGAAGTAATTGGGACCGATCATCTTTCGGAAAGTCGAAATTTTCGGATAATCGAGAATGCTTCAATTTTAAGTTTAAGGAGAGATTAGATATGCAATATTTCTTATTATGGTAACAAGTGCTTAACAAAAATAAAGCATTAGCAAAATAGAAACAATAATAAATTATCTGAATTTTAACTTTGAAATTAAGTAGTACCTTTTACGTATATCACAAGGGTTTGAAAAAAGGTTTTGTTTGTCGCAGTTTCGATTGCCTTTGCTTTGAAGCTCTATCACGGAGTTTTTTAATATTGTTGGTTCACCAGTATCACAGTTCTGCTGCTCCAGCTATGCCAAACCTTTTGCAAAAACTTCAGAACTGTTATTTTGTTCGTTTGCTTTGTTCCACTCCGCAGCTACAGGAGCTCAAGTTAAATTCAAAGGAACTCTAAGAAAGGGGATCGAAAATATTTATATGTACTCGTAGTTTGGAAAGAACCGCTTGCACACAAGGAATATGAGTTTTTTTTTTAAACAAATTCAAAATGGATTTTGCGCACAAGGAATGCGAGAGGGAAAAAAAGAAGATTTAAAAATGGATTTCGGTTAACCGAGAGTTTCGGATAAAAGAGGTTCTACTGTACATGCATAATTAATCAACGAGGTAGAACCCGTCGAATCTCGACGAAAGAAAATGTTTAAAGAAGAACAGTTACATTAAATAATAAATCTACAAAATTAATTGCAATAAAAAAATCCATCGAACATTGTTAGTCTGACTCTTAAAGCAAATATTACTTTAATCTAAAGTTACCAAAATACTATTTCTTTAAACTTCATCTGTTCCAAGTTATTAAAAAAAAAAAAAATTTATTCGTATACGTAATTTGTAAAATATAATCAAGATAAGTAAATAAGATGAAATTGTCAGTTGAAGCTTCTTATCTACGTATTATGGAATGTAAAACCAGCAAAAAATTTTTCAGTTTGACACAATCATAGAATTTTTTAGCATGAAATCAAACCTTACATCAGTTTTTCCATCTCAAAATTTACATACACATCTCTCATACCCGTATTGACCAGTTTAATAATAGGAATTTTGACGCGCAATAGTGTATTACTAAATATTATTCCAAACTTAAAGCCACGTTTGTCAGCTGCAACTTTGCATACGTACATTCGCACTCTTGACTTGAGGTTCTGATCTCAATACCGGCGAGTAAAAATTCCAGAAATACCTTTTTAGATGCATTTGTGGTAAAATGTTTAGTTTTATCAAATAAAATGTTAGTTTTCTTTTAAATATGACGTCATTTTCTCTCATATTTCTCTCATTTTAATAAAGCATTTCGCTTAGCGTCTCATCAGTATAGCGGAACGAAAAAATATTGAAATGTAACAGTTTTATGTGGTAAATGCGTGTTTTATAAAGCATGACGTCATTTTCTGTTTAAAAATTTTAAAGTTATTTTTAATTATAATGAGAAAATGGCATCATTAAGGATATAATCAATAAAAATAAACTCCATTTTCTCTTATCTCTGCAACAATGGAAAAGTAATCCAATTGCCACCATTTTAAAGAAATTTCACAAAAAACTTTTAAAATTAAAAATTAAATATAAAAGTAGCTAGTACGGGCACATCTATAAATGGACAACTTTCATTTAAAAAATAATTATCAAAATTGGTTCAGTAGAAAGCTCAGGGCTGAAGACTAAAAAAACAGTCTTGTTTTTTAAATATACACTAGATAATTCTGTATATTTATGCATTTAGGTATTCATTAATTAAAAAAATTTTGAACGTTTTCGTTTTCAGCCTAAAATAGGAAGATTACCGAAATTAGGTTTCTGTCTTAAAAACCTGTTTTGGTCTATCCTTAGTTAGAATGTGTGCTTTGCCTGTAGAACGGTTTTTATACCAAGGCAATGGCAGTTGCTGAGAAAACTAGTCTTCATTATTTTCATATATGGGGCATTCTCACAATTTTTTGACTTTTAGTCCCTGAATAACAATTTTTATTTTAATACTTTTTTTTAAAAATTTTATATATTATGGAACATCCCATTGCATGATTGCATAACAATATTAACGAGATAAATAAGTTTTGGACGATGTTGTGGGTCCAAATACCAGGAAAACTCCTATACCGTCCCATGTCCCTGATGTTGATTTTTAAGTTTGGAGCTGTCTGTATAAAATTGCTCCAATAAAAGTAATTCGATGTAGTTTTTTTTTTTACGAAACTGGGACAATTGTTTTATATAAATATGTAGCAAAAAATTAACCTGCACATATATTTACAAATCTGTTTCTGGTTTTTTCACCCTTACCGTCCCTCTTGCTAAACTTATGCAGGAAATCACTTCAGATGCAGTCACAGAATTTTTTTCAAGTATTTTCTCATGCAGAAGTATGCTAAAGAAAGAATGTCTAAAACTCTTTGACAGGAAATTTACTGCAGAATTTAAATCAGCATTTAAATATCAATTTTAAGGCCGTGGCTTTATTGGTAATCTTACCGTCCCCAAGGTTTATTCCTGCACTTTTCGAGGTAAATTAAAAAAAATAATAATAATAATTTAATCCAATGCTAACAACTGTTTCTAAAAATCAATGAACATTGTGGCTATCACTTAGTCTTAACATGATTTTCCCAAAAGTAGGTGGTAATTTTCCTTACCCTTCCATCCTTACCGTCCCTTTTTTTCCCCTTCCTTTTTTCCACCCCTTTAAGACAATGTTATACAAAAATTCTATATTAAAAGTACTACATTTTTATTATTTCTTATTTGAATGTTCTGTGGGTACTATGCAAATTCATTTTAAGTAAAAATTTAGAAGACAATAAAAAGTTATAGTGGTAAAATGGTAAGGAAAATTAAACTCGCAAGTTTAACTTAGACCTCAATTAAATAAAAAAAATTTTCGCTGCTGACCATTTTTTCGTTATTTTGAATCATTAGGGCATTCGTCTATCAGATTAAAATGTTATTTTAGCAAGTTTAATTTCACCAGATTTCTATTCCCGAAAGTCAAAAGATTGTGAGAATGCCCCATATAAGCAATTCGCGCATCTTGGAAGAATGTCTAATATCACTCATTTTTCTTTATTATTTTAAAGTAGAAAACTACTTTTTTCACAAGAAATTGAGCGATCCTATAATTTGTTTTTGAGAGTGTAAAATGCAAATTGTGTCTGTTTTCATTTAGCTGACCCTAAGTTTTGTTACATAAAATGTATATTTATAGGAACAAATTTAGAATATTGCTTTATTAAATTTCATGCATTTTTGTGTTTCACTTTCTAATTTATATTGAGTCTGAGAGTATTTATAATCATCGATATGTTGACTATTTTGAAAATATCGGATACATAAAAAAAATATCGAATGTATATCAAAATGTCGGATATATATCGAAATAGCGAGTATATATCAAAATGTCGGATATTTTTGATATTTTCGAAAATAAAATGATATTTACGAACCTGGTACACAAGTTAAGGATTTTGTGAATATAAGGAATTAGCTGTTTAAATATCTGAGCATTTCCAGAAATTTTACATCTATTTTTGTTATTAACATCCAGGAAATATGTGAAAAAATTACCAAAATGATAATTTGAATGGTATATACCTACAAGTTTTTATTTTATGTCTTAGAGTGCAATGCATTACATTTTTAGTGACTCATACGGAAAAAGAGTTAAAACGATCATCCTTTTTGTCGTGAGGACATTTTTATTACTTTACTTTTCCTTCAATTTATAAAAATTGAAAATAAATTTCTTCAGAAATAATTTATTTAACAGATGAAATTGTCTCTTTATATTGAAACAATCAGTACTATGTTCATTTTTGCTTTATTTTAAAATAAAGGGGGTGAGGGACTGTGAGATACCTTAAAAACAGTTAATATTATTTATTAGTGACTTATATTGCTTTCAGCAAATCTCTACTCATTAGACGGTAAAATAATAATGCATGCACATAATTTAGAGTCAGCTTATCAACTATTAAACTTACTTTCATTACTTTTCTTAACAATTATTCATTTCTTTAGCTACCTCGCCTACTTGCTGATATTTAAAAAACATCTAACTAAAAAATTACTTTACTATATGTTTGGGGTGATGACATTTACAAAAATAGAATACTTCATTTCCAGATTCAATTAGCAAAACAGCGAGAAAAAAATATATATATTGTTATACACTGCTCGTATTTTTAACCACCTTATGATAAATTACTAAAATTCCTCTAATTATCCTTCTGATGTAATTTACTTTTTAGAAAATTTGCTAGAAAAGGTAAAAACTTAATAAAAATGATTGGTACTGAGGTAAAAGAACACAACGTTCAAATTAAGTAAAAAGTTTGTTGCTCTGGTTACACAATCGTAACAAGCGCAGTTTGTTTCAGTTTAATTACGAGAAAATTAAAATGTCAGAATGCTAACTGTAAGTTAATTATTGCTCCACATCGTATTTCAATCAAGCAAAATTTGAAATGAAAAAGTAGAAATAAATAAAAATAAGTAAACGAAATAAAAGAAGTATATACAGTGAAACCTCTCTGTGCGACCACCTCCATTAAGCGACCACCTCCCTGAACGACCATTTTTTCATGGAACGGAATTTATTCCCATAGGCTTAATACTAATTTTACCTCCATTCAGAGACCATCCCAGTTGAACTCCCTCCACGAGCGACCCATTTCTTTGAAGAAAATGAAACGAATTCCGTTTTTTCCTGGTCGTTCGAAGAAGGTTTTATTAGAAAAATAATTCCGGAGGGCGCATAATTTATCAAATTTCTAAACAAAGTTTGAATTTTTTAAGTTCCGGTAAGTTTTAAGTATTTAAACCCCTTTGTGCCTTTTTAGGCAATGAATTTAACTCAGATGACAAATTAAGAATGATAGTCAATAAATTCCCCTGCCCTATTCTGTCAGGAAACTCTAAAAAAAATAGATAAATTAATGAAATCGTCATTATTTGTTTCCGTTTATTTACTGAACTTCGAAAGGGCTGGGAAATAAAAGTTATAAAAGATAAAACCGTAAAATCAAAGCAAACGTCAATGTATTCATTATTTAAACTCTGCAGTAATTAACTTATGTAATTAACTTTTATTTTGATACTTAAATTTTCATATTTTTTCCTAATGCGAAAATAAATTTTAATAACGTTAATTGTTACCTTTTTTCAACAATTAATATCTAGATTTAAACATGACCTCCGTTAAGAGACCACCTCTCGGAGCGACCAGTTTTTATTGGAACGGAACGTGGTCGCTTTAGGGAGGTTTTACTGTATAACAGTATAACTTCAAAAATCCGGCATCATCGGGACCGAGACTATGCCGGATTTTTGAAGGAATATCGAAAGTAGTAACTAGGAGTATCAAAAATAGTACTATATTCTTAATGGTGCCTTTAGCCATAATTTAATTCATTATTAAGTGAAAATTATGTAAGAAAAAGAGAACATCAAATATAAAAAAAACTTACTTTATCTGATATTTTCTGTTACAAAAAAAAAAAAAAAAAAAAAAAAAAAATCTAATAAAGAGTGAAATTATTTCTTTTCGTGTAATTTCGAAAACATCAATGCCACTTTTGTTTGCTTCAATTTTTTTGGCCATTTTTTAACAAGTTTTTCTTGTATCTTATACAAATGAAGAATGTCCAATTCGAAAATATGCAGTCTTGTTTCTCTAAAGCTGATGTTAAATCTGCAGTCAATTTTATACATTTTTATAGTGACACTTTTTCTTCTGCCGGTTGCTCATTTTCGTCTTCTGAGCTGCTACAATAGCGTTGTTATTTAGCACAGCGTCAGCGATCTCGCTCTCCGTTAAATTGTTCGTTGTTGGTGCATTTTTGTCAATGCATAGCCAATCATCTATATCCTTTTTTTTGACACTTAATGCATTTTCAGATTTTGCTTGTTCAATCACCTCATTAATTGGCGGCCTTTTCACGGAAAATGTGAAAGCCTGAAAACTCTCCCTCATCATTGATCCCGCCGTTGCCGAAAATTCGTTCCACCCTTATATTGTACCATGCATTCGCTAAAGTCAAATAATCTTTTTTTCGCATTTTTTACTTTCGATCTTGGAAGTTTTTAATTCATAGACAATTGCTATTTTTCTTCTTCCATAACTTGAAAGTGTAAAAAAAAAGGAAGGGAAAAGATGGTTTTGGTGCCGGATTTTTGAAATTGCCGGTTTTCTGAATGCCGGATTTTTGAAGTCACACTGTATATATTTTTAGTTTTTAATGATTTTCTTGCTGATGCTCCGAAGCAAATAAATAACAACGCTAAGTAAACCATGTAGTAATTCATGTGTACATACGTACATAGTGATACACAATTTTCGCATTTACGAATATAGATGCGATAAATGTCATATATATCAGTAACAGTGACCAAATGGAAAATATTTATAAAAGTAAGCTTGGAATTGGGGAAAAGTAGGTGCTGAATCCATATTAGCAAATGATAATGGCGACGTTGATCAGTCGCTGCATATGAAACTAGGTTGATATTTTATTCTATACAGGGTTCCACTCTCAACGGTGTCCAATGACTAATTTCTAAACTGTTAAACATAGACGTACGAGGTCTGTCTGATAATCCGACCTTGATTTTTTCCGCGCGCAGTAGTCATTATAAGGCGGCGACACTGTGCACATTGGAAGGAGACATACGCATGCTTGGATTTTTTTCACCCGTTCCAGTGAGCCAGTCGTTGTCTGCTGGCCGCCGAGTGGGGTGCACTCATACGTGTGCGTCGGATTTTGATTTTTCTTAAGATGACTGAATGAGTTGAGCAAAGGTACTGCATCAAATTTTGTCAGAGCTTTGTGATCCAGCTCCTTCATGGCACCTGATTCAGACTTTCTTTGCGAAACATGGAATTTAGTCGTTCGCATCCTCCCTACTCTCCAGACATGGCTCCTTGCGACTGCTGCTTGTTTCCGAAATTGAAGTTGCCATTGAAAGTATCCCGTTTTAAGAGTAGATATGAGATATACAGAACGCGACGGCGTAGTTGAGCACCATTCCAAAAGAAGCATTTCAGAAGTGTTTTCGGCAGGAAGGAGCAGCGGGCTAAGTGTGTGGAGCGCAAGGGGCCCACTTTGACGGGGATTATAGTCCCATTCTCGTTAGGTAACCGATATATTTTTTTCGGCCAAGGGTCGGATACTTTTCAGACAGGCCACGTATAGTTCCAATTACAAAAAATTTTCAAATGAGGTAAAAAAATTATTTCAAAAGCAGTTTTGATCAATAAAAACATATCTTTAAAAGTTACGAAATTTAAATTTTTACACGGTCCCCAGTCCTATAAGTGATATTTAGTAAAAATTTTCTATTATACTAACAAGTAAGAGAAAATAAATTCCTATTCATCTAGCACTAAAATTAACCGAGTTATTAAACTTCGATGACTTACGCCAATTTTTTGCATCTGGACACATGAGTTGGGCCATGCTTCGAGGGATCGTACGCAAAGTGCTTAAAGTATTAGAAGGATTAATTGCGCGTGTACGTTTCTGCATTTCAGCCGAAGAGTGTCACTTCGAGCAAGTTTTAAGATAACTGTAATTTTTATGAATTAAGTTTTAGAGTAGATAATCTAATAGCATTTTAAAATATCATTTAAAAATCATTTTGTAAATAATCGCAACTGTTTCTTTTCATCATTTCACTTAACAAAAAATCTGTCATTTTTAAACTTATATTTTTAGTACAAGTTGTATATTTTTCATATTTTTAGTACAAGTTGTATATTTTTCTATAATATGTCAGAATGAAAATAGATTTCAAATGTATATTGTAATTTTAATTTTGCTCTCAACTTTTTTTTAATTATTATTATTATTTTTTAAATCTGACGATGTTTATGTTTCTAGAAAATTTATGAATGACCAATATTTCGTAGCAAAAAAATGCTTCAACTTTAAACAGCTATTACTCGGTCATTTTTGATCGTAGAAGAATGGGGCTTTTTTTTTGTCTTACTTTTTAGTGTAATAGGATATTTTTACCAAATATAACTTATAGGTCCTGGGGACAGTATAAAAATTTTAATTTCGTACCTTTTTAAGAAATGTTTTTATTGATCCGAATCGTTCCTAAAATACTTCTTTACCTCATTTAAAACATTTTTGTAATTTGAACTATATGCCTATGCCTAACAGTTTAGGAATTAGTCACTGGGCACCGTTGAGAGTGGATTCCCTGTATAACCTCTTCAATTCCGAAGCTAAAATAATAATACAAACTAGCTGACCCGCCCGGTGTTGTCCGGGCAGAAACTGTGCCGGGACTGTCATTGAAAACTTGGAGTGAACTTCATAAAAAAACACTGAATAATATGTATTTGGCACAGATGTCATATATACATCCACAGTTATGCTCCGAAACATTTAAATCAGTAATTTGGATTTCAGAAGCAACGCGTTTGCCCCTGCGACGGTTATTAAGCCTATTTTGGCGATCGCTTATGTTCTATGTTTGACGCTGTTCTCGACCCAATCTATTTCGATTTTCTCTTCTTAATACGGCTTCTTGTTCGTTTTCAAGCATTCGTCGAGATCTTTTACGGGCATTTCTAACGATATTGTGAAGTTCCATAATTCCAGCGAAAGAGAGAACGTAAGTAAATAAACCGGATTTTACCTCCCCTAAATCCTGCCCAATGACTTTTACACAATAACCAATGAGATGCGTTTCTCGGGCGTTGCCATTAAACAATAACAAATAATCGCGATTTCTGTGCCACGTACGTTTGAGTAATATATATCGGGTGTTCTAAAAAGGACTGACTGATTTTAAAATTCAATAACTTGCAAACGGTGACAGATGTTTAAAAAATTCTTGCAGGAGGGTTATGCATAAGGTCAAAAGTTTTTTTTACAGTGATTTTAGATTTTAGTTCGAATTACAAACAATAGATGGCGCTGCGATCAATAGACGCTAAATTCAGGCTCGATTTTTGGTTTTTCGGGACCCACTTAATACATTTCCATCTTCTTTTTCCGCATGGAAGAACAGATCGACCAAAAAATCGAGCCTGTTTTTAGTGCCTATTGCTTACAGCGCCATCTATTGTTTGTAATTCGAACTAAAATCGTAAATCACTGTAAAAAAAACTTTTGAACTTATGCATAACGCTCCTGCAAGAATTTTTTAAATATCTGTCGCCGTTTGCAAGTTATTGAATTTTAAAATCAGTTGGTCCTTTTTAGGACACCCGGTATATAGATGCTTATTCATTGTTTGTTTTTTTTTCAAACAAATTGACATCTTAAGGAGACACAGTACCTTTTAAACTACTTTTTCGATTTTGAACAATACTGTAATATACTTAAATATGTCACTACAGATATTAGGTACTATAAAGCAAATATAATTTCATATAATTTAAAAAAAAAAAAAATCTTGTAGAACAGCCTATTTAACTAAAATTTAAATTAAAAAAAAATATTTAAATCCTTACTACTTTTTTAAATATGAATATTTTTGCTTCAATTTTTTTCCCATATTTCTTAGATTATACTACATAAAACTGTGCATGGATATTCAAGGTTATAGTTATTTTTTTTTTTTTTAGAATTTCAATTATTTTTCCTTGATTTTTTACTATACAAAAGAGAAAAGCATTGATATTAAATGTAATATCCCATACATCTAAAAATACATGCGCAGTTTTATGTAGTATAATCTAAGAAATATGGAAAAAAAATTGAAGCAAAAATATTCATATTTAAAAAAGTAGTAGGGATTTAAAAAAAAAAAAAATATCTTTTTTAAATTAAAATTTTAGTTAAATAGGCTGTTCTACAACATTTTTTTTTTTGAAATTATATGAAATTATATTTGCTTTATAGTACCTAATATCTGTAGTGACATTATATTTAAGTATATTACAGTATTGTTCAAAATCGAAAAAGTAGTTTAAAAGGTACTGTGTCCCCTTAAATGACAGAAAAAATATCTTTGCTGAAATTGATCCTTTAGGCGCTTA
Organism: Maratus speciosus; assembly: GCA_963932465.1. Taxonomy (NCBI): domain Eukaryota; kingdom Metazoa; phylum Arthropoda; class Arachnida; order Araneae; family Salticidae; genus Maratus; species Maratus speciosus. The sequence continues at coordinate 395,217,963 of OZ010790.1, read as the reverse complement.
GTAATTTAGGTTCAAAAATATGGATCTAAAACTACAAACCCCCTTAAAACATCAATTTAATAACCATTAACCTAAATTAACGCAGTCACAAATTAAGAGCTTTAAAGAACTTTCTACAAATCCTCAAAATTTTTTATTGAAAAAGATTTAAGTTAAATACTTATGAAAATTTCTCACTTCCTTGGTTATGCTGTCTTTTGGGCATTTTTAGGCATTTTGCAAACTCAGATGCAAATAACATTTATTTTATGTGGAAATCAGCTTAGATGCTGCCATTTATTCGTTTGCTTTGAACGCAAAAAACATTCAGTTTTAAGAAGTGATGCGAAAATTTAAAAAAAAATCGGAAATTTTAGTTTTTATAAGGAAAAGAACAGAGGGGCCGAAGAGGTTAAAAAAAACGTTGCATTTCCCCCTCCTTGTGAAAAAGAGCAATTTTAAGCTTTGCTTTGACAACTGAAATCATAAGAGATTAATTTATTTTAAAATATTTTCTTTTTGGAAAAATAGTTAGACAGTTTTCAACTGCACTAGGTTTTTCTCAGTCGTAATAAATAAAATTATTACACGAACAGTTAGATTTTTTCTATCGCATTTATTTCTGAATTTTCTTTATGTGATGTGAAAAGTAAAAATAAAATAAAAGCCTTATGTGAATTTTAAAACATTTACTTTACAGGGTATCCCTTCTTATCGTGGACCAATAGCTAATTCCAATAAAATTTATTTAGAAAAACTTTCTCTATGATTTAACAGGTAAAACAGTAAAAATTCCTATTTTATACCTCAAAATCTTACCGAGTTATATTTTGATTTTTATGAATTTTCGGCGTTTGCTGGCACTTAAAACGGAAAAATGCGTTTTGTACAGTAAACAATTTCGCAATTTCAACTATACCTCTAAAACTAACTGTTTAGGAATTATCTATTGGTTAACCATGAGAGATCCACAATTGAGATCAGCAAATTCACAAAAGAGCGCTCCAATTGGAGAATGCATTAACTTGAAACGAAACGTAAATAATGAATGCTATTATGACGGGAATCGCGAATTTAGCTGCTCTATCTGTCTAATTCTGCGGTTCTCAAAATTTTACGCCCTCTGAAGTATATAATTTGGGGGTGGGGGGGGGGTACTCTCTAAGTTCCATCAACAGCAAAATGTAAAAAAATAAAATAAAATATATATATCAACACAAATAAATATAATTTTTATTTTATATTTAGTAGGGTCAGGTGGGGGAAAGTGGTCATAAAAACAGGCTTTTCAAACTTTCAGAGGATATAAACATCAGAAATTCTGTGATGTTTTCTAAAATTTTGGGTGTTATTTTACATTACATTACTCTAGAGTACATCCATATCCATTTCAGAAATATTTTTGGGGAATAACACCTTTTTATAACATATTTTTTCAGGCATGTTTTTATGACCACTTTACCCCAGGGGGTGGGGTAAAGTGAGTAGTGCATGGGGTAAAGTGGTCACATTGAAAAAGTGTAATAAAAAAATAAACTAATGAATAAAAAGTGACATTTTATTATTTACAAACATTTTAAACAACCTTTATAATAAGTTATCTGCCATTTTATTTTATTAAAGTGTAAATTTGTAATGTTAAAATTGTTTGTTGTTAAAATTTGGTTCTTCAATGATTTTGATCACATCTGATTCTGGAAAAGTATAATGATTGCCAAATTTCGATTTTTTTTTAACATACTTTAAGAAAAATAATCAGGTTTTTTCCCAATAAATTGCTTTATTGATTTCTTCATTTCATATATTAGCAACACTCAAGGTTCTATAGATATGGTTTGAGATGTCATCTTTAGCGATTATAAATGGATTCAAAAGAGAATGTTGATTAGGGATTTTTTTGTTTTTGTTTCCTCTTGGAAATTTATGCAACTTTTAAGTATCTCATTCCTCTTGTTATTTTTGCAGATATAATGCAAGTGTTTTTTCTGTCAATACTACCCCGATCTTGGACTGGACACATTTCCTCTTCCTTTAAAACTATGTCTAACAATTCTATTCACATCTGAAATGAGTGTAGATAATGTTGCCAATGTAGCTTATTTTAATCTTTTTACATATTTTGCAGTCTGCTTTCTTGATACTGTTTCTTTAAAATTCCTTTTCATGCTTTTTTTAATGGGGGAAAATACACCTAGATCTAATGGTTGTAGACTATGACTAGTATGAGGTAACAGGCAGAGTATTATAATGTGATTGTCGACAGCTTTTTTTCTCAGCATCATAATTCATTTATGTCCATCACAATCATAAATAAAAGGGTAAACTTTTGTAAGCTTTCGGTGTACTATCTACTTAATAAAATGATCCATCCAAGATTCAAGTACAGAATCTTGCATCTAGCCAGATTCCATGATTCATACAACGCTCCTGCACGACCACCCTTTAGTATCCATAATTCATATATACTCACTCATACACTACGAATGGTAGACTGTAATAATGACTAGCTGATATAACAAAAGGAACACTAAACATTATCTTTCCTTTGGTTTCTGAATTTTATATAATGCATTGCATTGCGTAATTTTTTTTTAACGACTATTTTGGCTATCCATATCCATTCCAGTCTCATCAACATTAAAAATTCTTTCAGGACATTCTTGTGGACCAGTTTCTTACATAATACAAGTATAGGTAATAGAAAAAGTAGTTAATGTGTTGGCTGTTAAATTAGTTGATGTAACCTTTGCAAGCAATTAGAGTTTACACTTAGTTAATTTATTCACTATTCAGAACCTATTAAAAATTAAACCTAACCTTTTTTAACCCTTATATTATAAACTATTATTAAATAATAACTATTTGCAGTTAGTTTTTAATAATTATTAGTATTTAATAAACCGGCATTGTATATAATGGATAATTTAACTCAGATCAAATATCTATAAGTTAAGCCTAACCCTATGACCACTTTACCCCATGTAACTAAAACTATTATGAAATAAAATCTGTGATAAATATAACTTAGCTATAAATGAAAATATGTTCTTGAGATATGTGTAAAGCTTTCTGAACTGCCAATTTAACAAAATTTGGAATAAACAAAATGCAGCAGAAAAGTTAATTAAAGAGTTAAAAGAACAAGGTGTAACAAAGACAGACAAAATGAGTGCTCATTGGTTCAAACATGTTACTAAAAATGTTTTTTTGAGTGAGAAACTTTGATCAATACTTAATAAACCTAAAATTAAAAGAAAATTATTCAAATTTCTATATTAGTCAGGATTTTAGCCCTTTTTATGAATTATGACCACTTTACCCCGCCTGACCACTTTACCCCACCTGACCCTATAAGCTTTCCATGTAGCAAATTTTTCAATATTAGTGGTGAAGCTTGTTTAACATTGGATATTTCTTAAATGTTTGGAGTTAATATGGTGTGGTAGAGTTGCAAGTTATCAGATTGGTGCAAAAGTAATGCATGATTTTTCAATTCAAATTTAAAACTCTAACTTATTTCAATTTAAATATATTTAATCAAAGTAAGAGTCATTACAATCAATACATTTTTGCCAACGATAAAGCCTAGTCAGTCCTGTGACATAAAAATCTGGGCTTTTATGGAGGCAAAAAAACTCTCGAAAGGCGCTTCTGACGTAATCTTGATTGACGAAAATTTTTCCCTCTCAAGAAGTTGTCTAGGTGTTTAAAGAAGTGGGAGTCGGTTGGCGAAAGGTCTGGTGATTACGGTAGGGGAGACAGTATTTCGTAGACCAAGGAGTGTAACTTTTGGAGAGCCAATAGTGTGACGTGAGTTGTTGTTCAACTCGTGCGGCACCCACTTATCTAGTTTCTTCACCTTGTCAATTTGTTCTAACAAGGGAACCACTTTTGGTGTTGCTCGCCCAATAATTGTGTTGCTCGCTTTTAAAGCCCAATATTATGAAGTTTGAGAATCGATAAAATTTTTCTGTTGAAATAATATTTCTTGATTATACAGCAGCATAACTTTCTGAAAATGCAATTTTCGAGACCGCTTATCGGACTATTAACATTGAATTTTTTTTTTAAAGAAAAGCATTTAAAAATAAAAATTAGTTAATAATAAGTATAAAATATTGAAAAAAGTTGGAAAATTCCTTCAAAAACCCACGAATTTGATTTTGAAAAATTACAACTTTATATGCATATTTTTGGCGGGGAAACAGTTGGCGTTTATTTTCAAAAGTAGAGCTTTCCCGCAACCCTAGCCAAATGTCATAGCTGAATTTGTAATAGATAGAAATTGCAATGTCCGACTTATTTCGCCACAGTAATTTTTCTAAATTGTGTAAAAATATTAATTTACTTTATGATTATTTTTACCGAAGGACCATTTAATACAGCAACATTTCATTTTAATCATTCGAAACTTTATTTCATTCGATTTCAAAAGAAAATAGTTTGCTTATTTTGTATTTCACCAAAAAATAGTTTTCCATGATCTTCGAAGCTTTTATAGAATTATATTTATTACTTATATATTTATCGTCTGCATAAAAAAAATAAAAACCTAATATTTGTTTCTTATGCTATCAATTATATATTTAAGAAAAAAAATCACAATCTGATATATTTCTAGTAATATGTTCTGTGCATTTTCTCTTTGGATAAAGCGGGCGGAAAAATTGTAGCGTCCTATTTGGCGACTTAACTCACTTTTGGCGTGAAGTAAACAAATAAATATGTAATAATGAAAAATTAAAAGTATAAAAAAGTACATAAAATATTATTTTAACAGAGAAATTTTTTCGGTTCTCTAACTTTTATGTATAGGGCTACAAAACGCACCAGGTCTCGATGCTAGGTGCGAGCAACACCAAAAGTGGTTCCCTTGTAAGTGGCGAATGATACTGGGATGGTCAACGTTGAATTCATATGCAATTTCTCGATGTTATTTTGGTTGGATCAACTTCGACTATTGTCTTCAGTTGATCGTCGTCCAACAGAAGGACCTCCGCGAACCACCCTTGTCTTGAAGGTCGAAATCTCCTCTAACAAAATTTTGAAACCAGCGCTGAAATGTGCTTACGTTGATGCTTCCCTCGCCCCAAGCTTCATTAATGTTTGGCACGGTTTTTGCTGCACTGCGACAGAGTTTAAGCTCGTAAAAATAAATTTGACGAAAATCTTGTTTTTACATCTCAGCTTCTGAAATCAATTAATAGCCAAAATAAATAAATAAATAAAATAAAATAAAATAAAAGAATTTTCAAAGAAAGGGCTTAAAATAAGTTTTAAAGTGATATATAATACATACCACTAAGATTAAATTATGTGTACAAAATAAGTTGCATTGTAAAATCATGCATTATTTTTGTACCAACCTAATACCTTCAACAGCTATTGTAATTTTGTAATTATTTCTAAAGCAGTCAATGATGAAAAATATTTTTTAGTGACTCATTTTGCTGGGCTGGTTATCAATGTGTTACTTATCGATATCCCTCGCGTACCACTAGAATCTTTTTAGGAATTCAAATTTTGAAAAACCCTGCTTTAAACAATATTTCTTTTGCATTTTGGATGACCAATAGAGGAAATTATGATTCCGAATCGAAATAATATATTTAATGTTTTATTTTTTCATTGCAGAAGAGTATTTTCTACGTTTTATTGGACGTATACAATTTCATATGCTGTACTTTATTTATTTATTTATTTATTTATTATTATTATTATTATTTACGTTTGAAGTATTCTTATTTTCATTTCGTTCATTAACTTATTGTTATTTGATAATTTTAAAAACTGTTTCTAATATCTTGCCCCCTTCATACGTAGTACACAGTGTTATCGAGTTGATTTATCTGTGAATTATTTTGCAAAAATATAAAGTAGATTTGTAAATTTATTTTACGTATTGTCAAATAGATAGATACCAGTGGTAAAATAAGTACGAAGCTCACAACTATGCTCTGGGCGGCTTAAAACAAAACCTTTTTAATGTAATTTTTTTTTTTTTTTTGTCGTTTTTGAGGAGGGAAAAAAAGTATTTTTTAATGATTAAGTTCTATATTTAAGCTAAGCGTACTTTGATGCATATTAGGGTTTAATTAGCAAAATCTATACAAGAATTTCTATTTTCCATAATGATAATAAGAATCGACTATAAATTAAAAATTGAAATGTCTTATTGATGTGTTACAGTTCTTTTCTTTTCTTTTCTTTTTTTACTGAATAATTTTAATTTTCTCATATGATATAGTATGCTACAAAAATTTTGAAAATCTGTTTCAAAATTGTAGTTCCACAGTATTTTATTATTATTTATTTATAAGCCATTAATTTCGTTGAAGGTAAATTAATTTATATTACTTGTAAAAGTTTCCGGATGTTAAAAGAAACATGATGTTTTTTATTCCCGTTACATTTCCTCCTGTCAATAAAGTTCTATTCTACTGATCAACGTGAGATTTAGCAAAATACTTGGAGCGTATTTTATCTCCAAAGTACAAGGTAAAAATAGAGTCCGTACTGTTATCAAGAGATTGATAAATTGCTAAAAAAATGTGCAGTTTTGTTTTGGAAGTTTTTGGATGTAAGTTTAAAATGTGTTTAAAGTGATAACCATTGAATTTCTTTTTCTACATTTTTTTAATTTGATTTTTTAAAAATGTGTTTGGAACATAAATCTTATACTGCAGTTGAAAAAAAAGTGTAATCTAATTTTATTATTTAAGATGTGGAATATTATATTTATTAGACTATGGGGTTCCACAAAATAAGCAACAAGAGTACAAACGTATTTAAAAGCAACGCGATATCTTTATTTTTAAATGAAATTTGAACGGTTAGATTCTATGTTTGCCATATCCACAGTTCGATATGGTCTAGTTATAGTCCTTATTTAAGAGGGTAGCAATAATTGCAAAATCCCATTAAAAAAAAAAAAAAAAAAAAAAAAAATCCGTTATTGGTATACTTTTTTTCCGTTAACTGTAGCGATTTTAAAGTATTTTTTAAAAATATTTTTAATGTTATAATTAACTATATTTCGATAATTTGCTTTTATGTAAAATTATTTATATTTTTGTAACGTTAATTTAAAAGTAAACTAGAATTATAAATGCGTAATTATCGCTTTTATTTTTATTTTTATTTATTGTGGAAAGTTCAATTTATTTCAACTACTGTCAAAGCTATTTAAAATAAATAAATAATTGAAAATGCTTCTGTAGTTCCCGAGAAAAGTTTAAGCAGCTGTTTTCAATCGGATTTCGTAAGTTTTGTTGACCCTTTAATAAATTTATGTTATGCATCTTCAGAAGTACAGTTCAGAAGAATATACATTTATAAAATACATAACATAGTTAAAAATGGTAAATAATATAAAAGCAAACTAAAATTATTCAAAACACTAATTTAAATTACATTTATTACCCTCTTTTATTTAACTTGGTTTATACATGTAAGGATAAAATTTTGTTATTGATTTTTTACTGGTATAAAAATTATGAACACAAGTGAGTTTCCAGTTTCAGTGCAACGTTTTAATATTTTTAGAATTTAATTATAAATTAATAAATTAAATTTTAGGCAATTTTTATTTCGCTGGAGGCAGAGGATAAATTGCCAGATATTCTTTATGCTTAAATATGCTTTTATCAATTAATAGTTTAATACTGTTAATTAAATTATGATTATGACGAACATGAAATAATCTAAACTAAGAATATTTTGTCAATAATATCTGTGCAAGATTATTTTTAATCATATCAACATAAAAATCAATACAAAAATTTAACAATTAAGTAATATTAAATGTTTAAAACTAAGTTTCGAACAGCATTTTAATTAAGTTTTTAACAACATTGTGGCATTACGGCCCTCCTCTGCCGGTGCCTATGAACTCTGTATCATCTTTTCAATCATAATATATAATTTTTACAAATTTAAATCATCGATAATGAAGGATGTTTGCTGATGTTTTATTTGAACTACATTAAAATATCTAATACTTTAGAGCTAAAATTTATACATCGTAGGAAAGAAAAGTCGAAAACAGCCTCACCATAACAAAACAGAATACTTTGTTCTGCTGTAACAACGATTAATTTTGTTACTGAAGTTAAAAGTATTTGCTTAACAACAGTCAGTATTTAAGCTGAACTATTCAATCACTTCTAAGCTTTACGTTCTCTCTTCGAATTAGTAGTAAAAAAAAATGTTCTTGGAAGAATGTTTCACATGTACTTCCGCCGCTTTGAAATTAGAAGAGAGGAATAAAAAGAAAAACCAGCTCTGTATTTTAACTAGGTTAATGTCAGTCTAAAGCATTGTTTTGACACAACTTGCGAAACATATTCGCTTCTGTTTAACCAAGCGAATGAACATCTTTGCTATCTTTAATAAGATTTCATCTTTGTCCTACGCAATTTCTGATTTCGAGACCTAATTAGTGATTTCATTAATTAGTTGTAAAAGTCTTAAAAGAGTTATTTTTCTTCTCCTTCCCGCATCACATGCTTTCTTACCAAGGTTATTTAGACAAATTTAAAGTTACTTTGCAGCCAGCGGATGATCTGTTTTTTTTTGCAAAATGGCGGTATATGCTCTGTAGAAATGAATTTTCTCTTAGGACAGTTTTATTTAGTTCTGAGATAATAAAGTTATCCTTAAAAATGTTTTTAAGAAGTGTGTTAGTGATTGTTGTTATTGTTTTGTTAGTGATTTTTAAAAAATGCATTTGGAAACTTTCTTCCAATATAAGTTATCCTTTTAAAAAGAAACAAGAAAGACAAATTATGCGTCAAAACATGGATTTATGAAACATTTTCGAACCCATTCAGTATATTGTAACAAAACTTCATCGTTTAATTCAGGGTGAGAGATGAAGTTTGAGTAAGCAATTTGGAAAACGCGCGTAAGCTTGTTGAAACCCAATTTTAGCAATTACCATCTGCAATCGGAATTCTTTGTGAAGCCCTGTATAGGATATATAGATTCGTATATAAAATTAGCATACTATATACCATGCGCAAATTTAGTTTAGTTAGGAAACGGACTAAACGGTTGAAAGTTCCCCTTCAGTTATTTTCATCAATAAGCGGATAGGTATTCGGAAGTCTTTTGTGCAGCCCTGTATAGGGTCTATAAAATTTTTACACACAAAGTAATACGAAACAATTAGTTAAATAAAAAAAAAAAAGCATACCGCAATTGAAAACACACTTCCATCTCATAGTCAGTACTGTAGTCGGATTTTTTTGTGTGTCTCTGTACATGAACAATAAATGCTATTAACACCAAATTCTATCGTAAGCATCCTGTAGCGCACCATAGTGATATTAATATCAATATGTTTGAAATAGTGTAACATCATTAAAGTACATTGCGAACATATTTCACCCATAGACTATGTTGTAACAGCATTCTTTTGAGTAGTCCTGTAAGCGAACTGTAAATGATACACACTTCAATTTCAAAATCATCAGTTCTATTTTGGATATTCAGAACGTACCTTTCCTACTCAAAAATGAAGTTTTGATAAATATTCTGACTAATGTCAAATTTGCTTTTTCATCATTTGCTTTCAGAAATTTTCCCGGATTATTTTTCAGCATTGTATTACAGAAGAATGAATATGCATACTTTTGTTTTTCAAAGTGTAGTTTTTACAATAATATTTTTTGGTTTAGTTTCTGAATTGAATCCAGTTTTCATATTTAAATCTCAGGTTTTTCTTTTCTCATTCTTACAAAATTTAGAGTCAGTCTCTTGGAATTCTTATAAACGCGATAATTGTACGCGGTCTTGTATTCGAAATCTAAATTTAGTCAGAAATAGCAATAAACGATAACGGTCAGCGTGTCAACGATCGTCGCAGACTGTAGAATTCTATATTAGTCAAAGGAGGATCCCATTAATAATTTTCTATTCTTTCAATTATTCTATTGAATTTTAAGTGATATGAAATGTTAAAGTTGACTAAAGTATGTAGTAAACTTTGATCTGGCATAATTTTAACATAACTTAGCATTTCTTAACTATTTATAAATTTCAATCTGGGATCCCATTAATAATTCTCTATTCCAATTATTCTGTTAAATTTAAAGTGGTATGTAATTTCAAAGTTGACTGACATATGCTGTATAAACATCAAACACATACACATAGAATATATACATGAAATGCAATACAAGGATATGTTTAGGAAAATTTTAGGTTTCTTAAAGGATCCTTCACAAAAAAATTTATCCCAAAATAGAGCTCTTCACAAAACTTTTTATCCCAAAACAGGACCCTTCACAAAACTTTTTATCCCAAAACAGGACCCTTCACAAAACTTTTTATCCCAAAACAGGACCCTTCACAAAACTTTTTATCCCAAAACAGGATCCTTCACAAAATTATTACTTAGATGGCATCATTTTGTCCCCATAGGCAATTATAATGTTAAGGCCGGAACACTGATTAAAAGATAAAATATCCACATAATATTGGCAATCAAGACTTTTTTCGAAAGAGAAAAATGTAAGTTCCACAATATTACGAATATTTAAATTAGTACAAAAACTCAACTAGAAAAAAAAAAAAAAGAATTTACAAGAAGTGGGTAGTAATGCACTTTAACTGCCATCAGTTCTGCTGCTCATCTTTCTGGCAACCAAGACACAAAATAACACATGAAATATGACTTTTACACGTAAACTGTCTGCATTTGTTGCACTTCCGATTGCCTAAGATGCAACCATATTCGCAATTCCTACAAATAAACGAAAAAGAAAAGTAATTAGACAAAATTATGAAAGATACCTTTATAGGAAAATTCCTAAAAAATGATTTTAGCATACATAATCTAAATGAAAAAAAAAATCTGCAAAATGTCCAGATGGGGTCGAATTTACCTCATCTTAGCATTGCGAGGGTTAAAAGTGCTCTAAGAATTTTGGTCTTGAGACTTGTATTTACAAGGTGCATCTAAAAAGTTCGGTGAATGGAAGCATAAAACAAAACATGGAAACAAAATACCTTTAATCACCCTCAAAGTAACATCCGTTGGCCACAGTACACTTATGACATCGTTGATACATCTGCTGGAATGAGTCAGCGAAGCCTCTGTTGTGATCGACCGAAGCACACAGATGCTACACGTCGTCGGATGATGGTGATAACACTGTCCTTGCTGATTACCAATTCCTCCGATATCCATCGTAAAGACAGTCGGCGACTATTTGATAGCATCTGTCGCACCCACTCGACGTTGTCTGTCGTCACACTTGTTGAGAATCGACCTGAACGTGGTTCGTCATCCGCGGTTTCCTTTCCCTCCCGAAAACGTTTAAACCAGTCATACACGAATTTTTTGCTCACTGTGTCTGTTGCGTACACCTGACCAACCCTTGGCGGTTTTCCCCAATTTCTAGTAAAACTTTATGTTTATCCGTTGTTCCATTTCAATATGACGTGAGTTTTCAAACATACTCTGTCGAAGGGCCGAAACTAAGGGAGGGCTGGGGGGGGGGGGTATGTGCCCGGGCGTCAGGACGAAGGGGCGCCAAATGAAGTAATATACCTTTGGAATGGATCATTTTCTTTTGATGGACTGATGGCATCCATTATTATGAAACAGTTTGTTATAAATGAAGTGTTAGGTGAAGATGAAAGAGCAGCCGTAAAAAGTTGGAAATGGGGAAAAAAATGGTCATAATTTTTTTTGAAAAAAAAAAAAAAAATGGCCATTTTTTTCCCTCATTCTGACCAGAAAATCAGAGTTCTAACTTTTTACGACTGCTCTTTCATCTTCGCCTAACACTTCATTTATGATAGCGGTTTCATAATAATGGAAGCCATCAGTCCATCAGAAGAAAATAACTCGGTTAAAGCGAAAACTCGGTTAAGCGGGACTCGGATAATCGGGACTCTACTGTATATTTCATTTCAAAAATGATCGTTAGACTATTTTTGTTGGTGTTCAGAGAAGGGTCATGACCCCGTGACCTCTCCCTTGGATCCGCCATTGTAGATTACTTAGTTCAGCATTACATATTTTAAAATAAGTCGGCTATTAGAAAATTAGTAAAATTCTCTTTGTAAATATAGTTTGCGAAGAGGAGGCGCCAAAATCCATGTTTGCCCCGGGTGCAAAAAAAGGCCCTGTAGTCGACTGACCAAAGGAGACTTTTCTGCCTTGGTTTCTTGCGCGTCTTGCTAAGTACCGTTCTCCATTGGTCCCTACCTGCCGAGGGACGCATTTTACTCGTGTTGTTTATGAGATATCCATCCATTCACCGAACTTTTTAGACGGACCTTGTATAATAGTTGCGCTTGCTTTTAAGCTTTTTTCTTATGGAAGTAATATTTAAGCTATACATATATTTTTTTTTGTTTTGTAATTTTTTTTCTAGAAAACTCTAAAACATATCCTGTTTTTCGATCTGTTTCGTTTTTGGTTCTTGAAGATATGCTGTATACAAGTAATTTTTATTTTTAAAATTAAGTCATTGATTTGTATAATTCTATATCAAAAGTATCAAAGAAGTTTTGCATTTTCAGTTACATGAGAATCATTCATCCATTGTATGATAGTAAAGAAGCAAAGATCGATGCTATAAAAAAAAAGGGTAAATAATAAAAAAAAAAAAACCTATCAATATATTGATTTTTATCACTTCGCTTGGCGTCATTATCGATTTATTTAACGAAAATGGATGATTGTAAAGTATTTCGCTTATCTATTTTTCCTTTAGAGTTATTATATGCTAATCTGTATTCTTACAGCTCACATTCTTTTATATTCGTGCATTTATTTTCCTTTTACAAGGGACACTGCGTAATGTTTTATGTCATATCTTTTCAAAAGTCTTTGTCTTCGGTATCTTATAATAAATTCATATCTTATTTGTAATGGAATTGTTGGAGTACAAAAGTTATTAAAAGAGAAACATATAAGTTTTATCAGATAAATTATTTCAAATTGGAACAAGGAAAATTCAATATTTTTATCGTTTCTATAGTAGAGCATCGATCATTAGTAGTCATTGATTTTCATTACAAATTTAAAGCTGATTTTTGAATTTTATTCATTTAATAATTTTATTTTTTCTCTTCTAAAGAGAAAGTTAAGCTTCTTTATGTGCTGTATAATTATGATTTGGACTTCACAAAACTAGAATAAAAACTTTCCTGATATTTTTGTGTATCTATGAAACTATGTAATTTAATCATTATTGCTATCGAATGAAAATAAGTAAAAAAAGAAAGAAATAAATAAACTCCAGACGGTATGTTTAAGGTATCTGAGGCTCAGACCCCCGTCTCTCTGAGAAAGTCCCACAAACTCACTTAAGTATCTGCCTACATTAAAACGGCCGTTTTGGTGAAAATTTTCGAAATATGTTTTATTGTTTTATTTGAAAGAACTATATTTTAAGATTCCAAATCTGTTTGAATTATATTACTACGATTAGCATCACAAGAGGAGTTATGACCAAAATTAGTAAATAGGAAGTAATGAATCCAATACCGGAAGTGGGCGTAGGAAGCCGAGGAAAAATGTAAACAATGTTTCTGTGCATGATTTTCTTACGTTTTTACGCACAAAAACACTAATAAACCTTAATTGACACTTTTAGATTAATTGTATGGATAAGAAACAATAAAGATAAATCTTTAAATTCGATTTCTTGAAAATAAATTTTTCCGTTATTTTCGAGTTCGATAACTCCATTTTGTAAAATGTTTTAAACATATTTCAAAGAAATTTCGTCAGAATGCTTTTCATATTGCTCACTATGTTCTGAGCTAGAATCTAAGCTCTATGTGATACTGTAATTATTTTATAGGTCCACGAATATAAAAAAAAAATATTTTTTGACATATTTTGATATATTTTAGTTAATTTTGAAAATAATGTAAAACTCCTAGTTCAGTACACAGGTAAATGTAATATAGTAATATGTAGTGCAAAGGAAATTGAAATATATTTAGTTAAATTGAGTGTACGCAAGAAATTTTGCTAAAAAAATGGCAAAACACCCTAATTTTTAAAAAATGTTATGAAGGTATGGTTAGGATTTTATGTTTTTTCATCATTCCGTATTACAATTGAATTAAAAATATCTCTCTATTCTAAAAAAAAAAAAAAAAGTAACTTACGCTGTCATCGCCGCCGCTGGTTTTGAATTTTTTGTGACCGGAGGTCTTTCTCCGTTAATATTAAGAAAAATATTGCATACAAAAATATGAAAATCGGCGGGATTATAGAGAAATGTTTGATAAACACGCTGATGCAGACAGTTTTCAAATCGAAGAATTATTTTAAGAGATATTTAATGCTAAAGTTGGACAAAATCGTTCCATTAAAAAAGTTTTATAGGAGCAAAAACTATACATGGGAATTAACTCATTTTTAGATAATTTTATAGGTTAGTATTTCCTGGTGTGCAGATTGCATATAGTTTTTTAATTTGACTCATTTTTTGAGGTTTTATTTCTATTTTAAATTCAAATTTTCAGCATTTCGAGAGATATTTTTTACTTATTTTAGAAAATGGTATTAATTTAAACTGTTGCCAACTGTATAAACAGCGCAAACAATGATGTTTGCTTCAAATTAAAAATTTATTTACACGTTACTATTATAAACAGAAAAAAAAACTTTCAAATTAGAATTAAATAATTGCGTATAAAAAGCAGGAATTTATTAAAAATTACTTCATAAAAACTATATTTACATGGGGATTTTAAAAGAGAAAGGATATTGTAAAATAATAAATTCATTAACATGCTTAAATAGGAGAAATTACGTCACATTTACGTCACATCACACTTATTACGTAAAATGAACAAAAAATAATATTGCAAAACAATTTAAATTAAAAAATTGCGCGAGACATTTATTTGATATTTTGAGAGGATCTTTTCAACTATTTTTGTTAGGACAGCGCAAATAAAACTTCATTTCTAACAAAAGTATTTTCACGTGAATATTAAAAAGAGAAAGAAAAGTTTGGTGAAAATTACGTCGGATCAAAAACGATACATTTAAAATGTCTTATTTAAAAAAACTTTCTTTTCGCTTTGTTAAAAGATACCGGGAGACAAAGACTCTGTTTACTTAATTCATTTTATATTAGCTTATTTTGAAATGTTTAACTGATTTTATTTAATCAAAGACGAAAACAGCCATTGTATCTTTTAACAGCAGCTGATTTTTCCTTAGAAATTCCCCAATCAAAGAGAAATGAATAGAAACCCGTTTATTGGGAGATCGCCACTTTTTTTAAAATTATAATTCAATCTTCCAAAATCTTTTTAAAGCCGATCAAATTAGCGTGCTTTTAGAGACTGCGGTGTCTGAACGGGGTTTGGCGAGCGTAGCTCGTAGGGGGTCGAGCCCCCTAGTGTGAAAAAAAAAAAAAAAAAACTCTGAACGTACGCATTAAGGTATTAGAAACTTTCGACGGCTAGGTACAGGAATTTGATTGGCTGTAGAGCTTCGCTTTAACTGATTGGCTGATGAGGGTCGTTTTAATTTATGTGTATTTGCAAAAAATATGCAGATGTAAATTTTTGAACTCCTAATATTAAATTTGTTTGTAAAATGTTCATATTTCTTGCCTGGTAGCAGAAAATGTGTAACGTCGCAGACTTTTAAAAGTTTGATTGAAGGATTTATTTTAAAATATTAAATTAATTTACATCCAGCATCTAATAGATAGAAATTTCTGCAGCTTTGCTCTTCCATACGTGGTCTATGATTGCAGATAATCTTTAAATACTTAAAATGGCCGTCGCAGATTGCCAAAAAATTCTCTAATCATTTAAATATCATTGTTTTTATGAAAATAAAAGCAAACCCAATTATTTGATCGACTATTTAAATGATTTTATCAATCTTTTTATTTCGATTGAAAGTCGTTATAGATTTTGTATTAAATCTGAACTTTACTGTAACGGATTGACTTTCATTTTTCTTTGAGCCTACCCTCCAAATTAGCCTAATTTAAATATTGAATAACTCAGGAAGAAAGGTAGAAACTTCATGAAATATTTTAGGAGGATAAAAAGTAAAAAGATTTAGGCTAATTTGAGGCTCTAGATTTGTTTTCTTGTGTCAAAAGCAGGCGTTAGCATTAAATTTTTTGAAGTTTATTTCTATTTGAATATGGAAATTACTCCTTAAATTTTATTTTCTTTTTAACACTTTCAACATAGTCGAAAAGTGTTTGGGTCCATGTCAATTCAATCAGACCTTGTAAACCTCCGAAAGGGATTTGGGGGAAACTTTAGGTAAGCACTACTCCTACCTTGGTATGAACTCATGCAAAAAATTTCTTATCTAGACCTCATAGTTTTTGAAGTATGGGAAAATTTTTTTTGAATTTTTCATCAAATCGCACATGAATGAGTCTGTAATTTTAGAGTGCAGCTACATGTTCAACAAATTAAATCAAAAGTCTGTATGGACTTGAAAATGTAACTGTAAGTCAATAAAAACATGTAGCTTTTAATTAAAAAATAAATTAAAATGATAATTTGTAATTTTTAAAGGCCTAAAATTTAAAGTCAAATTTATTGTTATTTTTCTCAATTCTTGTCATGTCATGAAAAATTCTCTCCACAAAAAAGCAAATGAAATTTCCAATTTCTTTTATTTTTAAGTAACAATTTACACTTTAGGCTTTTCTAGTTATGAAATAAAAATGATGTCTTTCACATGGCTTATATAAATTTTTTTACCCTTTTTCAATAAACTGTATCAATCAAGAAATAAAAATCTCCACTCCGTGTCTAACTTTATTTGTGCCACCTAAATCGTTACTGCACATTTTAAATTTCAATTCAATTTATTTATCATGTTGAATTATTTAATAATTTGGTGTCTTTAAAATTGCACTGAATTATTTATTTTTGTTCCAGAAAAAAAATTTGTAATACACTCTCGGTAAACATCATATACTATATGGAATTGTGCTGTTTTCAACTGTATCGCATATGTATGTCACATGAAAGTACATCTGTTATTGGATACAATGATATATTTCTGTGAAATACTTTCATAGGTGTAGTATGCATCGATATGGAAATCTGAGAAAATGTATAGAAAAAAATTATTCGTTAACCCTTAAAAAATAATAATAAATAAAAAAAAAAATAAAATAAAAAAATTGCTTGCGTTTTTATATATGATTGAAGAATTGGTAAGAACATGTATGCAAACTCTTTTTAACTAGAAAATCAGAATAAAGTTTATTTGGAAGTCTTAAATTTAAAAAGATTAGTGGACTAGATCTAACTATGAAAAGAAATGTTATATTCTTGTACAATGACTTACTTTTCAAAATTCTTTTCTTTATTGACGTAAGTAACATTACAAACCTTGCAGTATATATTTCAATTTATCATCGCAATCTACTGCATCTCCAAACATAGTATAACAAAACAACCATTAGACCAGGGAATCTACATGGTTTAACATTAAAACATGATAGGTTTTATGTCTCAAAATTAATGGCTTAAAAAAAATAGATTTATTGATTTTAATGAAACTATACGAACTTTCTTCAGGATTACATTGCCTTAGAGTACAATTTATATAATTGGCTCTATCAATGGTATACATTTACAGTACAAATGATGTTAATTAGTCAAAGCTCACAAATATCTCCTCTGTTTGGAGATTTAGCTGAAAGTGTTTTGTAATGTATGTTTGATGCATCATTTTTCTTTCTTGTTTAAATACAGTTAAAAAAAATAATAAATACATAAATCTCAATAGAATAATGCTTTTCGCTTTTTCTGTGATAATTTGGTGATTGAATAATATTGGTTTTTTTTGGTACGACTGCACATTTCATACATTTTTCTGGACGGAGAATTTTATTTGGCCATAAAGATGCGGTTCCACCGTAAAATATATTTCATTTCGAAGACCTTTATTTAGGCGTTCGGTTGGAATTTTTCTTAAAGCTCTGAGTAATCTTACGCATTTCTTCCTTCCCTTTTGAATTCAGAACTTATCGACTGAAGTGCGATACCGTTAGTCTTTGATCTATAATTCTTCGGCGACCTTTAGCGTTCTGTTCTATTCAGTGTGCGAAAGATTAATCTGAAATTATTCTATATCTAAGGCATTTCGTCTGATATCTTGAGCCGAGTTATGTCTGACCATGGCTTTTCAACTGTTAATCCAAAACTCGACTTTGCCTAATTGAATTTGCACGTTTTTTAAAACTAAGTAATTTTGCGCACCATATATAATTGCATTTCATCATTTACATGTTGTAAAATACATGCATTAACATATTTAATATGTATATCCATTTTAATAACAAACATAACAAAATAATTTTTCTGTCCCCCCCCCCCCCTCCCCCTAAAAAAAAAAAGTATATCTACTTATATGTTTAGTAAGGATTGTATGTTTTTGTCTGAAATACATATGTATATGATATCGTGACTTAATGAAGACCTGCCAATTTATTCGCTTGTATGTAAATTTAAATTTTCTCAAAGAAGTTGCATAATTTGAATTCTCCATTTGGGAGGTGGATGCGGAATTTTGACATCTTTTATTATATTGTTGTATTTAAAGGACAGACATCTTTTACATTACTGATCACCGGTTAATATTAACGATTCAGCAGGGGAATCACAACGAAAAAGCTTTGTATTTCATGTCGTCCCTTGTTTGATGAAGATAGCACATGATCTTGTCTACTACAGTTTATTTTAGAAGTTGATTTGGTCATCTAATAAATATAGAGGCCAGACATTGCAGAATTTTCCCTAGGAGGAGGGGGAGTGGGGCAGTTTTAGCTAGTTGATGCATTCACTTAGTACGGACGCTGGCAAGGGCCATTGTTTCTCTCTAGTTTTTGGAATTTTAATTAATTACAATTTTATTTCTGATTGTTTGAAAAAATGATTTTAGAATAATAACATAAAAAGAAATTAAGAATTCCCCCTCCCTCTCGTGGAAGATAATTTTTAATTTTGTTTTTCTTTTAATGTTAACATAATAATAATAATAATAATAATAAAATAAATAATAAATAAATAAAAATAAAAGAATTAACTGTTTTCAAGTCTCCATTTTGTAAAATATCGGTAGAAATTTATTTTCGGATATTTAATGTTTTTTAATTAATTAAATTTTTGTATTTGTTTGTTTCAAAATTATTTTGCATGAGCAGTTCTGGTAAAAATTCTCAGTTTAGATTATTTAATGTTTATATTTTGCGTAAAAAAAATAAATAAATAAAATAAAATAAAAAGAGCAGACTAAGTTGCGGACCACAGCCATATCCGTTCCAAAATGTTACCCCTTCCCAGAGTTTTTTCTTCCGGCGCCCCATGTTCCTTAGTGTTTCGACTTATATCTTACTATTTTCAAAGACTTGGGACACCCCGTCTCCTTTCGTACGCCCATGATGCCAGATGTGATTTCAGCAAAACTGCCATCCTCTGTACCAATAAATCTTCAAAGAATGATTTTCTTTATCGATCACGAACTTGCAAAATACAACCTGTGGCCAGAAAGTTCGGTGAATGAATTTTTATTTCAAATACAGTATTGTACAGCATCAAATACAATTTACTGTCCTTCAAAATAATCTCCATGGATTGTAATGCACTGTTGGGAACGAGTATATAAGTCCTGGAAACTCCTGTAAAACAGTTCTTTCGGATTGGCTTTCAGCTCGGCCGTCACGGCGGAGATAATGCCCGGCCATATGCCGCCTTGGTTGTACGGCAGTTTCTGGCCGCGAATGGAGTGGTGACACTTGATCAGCCCCCTTATTCACCTGATTTGGCACCTGCAGACTTCTTCCTCTTCTCCAGATTGAAGTCAGCCTTGAAGGGAAAGAGATTTACGGACATCACCGACATTCAACGCAACGTGACGGCCGAGCTGAAAGCCATTCCGAAAGAACTGTTTTACAGGAGTTACCAGGACTTATATACTCGTTCCCAACAGTGCATTACCATCCATGGAGATTATTTTGAAGGACAGTAAATTGTATTTGATGCTGCACAATGCTGTATTTGAAATAAAAATTCATTCACCGAACTTTCTGGCCACAGGTTGTATGTATGAAAATGAAGATTAAGTTATTTCTTCAATAAAAAGAAATCTTAAATTTTTAGTGTGTGTATGTATTCCTTATAATACGCGAGATTAAATAAAATTACCTAGAAATATCTAGGTTCATTGGCTGTGCAATATATTAGCATTTTCCTAAGCTTTTGTTACTATTCTCTATTGAGATTCGACTTGGAGATTATCGATTTAATTATGTCGAAACTTACATTTCAATTTAAAGTGTGCTGTTTCAAAGCTCTCTTTGGTAACTTGCTTCTATTAAAGGAGAAATTTTAAATTTATATTAGTCGATTCTCTAATTGCTATTGTGTTGAGGGAAATGGAAAAGCATTTGAAATTCAGTATGCAATTTATCTTCCCTACATTTAAATAGTGTACGGAATTGTTTTAATTTATTTCCTTCGGTTAGAAAATTTGTTTCAATAGCTACAGATTTCTCACGTTAAATAAAATATACCTCTTATTTAACGATGATAAATAAGTGTGTTTTAAGAATGCATTTGTTGAGAAATCGTTTAGAATTTACCGTCTTTATTTAAGGAATGTAAATAAGAAATATAAAGAATTATGAATAAGTATTATTTTGCAAGTTTGCAAAGGAACACCAGGTATAATATACACACACTATATGGCCATTGATGATCGGACACTTTCAATTTTAGACATTTTGTCGAATATTTAAAGATATATTTGTCGGATTTTTCTGGAACTTCAGGATTATGAAGAGTATGTTTGACTTCATATTTATAAATGACGATTTGATCAAAATAACAATTAGGGCGCCAACAAAAAAAATCAAAGAAAAATAATAATGTTTGGGATCACCTTGTAAAATAAAATGTACGAAATGATCTGTCGCTATAGCTTACGAATATATGGATATGGTACAGTATATGTATATGCATTTGTGGAAGAATAGAACTTATATTCATGGAGATATATCGATTTTTTTAAAGTTAAAAAAAGTTTTGCATGTTTTTTGTTTATATCATGCAGGTTTTTTTTACCAAATTGAACGCCAGTTTCAGAAAATTTGGCAAAATGTAGTAGAAATAGTATGGCGTAATTGGAATGTAAATATATTAAATATTTGATAAAATAAGATCAGTTGAAGGAACTATTTTTTATCTGCGCATGCACGCACAATTAAAATCATGATTTGATAGTCAACTCTGTGGAGCAACTCATAAAAAAAGGCAGTCGAATATCGTGAAAATTCAGAAAGATATCGGCAATATAGTGAGCGAATTTTTAGTTTCTCTCTAAAAGTTGCTGAATGATGAGAGATTTTCCTCAAATTGTCATTTTTTATTAACTGGCTTTCAGCAAAGGAGTTTGTACTTAATGTATGTCAACGAATAGATTTAGAAGAAATGCTTAGATTTTGATACTTCTTTTTTTCTTTGATTATTTTCGTTCTGATGATATTCCAAAAAGATCTAAAACATAAGTAAAAATTAAAAACGGCAATTTATAGAAAACCCCTTATCATTTAGATGTTTTTAGAGAACAACTAAAATTCAGCTCAATCTATTGCCGACATCGTTCTGAATTTTCACGATATTTGACTGGCTTTTTTTTTTTATGAGTTGCTCCATAGAGTGGCTATAAAATCATGGAGAAGAGAAAAAAAAAAAATTATCGTGCGCGCATGCGCACATAAAAAATATTTCATTCAACTGCTCATATTTCATCAAATATATTTACATTTCTATTACACCATATTATTTCTACTACATTTTGTCATTTTCTGAAACTGGCATTAAATTTGGTAAAAAACCCTGCATGATATAAACAAAAAAACACGCAAATTTCTCTGAACTTAAAAAATCAGTATCTCCATGAATATACGTTCTATTCTTCCACAAATGCATACATCTATGTACAATATCCATATATTCGTAAGCTATAGCGATAGATCATTTCGTGCATTTTATTTTACACGTGATCCCAAACATTATTCTTTTTCTTTGATTTTTTTTTTTGTTGCCCCCCTAATTGTCCTTCTGATCAAACCGCAGTTGATAAATATGAAGTAGAACATAGTCTTCAAAATCCTTAAGTTCCAGAAAAATCCGACATATTTATCTTTAAATATTTGACAAAATGTCTAAAATTGAAAGTGTCCGATTATCAGTGGCCATATAGTGTACGTATCGTCAATTTTAGAGAAGAGGGCACAAGTCAAAAATAATAATTTTTGATATATCCGTATCCGTAATATAATCTTCCAAATTAAAGTTTCTTTTATCTGAACATCTAGCTGTAACCATATAGTTTAAGAACGACAGTCTTCCAGATAATTGAAACTTTTATTAGAAAATATTATGTTACGGATATTTAGATAAAAGTGATTTTTGACTCATGCCACTTTTATACAATAGCGCATGTACATTTTTTTACCTTTCTTTTCTACTATTGTGTCCAATAAATTAGATTCAATTTGCTTCTAAGGTTTCGGGCAATTTTTCCTCTCTAGATTTCGATTAAAGAAATGTGAAAAAAGAATAAGCTTGTGCTCCCTTCAAAAAGTTAATCATGGGAATATATGTATTTAAAAAAAAAAAAAAAACCTTTTTATACTTAGTTTTTACTTTAAAACATCAAAAATTTAACCCTTTAGTGCGCAGCTTTGCATATATGCAAACAATAGTGTTTTGAATTTAATAGATTTTTTTTTTTATTCGTACATACCTAATTCACACCAGAAAATTAAAATAGCAGTATTTTTTGCTCTAATTAATAACAGACATTCCGTATTTAAATAAATCGAAATTAACTATTGAAACTTTCTGGTGTAAAGTCAAATTCTCTGAACTACGTAATTTCTAGAACGTATTCTATCATGGGAATTAAAGGGGTAAAATATACACCGTTAAGAAAAAGTTGCTGCAAAATGTTTTGCGATTGAATATAAACAGACTGGTATTATGTATAAGCATTTATTATGTTGGTCTTTGATGAATAAATTAATTTATTAAATTAATATATTTTAAATCTCTACATAACTCTTATTTAATACTGAGCAAGAATAAAAGATCACAGTTCTTTACATTCTAAGGAAGGTTATAGTATGAATTAAAAGACTTCAGTAATCCTAACATGTGAGTGAGAGGTGCTAAGCTGGGTATCGTCCTCGTAGTTTAATTGGTAGAGCAGTTGGAGCACTATTCTAAGGGTTCCGGGTTCGATTCCCGGCTTGGACATTTTTTCACTTTGTAGGTTCTATGCTTAGTTAGCAATGTGATAAATCACGCATTAAATATTCAATAATTTCGAGCGTAATTTCACTGCTAAAAAATTAATTTAAAAATGAATTAAAATTATATATGTGTTCACCGATATTGGGTTCACTTGTGTCTCATGTTTTCCTGCAGGATTGTGTACTCATGAAGACCATTCCATCTTATGCTGCAGTTGCATCCTTTCCAACATATGTGAGTGAGAGATGCTCAGCTGGATGTTGTCCTCGTAGCTTAATTGGTAGAGCACTTGGAGCGGCGCTATTCCAAGGGTTCCGGGTTCGATTCCCGGCTTGGACATTTTTTCACTCTGTTGGTTCTACGCGTAGTTAGCAATGTGATAAATCACGTATTAAATATTCAATAATTTCGAGCGTAATTTCGCTGCTAAAAAATTAATTGAAAAATTAATTAAAATTATATAAAATATACCGGGTGTCCTAAAAAGGACTGACTGATTTTAAAATTCAATAACTTGCAAATGGTGACAGATATTTAAAAATTTCTTGCAGGAGGTTTATGCATAAGGTCAAAAGTTTTATTACAGTGATTTTCGATTTTAGTTCGAATTACAAACAATAGATGGCGCTGTAAGCAATAGTCGCTAAATACAGGCTCGATTTTTGGTCCTTTCTCTTGTTTCATGCGGAAAAAGGAGATGGAAATGTATTATCCGGGCCACGAAGTACCAAAAATCGAGCCTGAATTTAGCGTCTATTGATCGCAGCGCCATCTATTGTTTGTAATTCGAACTAAAATTGAAAATCACTGTAAAAAAACTTTTGACCTTATGTATAACCCTCCTGCAAGAATTTTTTAAATATCTGTCACCGTTTACAAGTTATTGAATTTTAAAATCAGTCAGTCCTGGACACCCGGTATATCGTTAAATTTATTTTAGAAATTGTATGAATGGCGATGGATGGTGGTAATCGATGTTTTTTTAAACAGAAATTGATTTTTAGAAGTTTCAAATATGCGAATCCAAAGTTACAGCTCATTCCGCCTAATAGTTTTTGAGTTATGTTTAAAAAACTAGCAGCATTGCAATCTGTTTAGAAACAATTGATTAATTTAATATTAGGAGTTCCAGTCTTCAAACCTTCATAATTCCCAAACTGTTTGACCGAATGCCCATTCCCGTTTGGTATCCTAAGGTAAAATTTACCGAAAATAATGTCAAAAATTACGTGTTCGTATAAAAAATTTCAGTGTTGGTGCAATTTCACTATGAAGACCACCTCAAGAAGCTTATTTTTATAACATAAATAGAAAAAGACATAATTTCCAGTCCGATGGCTATTTCTGTTTTTCTCGATGACAATTTGAAGATAAAAATGTATGGGGTATTAATATGTGTCTTTTTTTGATCGACTGTACTTAGAAAAGTCCCGCGCTCACTAATGCTAATCCTATGGAAGAAAATTGTAAAGATATCTCGTTTGTATTTCAGTATTTTTAAACAATTCTTTTTGCATTGGCTAGCTGAGATTGATCTGTGCAGTACAAAGGGCGTTTTTTTACTTTTTCGAATTTGTTTACAGATGTTTTTAATGAGCACACTTTCATTTTCGGAACCGGTTTCGAAAGTGAAAGCATCCTCTTGCAAAAAAAAAAAAAAAAAAAAAAAAAAACCTGCAAACAAAATGGAAAAAGTAAAAAAGGGCAGATGTAAAGATCAATCTCAGCTATTATATATATATACAGTGAAGTACGTTTAACACGAAACTGAGGGGGCTGAAATTTTTCTTCGTGTTAAAAGAATTTCGCGTTAAAAGATTCTTTAAAAAAACAAACAAACAAAAAAAAAAAAAAAAAAAAAAAAACAAAAAAAAAAAAAAAAAAAAAAAACAACAACAACAACAAAAAAAAAAACAAATATTTTCGACGTCGTCAAATTTTATTTAGATTTCTTGTTACACTACTAGTAGGTTGCATTCATTAGGATAAAAAGCAAGTAAAAAAATATTGTTTTATGGGGAAAAAATCAGATATCCTTTTTTTTGTCTTTCCCAGCATTCTGAGATCTAGCTTGTTTGAACCAAATAAGCAAAGCTGTCGCTAAGTCTTCGTACATAGCAGTTCTCATACGTTTTCTCTCTGGTTTAAGCATACTATACTCTAACATTAACGTAATGGGATCCTTGTTTTTTATTATCATTGATAAAAGTAGAATTGGCTATGCTAGACTCTTTGCAGATTTCTGTTTTCGTCCTTCTTTTTCATCGACTGCATTACGCAGCTTCATCTTCATTTGAAAAAAAAAATAGCAGTTTGTTTTCGCACCGATTCTCAATCATTGTGCTCATAAAACATGAGCTAATTTACAAAAAGCACGAAATTCACTTATTTTCACCCAAAATTCAGTGGTTTTAACACAAAATTGAACAATTTCAACTCAAACCAGCTAGGTCGAATGCGAATGTTTATCGTGTTAAACGAATTTTGTTTCGTGTTAAAAGAAAAAAAAAAGTATTAAATTGCATAGTGTACTGTCCAGACCGCTATATCATTTCGTGTTAACCGATTTTTCATGTTAAGCGTTTTCGTGTTAAACGTATTTCACTGTATATATATATTAAAATGCAAACGAGATATCTTTAAAAATTTCATTAGCATTAGCGAGCGAGTCGCTTCAGATGACTGAAGTAACCTCTTAATACTATGTCTCAATTTCAACTATTACTTTTCTGCTGTTATTTTTTATAGAACTGTAATTTTTGTTGGTATGCTACGCAGTTATTTTATTGTGAGTACCAATCTTTTATTTTGATAAATCCTTCTCTTGCAATATATAAAACGGCCGCGAATAGATTGGGAACTTTTCCAAAATTTTCATTTTGTAAACGAAACAGTTTCTGTAAATTTAACAATTTTTATTTTTTCGTGAAAGCTTAGGAAATGGATCATTTCCTCTCTAGAAACAGCTCGCTGATTTTTGTGCTTGGAATGTTCTTTATTACTTTCCTCTTCCTCCGATTTTCCTGAAATATTTTATTTTCACCTTTCTTTTCTCGACTTAATACATTGTCTTGTAATGAAGATATAGATTTTGAATAGCAGGAGTGTTACGAGCTTTTTTCTTTTCTTTTTTCCTTCATCCGAATTTATGCAATGATTGAAAAGTTTTTTTAACCCGTATAAAGGTGTACGTCGTACTTATTCCATTGGCTTATTTTTTTCTTTTTTTAAATTTTAGAAAAACGGCATGAAAAAAGAGAAATACATTGATTCAATTTTTTAATGCATTATTGAAAAAAAAAAAAATCATAAATATAGCTCATCTCTGGATATTTTTGCCGCCTCTTTGCTGTCACACTTTTGCATGTTTTAATCAGTTTCACATTTTTGAAGATAGCACTTTAACCTTTAGTTGCTGTGACACAAGTTTGTCGCATGACTACTATGAGCGGTCTGTGAGACCGCCTAATCTAAATATGAATTATTATATTAATGCATTAACTCATGCATATTTAGACATGCATTAACTCATAAAATAATATTTCTGTACTAAACTTTATGTACAGGACTATTATACTTGAAATTTTCCTATTCAGAAGTCACCAGTGACAATACTAGGGTGTAAAAGAAGCAAAAATCAACCTGTATCTGTAGTTAAACTGAAAATTACAAGTTAAACTGTGAAAATTGAAAAAAAAAAAAAAAACAGTGTTCTATGAGACCGCTAACAGCAGTTAAGAGCTAATCATTTTCCTTCGCCCATTCATACTTAATAAAATCCCTATTTAATGTGGTCAATATAATAACATTAATTTTATATATGACCCCAAAATCTCAAAAATATATTGTATTTGTATTGTTTCAGAACAATTTGTTTTTGGTCTTTCTCGGCTAAAGTTTGATGAAAGACTGGTTTTATTTCTGCGAGACTCAGACCTGCCAACGGCTGCGAAAAAATCGTAGTTTCTACGATGTTGAGCTAAAAACTACGATGCTACGAAAATCGGTCTAAAACTACGGTTTTCTGCAAAAAACACACGCCGAGGAAAATCAATCTCGTCAATCCTTCGCAGAAAAAAAACAATTTCGTCAGAGGATCGCGAAAAAGCGCGAATTTCGTGAAAGAAACCACCTAGAAAAATAATTTTGAAATTGTTTTTCTGTTTCTCAAAAACAGAATGTCTGATTTGTCACAAGAGTTATGAAAGTCGGAAATGGCGCGAATTTCGCCAATTGATTGCAACAGTCGCGAATTTTTTGCTAAAAAAAGGGATAAAAAAATCTTCTCAAATAAGCAATCATCCACATGAAGTGAAATATGTTGCTTACAATTTGTTTTTAAAACGCATTTTTAAAATTCAGTGCATGCATCTCATTCGTGATCATATCCATGACTTTTTAAATGCTTGTTTTGTATGCTGTCTTTAATTTAGACTGAGCGCATTTGTAGTCTGTCACACCATAGTGTTGTGTAAAGAATTACCGTGAAAATATTATTTTACACGATAGAACTTCTCAAAGTGCGTATTTTTCTTTTTAAGTCTATAGTTTTAGTTAATTATTAAAATATCCTCATTAGTTGAAGTAGGCGTTTTATTTATCGATTACCTTTTGTAAAGCCATAAAGCTACGTCAGATTTTTTGCTTCATTTTTATATTATTACCAAATAGTTAATTTCACTAGAGATTTTACTTTCTGGTGCAGATGCATAATCCTTTCTATATTTTATTTCTTTTCCTATAATAGGAAAAGAACTTAGCATTATTGAAAAACTGTCTCAATGTCTAAGATCTAATTTCTTGATTTTTTTTTCTTTTTTTTACTAAACCATCTTTTGCTGATGACGCATAAAATATATTTTTTTTAACGTTGTATAAAGAGTTTTTCGATCAATTGAGTGGTTTGAAAGATAAAGATT
Source organism: Maratus speciosus (assembly GCA_963932465.1). Taxonomy (NCBI): domain Eukaryota; kingdom Metazoa; phylum Arthropoda; class Arachnida; order Araneae; family Salticidae; genus Maratus; species Maratus speciosus. The sequence goes on along the minus strand of OZ010790.1, from coordinate 395,189,770 downwards.
TCAAACTGATTTTATTATTTTATTAAAGTACTGGATGTTTTCAGGAAGAAATATAATTCAAAATATTTTCAAGTTTTTCAAAATTGTTTCAAGTTTTCTCCAGTTTTTTAGTAGCTATACTGCTGCGCTTGCCTCTAAAGTTGGATATTCCTGTTTTTACAACTCTGTATGATGGTTGTGGATTTAGTTTTCTTTCAGCCCATTTTTTATCTATATCAATAAAAATTCAATATAGATTCTGATTTTCAAGAAATGTGATTGTTTCTGAAAAATTGCTTCCGTTATTAAGAATTTTGTATTAATGTTATTTTGCTTATCTATCCTATTGAATAATAAGTTGTGTAAGATTTTTATTTGGTTTTGTATAATATCTGATAAGAGCTATTCAACCATTTTGTTAGTAACTGGGATATCATTAGTTGACATAACTTTTCTTCTGCACGTGAAGCATACATTTTGCAGATAGATTCCCCCCCCCCCCCCTCACAATCTATGTTATAAAGAACAAACGTGTCTGTGCGGATCGCTGACGTCATTTTGACCTTGACACGTGTCTGCGTATTGCTGACGTCACTTTGACGGTGGCAGCACCAAACGATTCAATTTAACTTTCATTGCAATTTTTTTGAACTTCTAAACATCGCACATTCTCAATTTTTACACTGTCGAATAGGGAAAAAATGTACTTTCTTATGAAATTTATTTGAAAACTGTATCACAATTTCTGTGAAAATTGTATCTCAATTTACTCAATTTTCATTGTTTTTAAAATAATTTTCAGACGTGATTTTTTAAAAAATCTATGTCTATCGCGTGCAGGCGATTACGTTAGATAAATTCATTTGTTCTATTTATTCATTTGTTCTGAAATTAATATAAATAGCTCAGCATTTGTTTCCAGCTTATATGACATAACGAAATTAAAACATTCATCAATGAATAAATAAAACAATATAATATAAATAAAATACAAATTTAAGACACATGGTCAAACTATACACTTAAACCACTAAAATGATTAGAAAAAAAGGCTAATTTTAAGTAGTGATCTTCGGCGAATTCTTTGACTGTGAACTTCTGGCGCGAGGCCAATACAAAACTATCGCTTTTAACAAATTTCAAAACTTTATTTAAACTTACTATTTTTCATATAAATATGATTTTTGGTATTGTAAGTGCCTATTCTAAAAAAATACATTAAATGTAAAAAATCTATCTATTAGGTACTGTACATTATGACTTTATGGGGGAGAGGGGGATGTGACACTTAATATCGTACATATCTTTAGGGGGGGGGGGGGGTGATATCGTTATCCTTTTTGATCCAACCAAAATTTTAAAATTTTGCTAACTTTTTACGTCAAAATGGTCTATGAACCTTTTTCTTAGCCTCTTATACATTTTTATGAAAATACAAAGGTATTATTAAAACCATTAAATAATTATAGAGTCATTTTATTCCAAAATATGGATTTTCCCACCGTTCGACGTTCCTATTCTTCTGCGATATGTGGATATAATGCGTTGTTAGAGAAACCAGGTTTGAGGTAATACTTCTTATGTTTACTAGTAAAAAATGGGAAAAATACTGGTCACCTGTTTTGTTGTCTAGTTACCCCCACCCCGTCCAGGGGACGAGTGAAAGAAGACAATATTATTGTTGAATGCATTGTGTAACAAAAAGCTATATTTTTAAATATTTCCTTAAAGTATTGTTTGCTATAAAGTTTTTTTTTATGTATAATAGTAATATTTTTTTTTTACTTCATTTAAATCAGTTAAATATGCAGATAATAAATGTATATCGTTGCAAACGTATTAAAAGAAAAAATAAAGAAAAAATTGTCAAAATAAAAAGAATTTTTTTAACATTGATAACGATATCATTAGGACGGGGGGTGGGGGCTCGAGGAATGATAACGTATGATATCGAAAGGGGGGGAGAGTGTCCAAAATTGCTAAAAAGTTGATAACGTTATATATGCCCCTTGTCAATTAAAAAAAAGTGGTTTTCACTTATATTCTGTAACTCGGGAAGCTGGGGTTATTCCTTTGCATGTACAAATTCTCCAAGTTATGCACACGCACATAGATCCCCTCCCCGCTCACACGCACACACACATATGAAAGTGCAACAAAAATATGTGCTGTGTAAATAATCGACCTAAATTAAAACACGGACATTCGAAATACATTAGACATGTTACTTATTTCAAGATTTCAATCGCTTATGTTCTGTGCAAAGTGAAAAAGAGAGTGAATGAGAAATACCAGTTGCAGCAGCTCATGCGTGTTTGAAGGTTTTGTCTTGAGTAAAAATTGAGGTTTCGCGATATCTTTCTCATCTTGGTATTCCAAATACTGTATTTACTGGAATATAAGATGTACTATAGTGTTGGCTCTAAAAAAAAAACGTCGCCGGCCTGGAGTTTTTCAAAAAAAGGGCACATTTTTTCAAAAAGGGCACACTTGTACCTTGTTCACAAAAACTATTTTGAACTGGTTTGTTTAGAGTCCCGTAATAGAATTTGTGATATTTTCCCGTGATCAATTTAATTTCGCGATTCCCCTCCCCTCCCCCCCCCCCCCACACCAACTGACGAATTTAATGACACTTTTTTTGGCAACTTAATGACGAATTTTGAATTTTTTGCAACCGATTGAAGAATTTCATTATTTTTCCTCATGATTGAATGCTGAATTTAACGTTTTTTTTTTTCTCCTCTACCAATTGACGAATCTCATAATACAGTCAAACCCTGTTAATACGCGAATCAAATGACGGATCAAAATTTGCCTACCATACCACTCACTAGAGTATTCACGCAAAGTCTGAAGAGTTGCCGGGAAAATTCCGTGGGATAAAAATGAATCCGAATCCGATACAATTCCCGATTAGTTTACATCCCATGCTCGAAATTCTCGTTATCATATCGCTAAGAATGGGATCTATAGAAACATACACTTGCTTTCGTGCAAATGCTGGTAGAAAAAAAAGAAAATGGCAGATTTTGATTATAAAGAAGAGCAAATGGGCGCTGTGAAACTCTCTTAAAGGCCACGGAGCGCATAAGAAGTGTTTAAAAGGGGCTGTCGAGCGCATGAAAGAAATAAAATGAGCCGCCGCCCCTGCGCCTTGCTAAAACGGCTTAGAGTCAACACTATACTAAAATAAGAATTTTCCTTTAAAACTTGAATTTAACACATACAAAAATTTGAAAGAAAATATTAAAAAAGAAATACCAAATATTGTAATTCTACTTTAATTTTTATCCTTATTATTATTTTCTGTACACATAAGGTAACTGCAACCGTAGTGGGCCACTTAAGGACATCTATCTAATTATTATTAAAGTGTTAGTGAATTTCAAAAGATGTGTATTATTTTAGCCTAGTTATCCTACCCTTTATGTATCAGAATAAGCATTCAAAGTTTCAAAATATATTCTTCAGAAAACAGGAAAAAATGTTACCTTCCACTATGCTCCAGTAGTGGGCCTAATAAATTTCTGATGCATGAATCTAAGTTTTCGGCTTATCCAACAGATTATTTACAATGTAATAGGGTAGGGGAATGGCATTCACTTAAGGGAAATCATGAATAGCTAGTCAAATTTAGACAAAAAAATCAACATTTTATTAACGTAGTATAACTCGAAAGCATAAGGAACAGTTTGCAATCAACTAATTTGCATAAAAGTCTTAGGAATTTTTTTTTATAGTTTTATTTAAATAACCATCGATTGAGCGGTAATGTCCGACATGCTAGGGTAATTGCGTTCAGAGTTTGAATACAACATTTAAGTAAGACAAAAGTCACATATGTAGTTGTGTGGGCTGTTCACACCATTGCAGACTTTTTGCGACCACTTTACACATATTGTGCACACATATTTGTGTTACACATATAGTGGGCTACTTTTTTTATATTTAGGTTTTTTGATTTTCACCACTTTTTTGAAATCGTAAAATTCTCATTGTTTAATGACATATTAATTAAGGCGAAATCAGGGGCATTTTACCATTTCAAAAAAGTGGTGTCAATCAACAAATTTGAATTTAAAAATAGTTGCCACTGGTAACACTTCTGGAATACCACGCGAGCGCCATTACCCGTTATCGGCATGTTGGGTTTTAATGCATTATAATTGCCGTAACAACGCACTACAAAAATAAATAAAAGCATGAAAGTACAGCTAAATATATATATTTTGTAGACATAATGAGGAAATTAATATTTGAAAATAAGAGTGTACACTTACTTTCAAGTTAGATGTTGTAGAATCTTATAATAAAACAATTTCAAACTAATAATGTGAGGACACAAAAATACTTACTTTCCTCCCGACGGGCACTAAATCCTTATTGAGAACTTAGGATGAAGTTCGCTAGGTGCCAGTACCGATCGCACGTTTTCAATTCTATTCTGTTTAGAGATATTGGGTGAGCGGGATTTCCCTTTTGAGCGTCATTACCCTACTTTCCCCTATATCATCAGTAGTTTAATTTAAAATAAAACATAATATCAAAGAAACAATGTTTTAAACAAAAATTTATCTACTTAAGAAGAATTTGCGAAAATATCTGTTTTCGAAAACGCTCTAGAAAATAAACAAAAGTACCAGTAGAAAAAGAACAATTATTCCAAACAGTTTATGGAAACATTTAAGGGTGTTAGTCAATCAGGTTTCTTTGAGCCGTTTTTCAGAAATGCATTTTGGACTAGTTTTGAACTTTAAAAATTTGTGTCCCCACTATAGGTGCATTTACCTTACTGTGCAAGGATAGTATTTTAATCATTTTTAAAGCTGATTATGGAAATAGTGGCATATTTTTACACAATGGTTTCACTTTCAAGATAGTCGTCAATGAAGTGTGCACCATGCGGACGAATGTTATCGTCCATAAATAAAAAGTCAGATCCATAAGCACCTCTGAAAAGTCGAACATAAGATTCTAAGACCCCATCCCGATATCGCTGGCCGGATATCACAGATCCGCTGTTGAAAATGTGAAGTAGCGTACGTCCATCGATCATTATTCTGCTTCATACCACCACACCAGCACTGCTGAAATGGTCATGTTCAATCATGTTCGAAGGACGATTTCGTGTTTCTGACTCCCTCTAGAGGGAGTCAGATTACTCCAGATGTAAACGCATTTAGAATCCGATGTTAAACTGATTCTCGATTCATCAGTAAAAAGAACATAGCTCCATTGACGTTCACTCTAGTTCTGATGTTTTTTGCACCAATTCAGCGATCCCTCTTGTGCTGTGCAGACAATGAGACACACATCCTTGGCTTTCTGACATAAAGGCGTTTTTCATTAAGCCTCCTGTACACAGTTTACCGGCATACGACTGTTACAGTGCTGTCTGCAAGCTCCGAACTTAATTGCCGAGCAGTAGACTGTCTGTTACGACGGGCAGTTATTGCCAGATATCGGTCTTCCGAAGCAGTTGTTTTTCGTTTACGACCTTGTCCAATCCGCCTGACAACAGTGCCAGAGTTCTGAAATCGTTTCCCTAACGTAGAGACTGTCTTCCTTGAAATATTCACAGATCTCGCTACTTCTGCGATTATCTGGCCTGCTTCTAAACGGTCGATAATTCGCCATTTCATAGATTCTTTCCAGATGATACTGTGAATTCATAACAAATCGTTTTCCGTCCTTACACACTGAAATTAAACGCTATATTGCAGAAATTCACTCTGATATTCACTTTGCGCAACACGCTTCCTTTAACGTCACGTGACGTAACGCCCTCCTTTGTATATCACAAACCGTTTGATCATTTTTGATTGGATAATGCTAATTAGGCTTGTATTTCACACATTCCCTACAAAAATGGCTTACATCCATTGGATATTTCATGAAATATCATTATTTTTGTTTATGTAAAGGTAAATTTTGACATGAGTGTACATTTTGATGCAACTTGAATCCTTTCTCGCTATTTTTACAATGATTCCTTATGTATCTGTGGATGTATGAATATACGTTAAAATTTTCTCGCTTTTTCACCTTTTAAGCGACTTCCAACAAAGAAAGTTCAACAATTGGTTTATATATGGGAACGTCCACTGTTACTCTTGTGACCATTCGTGCGGTTTTTTACAAATACTTGCAATAATTTTACTATAAAATATAATTAAGATAAAAAGTGATATAACAAGTAAAATACTATTGTGCTCCACTCATTTAATATATCAGGGTTCCTACTCATCAGGGGATTATGGGATTCCTGGGATAATCGGGGGATACATTTTGGCCCTAAAAAATCAGGGGAATCTCAGGGGATAGTGCAAAAAATTCCCCAAACCTGGGAAAACCTGGCAAAATGATTGGTTACTCTGGGAAATTGAGGGCAATCGCTGTTGTTTGCGTATTTTGTGTAGTCTTAATGAAATCAAACTAAGGCCTTTCTTCTAACATCGTGATATATTCTACATTAGCCACTCCTTCTTACAGATTAGATATAACGTATGTTATATTTAATCTGCACTACTTCTAACATCTGGCGACATCCATTCAGTCACTAGACATGCCTTCTAACATCGTGAGGTTTGAAAACCATTAAAGAAGAACTTAAGAAAAATAAAGAACATTTTAAAATTGATATTGACACTTGAGCCTTCATATTATTCGTAATGCTTTTCAAAGAGGTAATAAAATCTCTAAGTGGAAATTAAATTCTTACAGCAATCTACCAAGTTTTTTAAGGAGAGCCCCACAACGCTTGCAGACTTCATCTCTGTTGTACACAAATTAATGCTTTTGCTTTAAAGTTCTGTTCATATTGTTTATATAGATAATATATAAACTGTATTTTTGACATTATCTTGTTTGTATCTTTTTTTAAAGGAGAGGAGGGGGAGGGGTCGTGATACTGGTTTAAAAAATGTCATTGATTGTTGACATGGAAAAATTATGCATCAGGGGATTCTCAGGGGATTTTTTCTTGGAAAATGAGTATGAACCCTGTATATATCTAATTTGTAACAAAAAGCATTTCCCTTCTCTATATAATCAATCAAAATTTTGTTACTCTTGTGACCAGGGTGTCACTAGAGTCATTTAATATATACATAAGTAATTTTTTTTGTTATAAATTAGATATATGTTTGTGTGTGGAACACAGTGGTATTTAGCTGGTTATATCAATTTTTATCTTACTTATATTTTGTAATAAAATAATTTGAGTTATATATGAAAATTTGCTCTAATTATCACAAGAGTAACGAATGGACGTTCTCATGTATATTTTGATCTATGTGCACGCATAATTTTAGAACGACTGTGGCGATTTTCGTGATTTTTTCGTTTGTAAAAGCGCATTTCGGTAGTGGTTCTTATCAATTTCATCAGGATTCAAAATTGGTATAGTTCTCTACCTGACTGTTTTTAACACTATCAAACTTAATGTTATATTAATATTATTGTCTGTGGGGGGAATCCGTTTGCTGTGAATTTTAATGATGTTACGTTGGTTACATACTGTTTAATGGCACAAGGTCGCTTTAGGGACATGCTACGCCAATAAATGATGTTACGTTACTTCAAACATAACGAGATCGATCACCGAGGTATACTATGCACGTTTTCTATCGATTATAGAGTGCGTAACATTTATCGTTCATTTATTGAGAAACTAAAAAAAAAAAAAAAAAATCGATTGCAGGGCAATCTATGATCGATAATTTCTGAAAACGCGTTTTCAGCTGTGCTGAATTTTCAATTGAAGTAATTTTTAGCATATCACGTTGTGTGTTTAAATTCTATGGATTACATACAGGGCTACACGAAGGATTTTGAGCACATAACCAAATACGGAAAGAAATGGCTGAAAATTGGATTTTTTACCGAGTTATTGGGTTTTTAAATTGATTATATTTCATAATGAAAAAATGAAAATTTTTAACAATATTCTATTAGTGTTGGGATGTGTTTTATAATATATGCCGAATGCATAATTTTTCATTCATGCTTATTCTTTGAAAAATGTTTTCCATGAATAAGACGACAAATAATTTACTTTTTCCGATAATATTTTTAACTTTCGTGTGGAGCTATATATTTTATTACTAAAAGAATTTAAATAAAAAACACTGTATCACGAGTAGTGTATATATACAGGGTGTCCATAATTAAACGACCCTACTTTAAAGTTGTCTACAGACAAAACTATTGTTCATAAAGTTGTGAAATTTTTTGAAAGACATAAGAAAGGGATGGGAATTTGTTTAAGCAAAAAAAAAAATATAAATAAAAATAGTTCAAAATTTCGCCACCAGAGAGCGATTTTTAATAAATTACACTTTTAGCTTTACAATAGTTTAGAAATTTTATTTACAGGATGTTCATAATTAATAAACCCTATTTTAAAGTTGTCGCCAGACGAAACTATTGTTCAGAACGTTGTGAATTTTTTTGGAGGACATAATAATAATATGGGAATATGTTTGAGCAAAGAAAGAAAAAAAAAATAGGAGGCCATTTTTTAGCGAATTACACATTTAGCATACATTTACGATAGTTTTGTAAACTTTGTTATAACCAAACATGTTCTGCATGACTTTCATTATTTTCAGATACCATCTGGAATCGTAAGATAGCATGCTCCGCAGTTGACAACAGTGTGTTCTGGGAAATGCTAGGAGCATGTCGTGAAATGCTGTCTTTAGAATAAAGTCAAGTTCTAAACTATCGTAATGCTAAATGTATAATTTATTTTTAAAAATGCCCTCTTGTGGCGAAATTTTGAACTATTTTTATTTATATATTTTTTTAGCTTAAACAAATTCTCATCCTTTTATTATGTCTTTCACAAAATTTCACAAGTTTATGAACAATAGTTTTGTCTGTAGGCAACTTTAAAGTGGGGTCGTTTAATTGTGGACACCCTGTATATAAGAATTCATAAGTATAATTAATTATTTCTTTATGTTCTTTAAAATTGTCTCTCTTAAAATTTCACATGTTCTTTAAAAAAATCTTTTGTTGGTAGAATCTCTTTAAAATATTTCTAGCTTTCTAGCAGTCCGTTTAATTTACTTTTACATGTGTAAAATGAAATTAACTTAAAAAAAAAAAAATGGTGAAACGACTTACTTTTTCATTTAATTTTGTAAGAAGGATTTATGTAATGTTTTAATTTTCTTTCTAAATAAATACTAAACTGTTTCATTATGCGTGCCAATTTTTGTTTTTAGTGTTTTCGAGCATGCTACGTTATTTTATTACTTATTTGTTTGTTTTTTTTCGCAAGTAAAATTTTCATTAATATTGTAGAGCAGTTTCTAGAAAGAAGTTTTTGGTTTCTTTCGTAGAAAGAAAATTACGTTAAGAAGAGCAAAGTTTGCTGTTTATTGTGCTAGTTTTCGTTAGCAAACGTGTTACGTGATGCAGTTCGGTTTCTATACGAAAGCTCAAGAGATCGTATAATTCGTATTTGTTAGGCTAAGAAAATTCGAGGTGTCAGAGGAATAAATCAGATTTCAATAACTTTCTCTTTCTTAATTCTTTTGAAGGATGCCGTAGAGTCTTTGTTGAATTGTAATATAAAAGCAACATACTTATACAGGGTGTCCACTCTCAACGGTGTCCAATGTGGCTAATTTATAAACCGCTAGTCATACAGGGTTCCTACGCAACTGGAAAACAGGGAATTGTCAGGAAAAATGACTAGTGCTCAAAAAGTCAGGGAAAATTACAATTTTTTTTTTTCTAAAACCTGGAAAAGTCAAAGATTTTCTTTTTAATGCTCTATCATGTGTCAAGATTCTCCCGAGTTCCGAGGTAGGCCCGTTCGCAAAAAAGTTCTTATTTTTCACTTGCAAGTGGAATTTTCGCTATATTCACATTTTTAATATAAATCTATACAAATTTGTCGCCAAATTGGCGATACTTCTGCAAAAGAAATGTTCAGCTGTGTTAAGGTGGCTAGGATGAGATATCATAAATATTTAAATAAGAAAAAGAAAGAAAATTATGAAGCAAGCAAAAAAAGAAAGAAAAAGAAAAGCTGTAGCTGAAATTAAAATGTTAAAAAACAAAAAAATTCAAACTTGCACAACAAACTTCTTTTGAAACAACATAAAATAGGTAGCATAATTCTCTAAAAAAAAGTTGAATGTTTAATTAGTGTGAATTCTGTGCTATATAAATAAAAAGTTACTTTTAATCCATCTGAGTTGTATTTTAGTTTTTTAACTGTTTTTAACTTTTTATCACTTTTTATATTTTAACTATAAAAATGATATAGATATTTAGTTTCAACTTTATAGGTTATTTTAATTTTCAGAGGTAAATTTAAGCATTAAGATCTAGAACTGTTTTTTTATGTCGCGAATCGTGGTCAGGGAATTGTTGGAAATATGGCCTGGAAAACCTGAAAAAGTCAGGGAATTTTGTTGTTCAAATTGAGTATGAACCCTCTCGTAGACATTTTAGTCCACTCATTTGGTAGAAAATAGGGGAAAGTTTTGGTGTAGTTTTTATATTTGGTGCCTTTATGTTTTTTGGGTCGCTGAACACGAATCTGAAGTTTGCCAACAAAATTTATACCGGGAAACACGTTTTTTTGGCAAGAAACTGGAAAAAAAAAACGGGATTTTCCTAGTTTTTTTCAAAATAACATCAAAATTATGCATTTTACGCAAAAGTCCTCAACACATAAATTAAAGAGGATAAAATTTCCTACATTTTACGTATTAAAAGTTTTTTTCTCTGATCAATGGTTTAGCCTTGACAACGCTGCAAAAGTGGGTGTGAAAACAAAAAAATTCTGAAAAAACGGGAATTACGGCAGTGCACGGTGGGTGATTTACCGATTCTAGCTGGCCAAAATTATTTTTGACGTCAATATAGTCGCATCGCCATGAAATTGAAAAATGTTATTGATATTCACTATTGAATGTTAGGTATTGTAAAATATTGCGTGTAGCAGTCATAATTTCGTTACAGGGACATTCAAAAGTATTTCATTATATTACGGCCTATGGGGAAAAATCGTTTATGGTGGTTTTTAATAATGCTTCATAATTTCAAACACTTTGAAATTTATATACATATCTATGAAGTGCACTACAAGATGATTTCTTATAGAATATGGTATGGGTAGTATTTATCGATCGTTTACAGGGACACTAAAAAGAATTATGCTACATTACGGTCTATGGAGAAAAATTGTTTGTGGTGTATTTTGTTCATGTTACCACCTTTTCAAAAGTATTTAAATTGATATATATTTCCGAGGTGCTCTATAAGATGCTTACTATTGAATATGATGTGCCATTGATCTTTCATATACAGGGGCACACAAAATAAATCAGTTATATTTTTCTCATGTATTAACAATAATTGATGGAAGTGCGTTTTCAGGTGTGGAACACTTTTTAAAATTTTAAAAATTGCATACTATTTAGCGTGTATAAAATCTGTAAATCATATATAGGGCTGAACAAGACATCTATATACCCGCTTATTGACGGAAATTGCTAACGAGGAATTTTCAACTGTGCAATCGTTCACTAACAATTCTAAATTTTAGCATATTGTGAATTATATGATAAATCTATAGTTCATGTACAGGGATGTACAAAATTTTCAGCTATTTTTTCGATTTTGGTTATAATTGTGTTTTCAAACGTGTTATAAGTTTTACAAATTATTACTTAGACATCGTTTTTCACGTTATTAAACTACGAAGTTTTATTATAGTAGCCCGAATGCATTCAAAAATTTTCCATAATCTGATTGACGCATGATTTTACGTTTTTCTTGATAATTTTAATGATACTTTCTTAACGGTATGGAAGCTAAAATGATAAAACTATTTTTGTATTATTATAACAAATTCTAAAACTTGTTTTTCTAAAATGTAAGGTATGGGACAAACATTCGACAGCATTAATGAAAATTGCTTTGTTGCATATTCTGTTGTATATTCATATTTATTTTTGCACAAACCTTACAGGAAACCTAACAGGAACCTTATGTAAAGATAGGGAATCATAAGATATCATGAGAAAATGCCTACATTATGTTTTGCATTGTATCAAATCTGAATTTAGAGAATTTGTCTGGATCAATTTTGTAACCACTCAGAATTTGCAGCCAAGTAATACATTTTAAATGATTTTGTCCCGATATATCCACATACAACTGGCAATTTTTGTCAAAATTTGGTCATAAATTTAAACATTTCGCTCTTGCAAAACTTCATGTGCTCTTCATTGTAAGTCCAAATTCACATTTTCGTTGCATTTTAAATCTTGTTGCCGTTGCATAATGGTGCAAAAGTTTATTTGTGTGACTAACTTAAATTCTGCTGTCTTTGATTAAAAAAAAAAAAGGTACTTGAACTAAAATGTCAAGAAAAAGTCATGCCAGAAGGTATGATGTCGGTGAAAAGCAGGGACCTTCAAGTAAAAGAAAGCGGAAATATTTTTTTTGTTTTTTAAATAAATGTACTTACTAATGTACATGTTTATTTATAATTAAATAATGATTCATAATGAGTCGTCTTATTTATTATCAGCAACTTCATTGTAAAATGTAGTCATTCATATAATCTTTAGTATAATTTATAGTCAATGCTTGTGTAAAATGGTCAGTTTTCATGTTAAATCTACGTACAGCGGCGTAATTCCCGTTTTCTCTGAATTTTTTGATTTTCACTGCCATTTTTGTGGCATTGTCACGGCTAAACCATTGATCAGAGAAAAAATCTTTTAATGCATAAAATGTGGGAAATTTTATCCTCTTTAATTTATGTATTGAGGACTTTTATGTAAAATGTATAATTTTGCAGTTATTTGAAAAAAAAAAAAAAAAAAAAAAATCCCGTTTTTTTCCCCGTTTTTTGCCAAAAAAAAACGTGTTTCCCGGGATAAATTTTGTTGGCAAACTTCAGATTCGTGTTCAGCGACCCACAAAACATAAAGGCACCAAATATCAAAACTACACCAAAACTTTCCCCTATTTGTCCTTTTTGAGCACCTAATGCCTGGACTATTTAGTTCCATTTACAAAAAAGTTTTAAATGAGGTAAAAAATTATTAGCCCCCGGCATGCTATTTCCTTCTCCCAGCAAATAAAGTTTCGTCTATAAAAAATAACGTTTCGTTGTATAAGCCAGCTATAAAACAAAGCATATGTATCATTGTACTGTTAAATACTCTACTGCAATTTTTTAAACTTCTAAGCATCGCACATTTTCAATTTTTAAACCGTCGTGTTGGGTGAAAAAAAGTACTACTTTTAAATGCAATTTGTTGAAAACTGCATCTCCATTTATTTTTGAAATATTAAATTTTTTGTAGTTTTTAGCGTCATTTGTTTAATTTTGGCTACTCAAGTACTCTATTTCTGTAGAAAATAAAGGAAAAATAGTTGGAAAATAGCAACTATATCTTTCTGTTGCCATTTTTCTATAAAAACTGAAAAAAAAAAATGTACTTAAAATACGTGCTATTTTGAAAAAATATAAATGAATGATTTCTGATAAAACATGGGCTGTTATAAACTAAATTTAATTTTAAGTATCTATATTAATATTACAAATAAATGAAGGCATATAAATCATTAGATAGCCGTTTTTTGTTTTTTTTTTGGTCGGTTAACGATATCTCTTTTTTTGGATTTGTGTATTATTCAGCGCGAGGCTAACGAAAAAGACAGGCTACCACGGTGCATCCCAAGTGTCTTTGTAACACCTTTCCAACAAAGTTGAATAGTGTTTATGCATTCGGTTTATCTGTCCGTCTGTCTGTCCTCTCTCTAACTCCCCTAAATATACTCGAATTTTCATGAAATTGATAAAGGTTATTTACGGAAATAGATAAAGGTTCATTTACAGGGGCCCTCGAAAGTATTCCATTACATTATGGTATATGGGGGGAAAAATCATTTGCAGAGTATTTTAATGACATTATGCTATTTCAAATATATTGAAACTGATATTAATCACTGAATTTCACTACGATCACGTTAGAACAGGGCATTCATAGTCTTTTTTATTCATTTACAGGAACACACAAAAGAAATCGGTTACAGTACAGTACTGTCTTTGAGTAATAGATGCTGGAGTGTACGGTTTAAAATTTGGAATGCGCTTTTAAATTTAATTAATTCTTTTCATCTTACTCGTTATGTATAAATTCTATACCTAAAATACAGGGCTGCACAAAAGTATTCACGTACCGTTCTCCTTATAAGAGGAAATTGCTGAAGGTAAATTTTCAACTGAAGTATATGTATCTCTTAAGTGAACTAAATTTTGGGATTCATGTAGTTAATAGATTCAAATCTATATATCATATACAGGGTTGCTGAAAAAATTCGCATAATTTCCGATTGTAGATGGGAATAGCTGAAATTGGGTTTTGAAATGTATTATGCGTTTCCATAAGGCTGAATTAGACGTAATATTTTAATTTTTTAAACGGTGCAGTTTTTTACATTATTCGGAATGTGTTGGAAAGTGTTTCATAATCTATGCTTGACGCATGATTTTTTCTTACTTGTTTACAGACCGCTAGAGTGACGTGTAGAGGTCTGCACGGGCCGGAATTTCCAGGCCCGGGCCCGGCCTGACACAATTTCTACAAAAAAAAAAAAAAAAAAAAAAAAAATCCGTTTTTTCTCAACATACAATTAAGATTCTTTTAATGAATACTACATACATATTTATGGGAACATTTTACATTATATTTTAGATTAATATGATGTTCGCATCACAGAAAACACACAATAGTAAACATTAACGATCACTTAGTGTTTTAGTCATCGTGTCTACAGACATTTCAAATTCAAATAAGGATTCATTAAAAGATTAATGTAGTTCAGAATAAAGGATTAAAAACATGATAACTTTTGAAGCTGTATAATAAAAAGTAGATTTGTGAAAATATTTCTCTCATTTTTATGGCTTTTCTCAAATCCAAAGGAGCTACATTTCGACACATTTATGAATTAATTTCTTTTCAGAAACGCGTAAGATTGGCAGGTATTCTTATTCAGAAGCTATGTAAATGTCGTTTTCTTTCATAGATAAAAGCAATATATCTTTCTGGAAATACTGCCAAATTTAGCGTTCGAATTTCCGGAAGCGATATCACAGGAAAGGAGAAAAACGTACAGTCACGTGACAAGAATCGGTTATCGCTGTAAGTAATTTATCAAATATGGAAAAAGCTATTCGTTTCCAAATGCCTTCATTAGTCAGGCCTGTCAATTTTATGCCTTTATAGTTAAAAATGAGTGAGAAAACGTGTCTGAAAGTTTCGCATTGTTGAGCAGTGAATATGAGAACCACCTTAAGGGATATTTCTAAAGATACTGTTAACAGAAGTTCATTTCATTATCACTATTAATACTACAAAACACAATGACTGTCGTACACATCCTGAGATCGATTAAAACCGAACAGTTCCGTTCAGGCACGAGTCTGCTGAAAAAAATTAAACTCTGAATCAGACATCTTGTAACTGTACGATGCCGATCTCTACGATGGACATGTTACATTTCTGTATTGATGTTGTTAAACTCGCATCGGCTTTGACGCACATTTATACTTCTCGAGAAAATCTTATTCATTGAAAATGGCTCGTATTTTATTTGCTTCACTTGAATTCTTATATCGGGCCGATAGGCCCTATTAATTTTTTGATCGGCCCGGCCCTGCAGGCCCGTTCAATTTTTTTGCCGGTCCGGCCCGTTTATTTTGTCTGTCGGCCCGGCCCGTTGAAAAAATTGTCCTAATTCTGCCGGCCCCCCGGGCCCGTGCAGACCTCTAGTGACGTGATACTCTTTTCGCACACCTTCATTGGTACATTCGAGCATGACGTGAATCCAGCGGCCTATAAAAAAAGATACGTGGAATGCACCACGGTAGCCTGTCTTTCTCGTTAGCCTCGTATTCAGCGATAGTGACGTCATATGCGTACGTTACTGTAGATGATGCTTAATACTGTATCGCAAATGAGGAATTCCTCAGCGGATTCTGATGACGTCATTTTATATAAAATAAAAGCGTGTGTTTTAAGTCTTAAAACTGAAATATGTTTTGTACTATCTATCTATATACATTTTTTTTTTTCATCGGCGGCGACACTAGATTCTGAAAACGCAGAATTCCTGTTTTCTAGTTTTAAAAGTCGTTTCTATCAATAAAAAAAATTCTTAAAGAGTTACGACATTTAAATTTTTATACGGTCCCTTGGTCCTGTAAGTGATATTTAGTAAATAATTTCTATTATACTAAGAAGTAAGACAAAAAAAAAAAAAAAAAAAAGTCCCATTCAGCTAACACTAAAATTGACCGAGTTATGAAACTTTGAATTGCATGACTTATGCCAATTTTCTGCATCTAAACACAGATGAGTTGAGCCATGTTTCAAGGGATCGTACACAAAGTGCTTAAAGTATTAAGAAGATTAATATCGCGTCTGCATTCCTGCATTGCATCCAAAGGGTTCTACTTCGAGCTAGTTATAAGACAACTTTAATTTTTATTAATTTAAGTTTTAGATTAGATAATCTGATAGCATTTTAAAAATATGTATCCTTTTGTAAACAATTACGACTGTTTCTTTTCACCATTTCATTTAACAAAAAATCTGTTATTTTTAAACTTATATTTTTTAGTACAAGTTTTACATTTTTCTTTAATATGTCAGAATGAAAACAGATTTCAAATTTATATTGTAATGTTAATCTTACCCTCAACTATTTTTTTATATATATATATCTGATGATTATTTATATTTCTAGTATATTTGTGAATGACCCCTATTTCGCAGGGGAAAAAAAAAAAAAAGCTTCAAATTTAAACAGCTATTACTCGGTAAATTTTAATCGTAAAAGAATGGGACTTCTTTTGTTTTACTAAGTATAACTTATAGGACCGGGGAATCGTATAAATTTTTAAATTTCGTAATTTTTTAAGAAATGTTTTTATTGACCCAAATCGCTTTTTAAATACTTCTTTACCACTTTTAAAACTTTTTCTAATTCGAACTATATCTCTATGCCTAACGGTTTAGGAATTAGCCATTGGACACCATTGAGAGTGGACACCCTGTATATAGAAAGAACATTCTGTTTTACTCGATATAATTTTTTTTCTCTTCAAGATTATCAGATATCGGGACTGGTTAAAATTCCTCAGATTTTTTCGTATAAAATTTGTTTTTCTGTCATTTAACATTTCTCTAAAGAAAGATTTTATATTGGTAATCTTCAGAAAATTTTCTTTTAAGAATCGTATCATATAACTTTTTTTTTTTTTTTTTGGTTAAATAATAGTACATTTTTAAACTATCGGAAAACGGATCAAAAATTGAATACTTGAAATTGTTACGATAAATACTAGTAAGTGTGACTATGTGATTTATTAACTAGTATAAATAAACTAATTAATTAATACTTACTTTCTCCCGCACCTAATATTTTATTCTTTTATTTTTATAATGCAAATTATCGATTTCGGAATGTTTAAATGCTTAAAAATACGATCGATATATTTTTTTAAAATTTCGTTTATGATGCAAGTCAAAGCGGTATAATTTGAAACTCTAGTTTTATGTTATAAAAACACTGACTATATTAAAGAAAATTAAGTTTGAATTGGAAACGAAATAATATAATTTTTTAGCTGAAAGGGAATTATGACTATTCAAGTATTATTTATCATTATTGCTTAACAAGTAATATATGCCTTTAAAAACATGACATGTTTATTTAAAAAAAAAAATCCAATACTTGCATGATTGCTGAACAAATTTAGATTTAAAAAAAAAAAAAAGATTAATTTAGTAATCTTAAAGTATCATATTTACCTTTAACGGCTCTGTGTTACTCCCACTTTTATTCTGAATGATTTTAATATGCCCTAAAAGCATGTGTGATGGAGTATTGCTCATTTATTTATTTATTAAATTTATTTTTATTTAATATTTTTATCTATTTTTTAAGAACATTAAGAACTCGTATATGAAAGCTTGATGATTTAAGTATAAAATATCTTTTTTGTAGTAAAATTAATAAGCCACCGTGTTTTACCTTTTTTTGTCTCTCGTTGTCCAGAACACCATCCAGTTTATATAACAATAAATTTTTGTTTAAAATCAGCATAAAGTGGCTTTAAAATTTTGAATTTGTGTTTTATGCATACACATACATACACATGCATTAAAAAATATATATGCATGCATAACAAAAATATATTTGATTTCAGAATAAGGTACATTTCATTCTTTTGGATTTATTTTAAAAGAATAAATTCAAAACTATCTTGTTTATTCTAATAATATCTTTTATTCATTGTGATATGTTGTTTAGGTCGTGATTTATCATCGTTTATAAAGAATGCTTATCACTAAACTTTTTATGACTGACCTAATTTAAATAAATACAGTGAAACCTCCCTGTGCGACCACCTCCCTGAACGACCATTTTTTCATGGAATGAAACTTATTCCCATAGGTTCAATACTAATTTTACTTCCATTCAGAGACCATCGCAGTTGAACTACCTCCATGAGCGACCCATTTTTTTGAAGAAAACGAAACAAATTCCGTTTTTTCCTGGTCCCTTGAAGAAGGTTTTATTAGAAAAATAATTCCTGAGATCGCATTATTCATCAAACTTCTAAAATAAGTTTAGAATTTTTTTTTTATTTATTCCGGTAACTTTTAAGTGTTTAAACTAGAGCCGTATCGAGTAATCGGTAAATACTCGGTACTCGGCCAATTTGCCGAGTGCTCGGTATTCGGCAAAATTTTGGCCGAGTACTCGGCCAATACCGAGTAGTTGTAAGAATTTCATTTTTTAAGCATATGAACTTATAACTGATCTGTAAAAAGTTATTCGAATATCAATGTTATAATATATGCAATAATTCATAAAATTATTTACTCTGTATCTAACAATATGTCTACAAAATATAGAAAAAGTTAAGAACAAAAACCCTCATAAAATAATTCCAGATTAAAATTTAGTTTCACATTTATACAAATAAAAATAAGTTTTTTTTTTTTTTAAATATATAGGGAAATAGAAAAGACTTATTTTGGATAAAGAAACTGAAAATGCAATAAAAAAATTAATAATTAAATTTATTATATTTCAAATTATGGTGCGAAAACACCAAACGTTCTACATTATCAGTAAACAGGGAATTTCTTTTACTACTGTAAATTTGGCCTGCCTCTGAAAATATGCGTTCCGAATAAACAGTGGTTGAAGGTGCACATAAGAATTTTTTTGCAAGGTTGCACATAATCTGAAATCCCCCCACCCCCACCCTGCAAATGGAGTGTCAGTTTTACATAAGTCTTCTGTTAAGAGGGCCTGTATCTCTTTTTGTGCCTCTCTTTTTATTTTTAATCAAAATAAAATAAGGTACAGTTACAAAATAAATGTGAAATGTTTTGCATCATTCAATGAATTGTTACAGTAACCAATAAACATTTTTATTTTTCATAGACAGATTCCAGGTATCGGAATAAATTGAGGATTGAAGAATGTTTTAATTTTATGTTGGTCAATAATTGTACTTGTTATGTGTCAATTCTCCTTTTTTTGCTACTGTTTTGAATTGTCAAAAATTGTCTTAAAAAGTGCACAAATAAATTTCAAATTTAATTAGCTAATTTATATATACTATATATGTATATTATATATATTTACACGCAGGTATATATATATATATATATGTACACTAGGGTGGTCACAAGAAATCAATTTTCGAATTTTTTCGGGGGGACCCCCCAAAAAGTTGCCAATTGGCTAGAAAATGAGATTGGAAAAGTTTCAGCTCTTTTGGATAATATTAACCCGTGCCTCATTGAGGTCAAAGTTAAGAAAAAACGTGATTTTTCGTAAAAAATGCTGTTTTTTTCTTCATGAAATGAATACAATTAAATCTAGAAACCTAATG
Organism: Maratus speciosus; assembly: GCA_963932465.1. NCBI lineage: Eukaryota > Metazoa > Arthropoda > Arachnida > Araneae > Salticidae > Maratus > Maratus speciosus. The sequence continues at coordinate 395,169,822 of OZ010790.1, read as the reverse complement.
CTGATCTCATTTCATAAAAAATACTTTTGCTTTGAAAAACCACTCGCTACATTTTTGTAAAAAATATAGATTTAACTATATGCGCGTTTTTAAGGAGCAGACTTGGTCGTAATCCTAAAAATTGACTTTTTATGAAAATGAGAAAAAATAATGTAGCATTCCCTTTCATATGCTTTCAACATTTTGTTTTTCTTTGTTTGTTTGTTTTTTTTTTTCATTTTGTATATAATAAAGGGTTTAATTACGATAAAAATTGAGGTTTAAACTGAAAGATTTAAAAAAAAAAAAAAACGGGCAAAGAAAGTATAAAAATGGGAACAAAAATTTTAAAATGCATTTTATTATTAAATTTGTGTTACAAGAAAGGAAGCATTATAGAGAAAAGAAATTACTATCCATTACATCATATACCCCATTGTCATGTTAAGGTGGTAATGGTTCAGATAAGGTCTGTCTTGAAATGTTTTTCTACATTCAGATACAACTTCTAGCAGAAAAGTTATCGTTCTTCGTCTTTTGTTAAACAGGAATTGAAATGATGAATTAATTTTATTTCCCTTTCAGCTGTGTTACCTTAAAATCATTCAGTATTTTTCTTGATTTCAAATAAGGTTTATTTTCACACCATACATCGGGATCAGTATTCAGAAACTGTACATTAATATACAATCTAATAAAAAAAAAAAATCAGCTTGATTTTAAACAAAAACATCGGCTTATTTGTTCAATACATAATACACTTGGTTGAACTCTATCGTTACTCTTACATTCCTATCATCAACATCATTTTGTTTTTCAAATAATATTAATTTTACAGCCATGCTTATTTTCATTTTTTCCCTAAAATATTATCAAAAAATAAAAATGCAACTTGAACAGAGTTCAGATACCAAAGGTGGTTTATCATTTTAGATAGTGCTTTGTCTGCAAGCTATTTATAATTCTTTCTGTACTCAACAAATGATTTTAATAATTGCAGGTTTTGATTGCAGAGATGTGGAAGCGTTGAACCATGCTTTTACATCAATATTGATTATAAATAATCAAATGTCTCTAACACCTTCTTTTTCTAATTTGTTAATGAAAACTGGTCCCTTAAAAGATATATTTTGAGAAAATAAATGACCTGTGATACCCATCGTGGATGAATTGAAATTGGATGTATTTTGGAAGAAGACGTCCTGTAAAAATTAAAGTTAGATCAATTCTTCACAATCACTCATGGGATATTAATTTTTTAAATGTTCTCTAAGAAAGCTTGAAATTTCTTCTGAATTAAGTATTTTATATCTAATATTTTACCATCAATAACATTTTCATACTTAATCTGGTCCACCTTTGGCCATCCAATCTGAATCGTATTTTAAATAACTGAGTGAAAACAGCTTTTATGTTAATTTGTAAATTATGGTGGGGACATGGTAAATACGGAAGATTTTACTTTAATAATTGATATAGATATATGCAAGTCTCTGAGTCGACCAGCCCTCTGAAGCGACCAGTGTTTACTGCAGTGGTATCAAAACACATTGCCTAGTTTTTACCAACTTCCACCCACTCTTCAACTGCTGAAAATAGTTTTTGCCCAAGTTATTTCGATACTATTTTTTAAGGTGAGGAACGTTTATTAAGGGTTCCTCATCTCCACAACTAATTAAAACTGCTTATCCACAATCAACTGGTATCTCTTTTGAATAAATAAATTATAAACATTTTCTTTATTAAAAAAAATGAGGAAACAGTTTTCCATCGTAGCTAACAAAAGCTCCCTGGAATTGCGAAATCTGTTTTTGATGAATTCAGTTCTTTATTTTCGAAATATTTGCTTGCGAAGTCCTATAACACTTCTACTTAAAATTAAAGTTTGTGATTAACTGGTAGGTGTACTGTAAGTCGAGCAGCTTCTCTGGTGTTCACTTTAACTTGGGAATATTATGAAACAAAACACATAAAACTTGACAATTACTTGATAACTTACTGCCGATGATTTGATGAGCATGTGGCCTAATAAAAAAATATTGCATTGCTACCATGATAACGAAAGAGGGGGGTGAGGGTCGGAATGTTTTGTCGATTTAAAAAATAATTAACAATAGCAGGTAGTAAAAACAGCCTTATAATAAAAAGAGAAATTCAGAGGTTCATTTTAAATGCGCTTCAACTGCAATACAAATTGGGAATTATTCCCATGCAAGAAACTAGATAAATAATAATTAACTATAATTCCAGAAATATTGTTAAAATTACAAAAAATGTCTAATTTCTTTTGTCTTTTAATGCAAATAATAAAAATAATAACATCAAATTTAATAAAAAATTTTTCATTTCTCATTTTTCACATATTTTTCAAAAATGCAGACTTTGAGGGTATGGTTCATAAGATGACTTGAAAAACACTAAATGTCATGAAATATAAGTTTTAACGAGAGTAAAAGTTCAAGACAACAACATTTTCTATGAAATAAGATAAGAATCAAGATTCTAAGACAAATAGTTTTCAATTAATGAAAGAAAAACTACGGTTTTTCGCCAAAAATCGTAAATTTTCAAGAATTCAACCTCGATGAGGCACGGGTTAATATTATTCAATTGAGCTGAAACTTTGCCAATCTCATTTTCTAACCGATTGGCAACTTTTAGAGGGGTCCCCCGCAAAAAAATGTTTAAATTTTTTTCCCCCATGTTGCTTGTGACCACCCTAATGTACACACAGGTATATTTATATATATATGTACACACAAGCTCACATTATGTGCACATCCGTGTTTTTTTTTTCTTATTGCACAACTACTCGGTACTCGGTCGAGTAGTCAGTGGCCGAGTACTCGGTACTCGGCTACTCGGCCAAAGTACTACTCGGTACACCACTAGTTTAAACCTCTTTGTGCCTTTTTAGGCAATGAATGATGACAAATGGCTCTGATGACAAATTAAGAATGACGGTCAATAAACTCCTCTGCCCTATTCTGTCAGGAAACTCTCAGAGAAATAGATCAATTAATGAAATCGTCATTATTTGTTCCCGTCCATATATCTATATATATATATATATTGTAAACGCACCAGTAGTGGGCCACGTACCTGTAGTGGGCCACTAACTTTCAAAGTTTAAAAACAAGCTCACAATCCATTTCAGAAAAATGACTGAAAGAAATCTGATTAGTTAAAGACCTTAAATGTTATCTTTCCATAAACAGTTTGGAATAATTGTTATTTTCCTGTAGATATATTTGTTTATCTTCTGGAATGTCTTCAAACACAGATTTTCTGGCAAATTCTTAGTGATTTTATTAAGAGAGAAGGTTTTATCTAAAGCGTTGTTTCTTTAATATTATGTTTTATTTTGAATTAAAGTGCCGTTGATATTCTCGATTACATTGTAAATAATTTGTTAGATTATCTGAAAACTTAAAAATTGAAAATTATATTGATTTTAAGGGGTGGCCCACTTTTGGATCACAATTTCTTAAATTGTACCAATAGTGGGCATAGTGGCCCACTACTGGAGCACATGCCAAAAAATTTTTTTATGTTTAAATTATTTTAATTAAATATTTTTTGAAATTCTAAGACTTTGTATATAATTTATTTAGTATTTTGTTCATCATAACCAGTAGTGGGCCGGGGGCCCACTACTGGTGCACGAGTGGCCCACTTCTGGAGCAGCGAAAATACAACTTCACTAAGCTATCAGACATATCATTATTAAAAGAAATTAATATCTAAAATAATATATACTTCAAAGGTTCAATACTAAAAAAAGGTTTAAATTTTGAGCCATATTTAAATAAACATTGCATAAAAAAACCTGTAGTGTTATTTATGGATGGACGTACTTCTCACATGTCTTTGAATCTAAGAATCTTCTGTTCGGCTCATGGAGTTGAAATGGTAGCTTTGCTTCCAAATTCCGCATACCTAATGCAACCAATGAACATTTCTGTTTTCCATACTCTTAAAAGTGCTTGGCAACAGTAAGTAGTACACTTCAGAATAACTCATGAAGGCAAACAGATGCAGAAACATGAGTTTCCACCAGTCCTAAAATTAACACTAGATCGTTTAACTCCTGCAACCATTGTGAATGGATTCAAAGCAAGTGGACTAGTTCCTTGGGATCTAAAGAAAGTAAATGTTGAATCCACACTAACATCAAAGAAGGTGATACTATCACCAATAAAGGAGAGAGAAATGGCTTCTTTCTTGGAAGTTCTTGAAGATAAAATTGGAGAAGAAAAATAAAATCTTTCTCAGAAAATAAAGGCAAGTTGAAAGGTTCTATGGAGCAAACAGATCTTTACTACTTATGGTTGGAGATGAAGGAGACTTTGAACATGGAACCAATTTCTCAGGTAATCTATCGCAAAACAATTTGGGTATAAAATACTTGAGTATATATTTTTTACTATTATTTATTCCATTTTTACATTTTACTTGTTATAGGGTACACCAGTCATATCTGTTGAGGCGGCATACACTGAATAGCCTATTGACACTGTTGATACTGAAACTATTGATATTGAAACTATTGATCAGGAGCAAAGAGCAATTGTTGAAGATGCTGAGGTGAACCTTTTCATTCAAGAAGGATCAACTGAGACTGGGAGCCATTCAGTGCTTTCAAATGGTGGGCCATGTAGAAATGTACCATCTCTCTTCAAAAGAGTTCTATTTTGGCCAGAAGGGGGAGATAACACAAAGAAAAAGAGAGAAAATTCCTACATTTGTGGCTTCTCCCTAAATGCTTCAATATTATAAGAATAGAGAAGGCCTTAAAAATGCTAAAGATACAGAAAAATAAAAAAATAAACTGAAAAAGAAAAATCCAAAAGGAAGAGTTAAAAAAATAGCCGATGGGGAAAAAGGAGAGTCAGGAAATTATCGCCCCAGTCTGATGCCTCTCTTTCATTGTAAGTTTCAACCTAAAGTACTCTTTGTAATAAATTGACTATTATCCCCTCTCACATTTTGAGATCTTTTTCGTTTGTGGATAAATCATTTTGTTTTGCAGTCATTTCAGCTTTTAATTATCCTGTTTATTATATTAATATTATTATTTATCACCACTGCGAAATAACAAATTGGGCGGATTTTTTTTTTTTTTTTAAGTTACAAAATACAACAGACTGTTATTTAGAGAAAACAAAAACTATGCATTTTGATTTACAAAAAAGTTGCTAAATTGTCTACTATTATTGTAGATAAAAACTGATAATTTTTTTTCTACCATTTGTATCACTCTGGTACAAAACACAGAAAATAAATTTTACTGCCAGAAATCGCTGAAAATTCATAAAATTCATTGTAGTACAATTCAGAAAGTCTTGATCACAGAATATGGGAATATTTACTGTTTAACAAGTGAAAGCATATAAGCAGATTTTCTAAATATAACTTATAAATCACAAAAACTGTGATGGAAATGGATTTTCACATGATGAAAAACATGTGAAATAGTTCAGCAATTAAAATTATACCTCTAAAACTAAGCTTCTTGGGAATTAACTATATTCAAACGATACGAAAGGACACCCTGTATATAATGTAAAAAAATTACTTTGCAGCTTGTAGGACATTAGCTTTTATGTAAACTGAGATAAAATTAAAATTGATTTACAGAACTGAAGTTGAGGCCCCTGATCTGCAGATTTACTAGTGAGATTATTTTACGTAATTATCTAAACTTCTATGTATGATTTCATTATTGTGAACATCCTATTCTAGAACTGTAAAAAAAAAGTATAAGTTCAGTATTTTCACACTAAACTCAAAACTGGAGTGGCCCACTACTGGTGCATCAAAAATTTACTATGCCCACTACTGGAGCATCGAGGAAGATAACTTTTTTTATTTTTCATTTTTTCCAAATAATATGTTTTGAAACTTTGAATGTTTATTCCGATACATGATGGTTAGGACTACGTTAAAAATATATATATCATTTAGAATTCATAAATACTTTAATAATAATAAGATAAATGTCCTTAAGTGGCCCACTACCCGTGCGTTTACCCTATATATATATAATTATTCAAGAAATCTAGAGAGAAGGATATCAGTATTGAACTATTCACCGATTTATTTCAATTTGTTGTTTGCGAAAATTATCTGTTTGAAGGGAAACAAATATATAAACAAGTGAGAGGTATTCCAATGGGGAGGAGTTGTAGCTCCATCCTTGCAGATATTTATCTGTTTACACATGAAGCCGGTTTATTGTTGGAAAAAGATTTAAAGATATACAGATATGTAGATGATGTTTTGGTGGTTGAGCTGAATAACATTAAAGAAATTTATCAATTTAAATGTTATCCAGACACTTTAAATTTAAAGAGTGCTTCGGATAATCAAAGCACTCTCAACTACTTGGGATGTTAAATTGGAAATTATAAACGGAACTTTAGTAAATAGTATTTATGATAAAAGAAATTATTTTGATTTTGATACAATAAAAATATTAAACTTTAATAGTAACGTGCATGTTTCAATTTTTAGAAATATATATTTAAATGGTTTAAACCGTATTGCAAATTTGTGTTCAAATGTTGATAAATTGGTTGGTGAAATTTTTAACTTTTACATAAACGCCAGTAAACAAAATTACCCAGTACATTTTCTGAATGATTTAACTCTCAATTTTATCAAGAAAAAAAGCTATCGAAATGAAACATTGGAATTGTTCGATGATGGTGATATATCGATACGTGGTTCCTATCGAAAATAGCTTAGCGGTGAGGATATTCACGGACTTCATTTGACAGGCTTTGGGTTAGTTTGTGGTTTTCATTTTTTCAATTTCTATTTGTTTGGTCTTGGCAAGTGAGGGGGAATGTTGTGCACGTAAAACATATTTAACCCCGCAGCGCGAGTCACATGCCTTGCCACTTGTCTTCATATTTAGTTTTTTCTTAGTTTCTTTTGGTTTTGTTAATTATTGTTTTAGTTACAGTTTGTTAGATGTTTTTTTCGTGTTTTAAATTATATGAATTTGGATTTTTCAATATATATATATATAACCATTCAGGGATATGTTTAGGAAAATTTTAGGTCCTTTAAAGGACCCTTCACAAAATAATTTATCTTAAAACAGGACCCTTCACAAAATTATTTATCCCCAAACAGGACCCTTCACAAAACATTTTATCCCAAAACAGGACCCTTCACAAAATTATTTGTCTCTTAAATAGACCTTTCATAGAATTTTTTCACTTTCAAATTGAACTTTTCACAAATTTAGTCATTTAAAAATAAAATCTAGCCTGTAACTAAGCAGTTGAACTCACCAAAGAGCATATTACTTAGCTTTTTATACATGAAGGATAGGACATGAAGATATCGATAATTTAAAATTCACAAAATTATGACTAGAATTTTCACAAAAATAAGAAAAAGTTCACAATTTCACAAAAATAGGACCCTGTGAGAAAAGTCTGGACAGACCCCTGCATTATATAATTACAAATCATCATCTATTTCCAATTACTAAAATTAAATTAATAAATTTAGTTTCAATACATAACACTGATATTATACAAAATAAAGATGGAACCTTTAACTTGTAATACAAAATCAAGCACAATACCACTAATTCACTAGCACATTGCGATATACCGGGTGTCCCAAAAAGGACTGACTGATTTTAAAATTTAATAACTTGCAAACGGTGAGAGATATTTAAAAAATTCTTGCAGGAGGGTTATGCATAAGGTCAAAAGTTTTATTACAGTGATTTTCGATTTTAGTTCGAATTACAAACAATAGATGGCGCTGTAAGCAATAGTCGCTAAATACAGGCTCGATTTCTGGTCCTTTCTCTTGTTCCATGCTGAAAAAGGAGATGGAAACGTATTATCCGGGCCACGAAGTACCAAAAATCGAGCCTGAATTCAGCGTCTATTGATCGCAGCGCCATCTATTGTTTGTAATTAGAACTAAAATCGAAAATCACTGTAATAAAACTTTTGACCTTATGCATAACCCTCCTGCAAGAATTTTTTAAATATCTGTCACCGTTTGCAAGTTATTGAATTTTAAAATCAGTCAGTCCTTTTTGGGACACCCGGTATATAGCATTTATTTACTGAACTTCGAAAGGACTTGGAAATAAAAGTTGTAAAAGATAAAACCGTAAAATCAAAGCAAACGTCACTGTATTAATTTTTTTAACTCTGCAGTAATTAACTTATGTAATTAACTTTTGTTTTGATACTTAAATTTTCATATTTTTTCCTAATACGAAAAATAAATTTTAGTAACATTAATTGTTAACTTTTTTCAACAATTAAAATCTTGTTTTAAACATGACCTCCATTAAGAGACCACCTCTGGAAGCGACCAATTTTTATTGGAACGGAACGTGGTCGCTTTAGGGAGGTTTTACTGTAATTGCTACAGAGAGATTTAACTGCGCTTTTAGAATTGAGCTTACGCCTATTGTTGAATATATTCAAAAGGGAGTGAAGTAACACCTCATGGCGCATTGTATAATTCTAGGTGGCAATTTGGATGTTGTCTTGCAAATTTCATATTTAAACTCGGGGGAAAATTAATCAGTTTCCGCTAAATGAACGATTGTTTCTAGTTTCTGGAATATTGTGAAAGTGCTTATTCGATTATGGATTATTTTGCTTGTTTGGTACCATTGTTAGCAGTTTTACTTTAAATGATGTCTGCTATGATTCTTAAATAACTAAGATTCGATTCTTGTAAATCTCCTTTGTGCTGGTACTTTTCTATCGTTAAATTTACTGTAGCTCTTCAATCGTTATAGGTAGACTATAATTTTCCTTCACGAGGTCTACTTTAATAATAATAATAAAAAAAACCCTTTTCTTGTGCTTTTTTGTTTGTCAGTCGGATTGATATGGTTTGCGGCATTAAAAGTGCGCTACAATATGTTTTAATTGCTTAAATACCCTTAAAAAATATTTTTTTCTCAACTAATATTAATATTTAGAAGATATTTGGGAAATTTCATTGTTAACCAAAAAGTAATATTTGAGAAAGAAGAATCAGTAAAATTGGCCTTGTGAAGGAAATTACGTATAATTTTTGAACAATTCTGTTTTATGTTAAGTAGTAAAATAGGTTAACAAAAAGGTTAAAATTAGTGTTTAAAACATAGGTGCTATGTTTTAAACTTTAATTTTAACATTTGCACTGACAATGGATCTTTAGAAGCTCCGAAACAGCTGTCTGCCCCTTTTCTACACACATATTTACATTTGTGCTATTCTCATGTTGCCCGTTTATTTCGTAATATATCGACACAAAGTTCAATCCTCCCATTTTAGCTCAAATATGGCACATTTTTTTAACTCATTGAAAGAAATATAGGGAGTTCTGCAAATTAATAAAAAAAAAAAAATCCTATCTAAGTAAGGACCACTCTAATAATAAATATATGTTTAGTTATGCTTCAGTTATTTGAATTTTGTCTTAAAAGTTTGGAGTTGACCGCATCTGTGAAATTAATTCCATATGCTTATCCCCCCTCCCCCTTTAAAAAAAACAAACAAACTATGAAGTTTGTAGATCATTGTCAGGTGTTTAACAATTGTTTGTTTATAATAACAAAATTCGAAATGTCCAAACGCGTAATACTTTCCTCTATATCAAACCAAAATTTCGTGGTAATGCATTGGTGTTATATATATATATATGTGTGTGTGTGTGTGTGTATGTATATATTTATTGATCTGTATTTATCTGTGCCCTAATTTCAGCGTTCCATGCTCTCTTATTCAAATTATTGAATTACGCGTGGGAAGAAAGAGATTATTTTGGGAGCACACATTGTTTGGTTAAATGATAATGAGTGAAATATTCTTCCTAAGATTTATGGAATAATGAGTATGGTGTTATGATTTCATTGTTTTCACTGTACGAGAGTTTACATAAATTATTAAACTGCAAAAGAAGATTTCGCCACTTTTATGTAAAAATTTATTTTATTCTCCCTAACAGAAGTTAATAGATAAGTTCATTAGTTTTCTTTTTAAAAATATACGAGTTGAAACCCGTCGAATTTCGACAAAAGAAAATGTTTAAAAAGGAACTGTTACATTCAATGTTGAATTCAGGGGGTGGACCGGGGGAACACTCCTCCTCCGGAGCAATGAGATGTCCCCCCCCCCCCCGGAAAGATTTGATAGTTTGTGTTTTCAATGGTCAAAAAGTGCAATTTCCCGCCCGGAACTCTATAATGTCCCCTCCGGGGCCACAGAAATCCCTCCCGGAGAAAAGTATCTGAATTCAACACTGGTACATTGATTTATAATAAATCTACAGAATTAATTACAATAAAAAATCCATCTTACGTTGGTTAATGTAAGTCTTAGAATAAATATATTTTTACCTAAAGATACCAAAATACTATTTTCATAAACTTCAACTGTTCAAATTATTGAAAAATTAAACTTTTTTTCTATAAGTAATCAGTAACATGTAATCAAAATCAGTAATTTATGATGAAGTAATCAGTTGAGGCTCTTATGCTTGGTATTACGGAATGAAAAATCAGCAAAAATTTTCACTTTGACATAATCGTAGAATCCCCCCCTTGAAATCTAAACCTAACGTCATTTTCACTGTCTCAAAATTTACATAAATACCTTTTATACCCGTATTCACCATTTAAAAAATATTTTAACGCGCAATAGGTTATTAATAAATATATTTCCAAATTTGAAGTCGCGTCTGCCAACTACAACAGCTACAACTTGGCATGTGAGCATTCGCATTCTTGACTTGAGGCTCTAATTTCAGTACCGGTTAGTAAAATTTTCATAAATTCATGTCTTTTAGACACATTTGTGGTAAAATATTTAGTTTTATCAAAGAAAATGATCGTTTTCTTTTAATATGACGTCATTTTTACTCACCATAGCATTAGCCTAGCGTCTCAAACTCAGCAACGGCGAAATGAAAAAGTATTGAAATGTAATTTTTTTTTTCCTAACAATGGATTTGTTTATTATATTGAATATATTGTAATCTACTAAAAAACAACTTTTCAAAAGTTAAAAAAAAAAAAAAAAAAAAAAAAAAAAAAAAAAAAAGGTGAAAGTTGTGGCTAAAAAATAGTGTGATATCAAATTTCCAAGCTTATATTATGGTACTTATTTAACATTTTTAATTAAAAATTTACCATATGTAAGTCGAGTACCTAAGTATGCGTTGATAGAAAGCCTTTTCTCCTTTGCTAAATACACCATAACGTGTTTCTGAAAATTAATTTTTTTTTAATTATGCATGATGGGCTTGGCGGCCATCTTTCCATATTTTACACAAATTTCTAAGCACACAAGTACGTTGTTAAGATCGGAAGTTCGAAATTGTTGCTAAAGCAAACATTTTATGCTTTTAACTTATGGAAATGAGTGCCTAGAAATTTGTGTCGCAAAATATAGCTGAAGTAACTTCAGGTTTCATATTATGATTCTTTTTTTTTCGGAGGGGGTTAATTAATTAGTTAAAGCAGTAAAAATCAATTTGTTTTTTCAAAATAAAAGACTTAATTTATCTGTCTGTAGCTAAAACTAGAAGTTCAAAATACATAATAATGCAAACATATTACGAGCTTGTCTGCTTAGAAATTTGTGTAAAATATGGAAAGATGATGGGCTTGGCGGCCATCTTTCCATATTTTACACAAATTTCTAAGCACACAAGTACGTTATTAAGATCGGAAGTTCGAAATTGTTGCTAAAGCAAACATTTTATGCTTTTAATTTATGGAAATGAGTGCCTAGAAATTTGTGTCTTAAAATATAGCTGAAGTAACTTCAGGTTTCATCTTATGATTATTTTTTTTTTTTCGGAGTGGGTTAATTAATTAGTTAAAGCAGTAAAAATCAATTTGTTTTTTCAAAATAAAAGACTTTCTTAATTTATCTGTCTGTAGCTAAAACTAGAAGTTCAAAATACTTAATAATGCAAACATATTACGAGCTTGTCTGCTTAGATTGGGTTGATTGTTGACGGCCAATTATCTACACGAGGGATATGGGCCCTGGGGGGAGTGCCTTCCGTGGAGGTCTTTCTAAGGGAACCTAATCCGTATTAACGCATGGAAATCCACGGTTCGAAGAAAACCACGAAAACTCCGAACGATTAGGCCGACGGGCGCGATTGGGTTCGAACCCAGCACCTCCCGTCTACCAGCTTCGAGAGCAGAACCTCTCAGCAACTGGTGGGGCCTTGTCTGCTTAGAAATTTGTGTAAAATATGGAAAGATGGCCGCCAAACCCATCATGCATAACTTTAAAAAATTTAATTTTCAGAAACACGTTATGATGTATTTAGTAAAGGAGAAAAGGCTTTCTATCAACGCATACTTAGGTACTCGACTTACATATGGTAAATTTTTAATAAAAAATGTTAAATAAGTACCATAATATAAGCTTGGAAATTTGATATCACATTTTTTTTTAGCCACAACTTTCACCTTTTTCCTGTTCTTTTTTTTTTTTTTTTTTTTTTTTTTTTTTTTTTACTTTTGAAAAGTTATTTTTTAGTAGATGTCAGTTCTTTTTTTTAAACAGATTATATATAATTGAAATAATTCTACTCGCTAAAATTAGGCCTTGTATAGCTTTTATAAGCAGGGAACAAACACAATAGTGCACTAAAACCCTAAATAACGGACATCTCGGGGGCGCGGAAACTGTCCGCTATTCGGAGGTGTCCGCTATTGGGAAAATCTCAGAGATTCAAAAATTGCTAAGGAATGCTTAATGTTTCATTAATTGACTTTTATATGTCCTAAAACCTCTATTACATGATTAATCAGAAATTAAAATTATTTTTTTAAGCAAGAAATCTGAAATAAAATTGTGCATACCTTTATCCACTGTTTATTACATTCTTACGAAAAAAATATGTTACAAAAGTTTTCTTTTGTTTGCGATTACATATAATTTGTTTTTCAATGTGAAGTTTTAACTCTGTCAGTAGTTTTAATCCTTTTGAATCATCCTTTTTTACAAAAAAATTGTGTAACTGCTCACTGTATTTTGTCGCTTCTTCGAAATTCTCGATATTGCAGGAAGTATCTGCAGTTTCTGTATCTGTTTCATCATCAATAATAGAGTGAGCTTTTTTAAAAAATTCTCAAGGAATATAATCGCATACATCAACCGATTCTTCTTCAGTAGGTAACTCATCCTCATTAATAATAAAAGTTTTAGCAGTATCTTCACTCCTGATACATTTTCTTAATTCACTTATTTTGCTTATTTCTTCATTTGTGTCGGAAATGTGTGTTTCATTTTCTTCTAAAATAAAGTCTGGTTTTCTGAAACATTGCCGAACCCTTTCCGCTTTTACAGCTGAGGAAATTCAAATTATAGCATCGAGAGTATTAACTAATCTTAGGCAGTTCACAAGTGTATTCATATAATCTCAACTTTGTGAAAGATTGTGACGTAATAAAAGCTTTCTGTACCCTGCTTTAAAATTGTGTATTACGCCTTGATCAAACAGGCATTCTGAAGTACTTGAATAACTTGTACTTGAGTAGTAGTGTTTGGGGGAAAAAAACACAATTTTATTTTTGTCGAATTTCAAACATTTTGGATGAGAACTTTCATTGTCCAAAAACAAGAGAACTTTGTTGTTTTTCATCCTTTTATCAAAGAAAGTTAATCATTCAATCATTAAAGAACTGGTCATCCACGATTTCTTATTCGCTCTCCACACAATACCATATTTATCAAATTGAATGTTCTTTGGGAAACACCCGGATTTCAGAGATTTTCCAATAATAAGAGGGATTACAAATTATCCTAACACATTGAAACATAATAAAATAGTGGGTCGTTCTTTTGACATTTTTCCGCCGATGCAGTCATCCTTTTTAAATCACGAAGTCTTAGTCGGAAAAATTCTGAAATAGAGTCTGGTTTCATCGGCATTAAAAATGTTTCTCTCCTTATAACCTTCACAAATTGATTGCAGTCGTTTATGCCAATCCTCCACTTCTTTAAGATCTACAGATTTTGCTTCTCCACATATTGTTTCGAAAGAGATGTTGTGGCAAGATCCAGCCACCCGCTGGAAGCTTTAAAATCGAGTAATCTGAGTTCTATAGCGACTTCTAAAGCCTTTTCCTGAACCAAAGTCCCTCTGATTGGAATTCTTTTTGAACGAATTGAAGTAAACCAATTCAGAATTATAGATTCAATTTTAATGGAATTAGTCTTCCTCAATTTCACATTTTTTGTGTTCTCGTTAGAGTTAGTAATCCACAAATTTCTTATTTCTTCTTAATTTCGTAAAATCTCTCACACCTGTGTTTTACCTATTTTTAAGTGTTCAGCAAGTATCCGTAAACTCAATTTCTTTTTCTCAGATGCACTTACTATTTCAAATTTTTCTCTTAAAGATAATCGTTTTATTTTTGAGGTCATCCTTGAAATCACAAACAAGAATTAAACAGTAATCCGCATTGCGAAATAGTTTTTTTCCCTGCTTTCGTCGCATTCTTGGCGCCTTTAATTTTCGCTACCAAAAAATCAGTACACAATTTCTCAATAAATAAAATAGAGTAAGTCTTTTCTTTATTTTATAAAAGAGCAAAAATAAATAAATTCATGGGGAGGGGACATTTTAATGTTCCGGGGGAGGGGTCCCTTCCAGGCCACCCCCTGAATTCAACATTGGACGTGGGAGGGGGTATTTTCCCCAGCCCACCCCTACATTTATCTGTGATCATAAAAATTGTGACGGATTGCTCTGATAAATTTAGAGGCTTTTTACTCTTTTTTTACTTTTTTTTTTCTTGTTAAAAAATAATTTTTCATCCTTTATCGCCAAAATTACTGTCCGCTATTCGGATTGTCCGTTATTCAGAGGTTAAACATACAAAAATTTAGGTTTTGGGAGTGGGGATTAGAAAATTGTCCGTTAAATAGAGGTGTCCGCTATTCGGGAGTGTCCGTTATAGAGGTTTTACTATATACATTTTTTTACCTATCATTCATTTTTAAAAGTAATTAATAATTTAAAAGTAAGGAAAGTCAATTTCTTCTTTCAAAGTATCAGTCTTTCTCAATTTATATCTCCTTAAAATTTTCTATGAAGGATGAAAATTAGTAAAAAACAGATAGAGTCGAAATAAAATATATATTTACAGTTAGTCTGTCAGTTAATTGTTTGTTCTAACTTTTTTTTTTGCTGACGGTTTTGCAAAATAAATTTACCTTTACAAATACCTACGGATAATCCGAGAATGAAGCCCCGCAGGCATCTAAAGAATCGAAGATCTGTAAATCTAGAAATTCTAGACATGATGATGAAACATTTTTGATGATAAAATCTAAAAATTTAAAGATATAAACTGTACATATAACTTCATCTTCAATTAGATCGTGTTATAGAGAAGAAAGAATAAATATGTAATTTTACTCAAGTCTGTTTATCCATACCTATTTGCATAAATGTGGGAATATAATTTCGTATAAAAATTCCCGTAAATTGATTATCTTTAATAGTCTGTTATTAAAGCCGCATATACATTAGAATTAATTTTTTTCCGGTTAAAAATTGCCTGAAATCTACAGTCTTATCGTTCGTCATTTGTTTTATGTTTATTTTTAATACTCAGACACCTTTACTAAACTCTGACAAAATATCACAGACACGCTAAAGTTATCCAAATACTTATATTTTTCTATCGTATTTCCTTTTAATGAGGGGGGGGGGGTGTGTGGAAGAGCGCTTAAGAACTTCGTTTTGTTCTTAGAGTTCTGAATTAATCATTGAAAAGATCTACCTACATAAGTCTTGTTGCAGAACTTTCATTAGCTAAGAGTTGCATCAACTTATACATCATGTGAATCTATTAAATTACTTTTGTAAAATACTAGATGGGAGCCATTGATATTTCCAGAGCATTTGCCTACATTTTAAACTTAAGTCATTTACAACTATTCATTAATTTTCTATACGATTTAAAGAAGTCGTTGTTTCCATGGCAACTGTACCTTTCACTATTGCTTGCTTGTTTGTTTGTTTGTTTTTTGAACACATAGATCACGTGGGGATCACGGCGGGATTCGAACCCGCCCCCACCTACGCTCTCAAGCGATTAGCGGCGTAGTGTCTTATCCACTCAGCCACGGTGGGCCACTATTGCTTTCTCTAATAACCAGATACTCAAATTTAACCAGCTGCGCTTAGAATCATGCTCATAACAGAGAACATTTATATGTAAGAGTGGTGACATATGCACAAGTCGTGTACTCATATTCAAGTTTTTGTCCAAAGTACAGTAACTCAGTTTTCAGTAATAGACGTGAAAGATTTCGATTAAACTAACCAGAAAAGTTAACAAACATTGGCTTCCTGATTTTTTTTTATTCAAAATCGTCTTAACCAACCAAAGTCATGTCCGGGATCCAGATAAATTTTTCTCTGTTAGTAAAATTAGATTGACAATTCAGTAGCCTCCATCCTTGCAGGCTTTTCGGTGTTTACTGCAAACATAAAAAAATTCGCAAAAAAGCAGGCTTCTGGTTGATCAATCTCATCTCGCTAATAGCGAAAAATCTATCTTGATCCCGACCTATTCAACGCCCTTTAAATATTCGAGAAAGCCTTGACACGCGACAGGAAAACGTCACACAAAGCAGGCAAAACAAAGAAGGAAAATCATTCATTGGCTCGTTCATATCCACGAACGAATGAATGATTTTGTTTCTTTGCTTTGCTTGCTTTGTGTGATGTTTTCGTGACGCGTGTCAAGACATTCTCAAATATCTAGGGGGCGTTGGCTTATTTAACCACCATGAAGCTATGAAAGGAGAGGAGCAGACATGTCAATCTTCTCGTGTGAAAAACTAGATACCAAAAAAACGAGTTCTTTCCCTCTCTTCTGCCCCTTTCTCTCTTGATTTTGACCGATAGCAGCCCATTTAGCAGTCTCCAGTGCAAGATACAGCTATATATGGTGGACGCAGGAGGGGGGGTGTTAGCGCGACCAATGACATAATAGGCCAGTTCATGACGTTTAAAAGTCACACGGAGTTGGATCATCTTTACACGATGATTAGTACAAAGCGATGCGCCGATTTTTTGTGTGTCCATTGCCGTGTACAGATAATCAACTCCGTGTGACGTGATGAGCTGGCCACAGTTTAGGAACAGCTTCAAATGACGTCATCTGTATCTACTCCGAGGCTAACGAAAAAGACAGGCTACCGCGGTGGGTCCGATTCTTCTTTTTTTTACAGGCCGCTGGAGTCACGTGATGCTCGAATACACCAATGAAGGTGTGCGAAAAGAGCATCACGTGACTCCAGCGGTCTGTAAAAAAAAAAAAAAAAAGAAGAAGAATCGGACCCGCCGCGGTAGCCTGTCTTTCTCGTTAGCCTCGTATCTACTCCGCGGCAAACGAAAAAGACAGGCTACTGGGGTGCTACAGCGTCTAGCATATATAGTATGGAAATCGGCTATCCCAGTAATACTACTTAAAAAAGTGCTAAAATATTGGATCTCTTAAATTTCAAACGATGCTGAAATCCAATGAGTCGATCACAGCGATATCTGTAGGATATTTCCCAAAACTCCAAGACGATTTGGCCTAGACGCTGTAACATTTTTACATTTTATTAACATACATCTGACCTGTGTGCTTGGCGTCAAACCGTAACCCTCGGGAACTCAAGGCCGTGACAGTAAATAAACATGGCGGACGTTCCCGTCCTATGAATGCATCACAAAAAGGCATGAATACTTCAAAACAAAATAAAAAGTACTTTTATACTAAATAGCTTATAATCGCCATGTAATAATAAATATAGACCTTTAAATACATTCCTGTATATTCATATATGAATACTTAGTTAACATATATTAAAATTATTTAGTTTTAATAAAAGGTTTATTATTGATACTTTTTATACACGGCTGTAATTCCTTACGTTAATAAAAATTTTTGCATTTATGCTCGAAAAAAAAAATAAACATATATATCCATATATATATACAAATCCCTATATATATATACAAAACCCCTATATATATACTATATCCCTAGAGTAGATAATCGGACGTCAAAAATCAACCATCAACCAACCTGTGCATATATCACCACTGTTATGTATAAAGGCTCTCTGTTATGGTGTTGTTTCTGAGCGCTGTTTGTTAAATTTTAATATTTGTGTTTTAGAATGAGCAATAGAGAAAGGTACTGTTACTATAGAAACAACTTCTTTAATATTGAAATGTATAGCAAAGGAGTTCAGAATCAATGTCTTAAATAGTTTCGAATATGTACTGTTGTTATGACACCCTTCCTGGATGTGGAAATGCAAAATTGTGTTCAACATAATTGGCCGCCATCTAGATAGATTTTTCGCTGTTAACGAAACGAGATTCATCAATCAGAAGCCTGCATTTTTGTGAACTTTTCGCTGTTGGCAGAAATGCAGGCTATTGATGGTGAATCTCGTTTCGCTAACAGCGAAAAATCTATCTGGATCCCAGCCTAGATTTCTACTAACATTGCACTTCATCCATGGCACTAAGAAAATGACTCAAAATTTTTATGACATAGGCCGGGATCCAGAAACAGCAAAAATTCTCAAACATGCTGGCTTCTGATTGGTCAAACTCATTTCGCTAACAGCGAAAAATCTATCTGGATCTCGGCAATAGTTTTCTTCGATGAAATCAATGCAAAAGGATAATATGAAAGAATAGTATAAGATTTCTAAAATGTTTTGGCGGGTTTATCGCTGTTTGGCATAATTTGTAAACTTTAGAATTAATTAAGTTTTTCGCTAATTAAGAATAGAAAATTTGTGTTTTTAAAGCTGAATTTTATAAAAGCACGTAGATTGAGTAAATATCTGTCCTAATATGCAATCCTTACTTTTTTCTGTCCATTATTTAAGTTTCTACCTTGATTTAAACATAAGGTGTGACGAAGAAAAATAATCGATCATTTTCAGTATCTCGACGTTATTTTAAAAAATCTATATCCCTGTTTATAATTAATTTATGAAGATGCATTTGGTCTCAAATTGAAGATCTTTCACATTAGGTCCTTCTGGTTTTGGTTTTATTTTTCTGCGATGATTGGTTATTTTGATAATGAAAATTTTACGCTGCCATGTTTGGTCGATTTAACATGGAGAAGTTGTCTTCAGTATAATAAGCAGTTACGGTGTCTTGCCGTTTTATTCTTCGCGTTTGTTTGTTTGGCGGAGTTAGCATTTTTTTCAGCTTGGCTTGGCAGAACGAGCGTCCTGCTTGATGTAAGTTTTAAGAAATAAAATGGCATTTAAATAATTTTCCATAATTCGTTGAACTTTTTACCGATATGAAAAATGAATTAAATAAAAACAATTCGCCATTTCGATTTTGTTTTATCAGATTTCTATACACATTTAAATAAATAAATAAATAAGGCACACTATGTTTAAGACAAAATATAAACACGAAATTTCCCTTTTCCTGTAAAGTTTCTTTTAAAAGTAGAGTGTGTTGTTCACTTCTTTCCTATAATTCATAAATTTTACTGGAACTTCTTTGTTATATAGGGAACTTTACGCGAGAGAGAAAACGACAAGGTTAAATGTTAAATTTGGCGAGACAAAGCAAAATTTTCAAAAGCAGTTTCTTGCAAAGTTTATTTACATTTTAGAAACCGCCATAAACCGTTGTTTAAAAAATAACTATCGGTGTATTAAATTCACGAAAAATTATTTTTGTATTTACACCATTTGATAATACATTGAGAAGAAAACTGTTTAATTTAGACCACAAATAAGCCGCATAATAATTTAATACAAAATATATAACATAAATAAGTCATATAAGAAATTTTTTCATTGGACGCGTTTCACTTTCGTGACTGTTTTATAACGTTTGATTCGAAATCACGCTTTTTTAAGACTGATTAATGCTAAAGGCACTATAATAAATGTGATGTGTAATCACATATGTTTTAAACTATTACCTTTTTCTATATTAAAAATATCTCTTTTTTTGATTCATTCATTAATTTAATTTTTATTTAAATTCTACTTTATCTTCTAAATAAATGAAGGAAATAATTAAGCTATTTCTATCATTAAACACTCCAACGCGAATAGCTTTACCCATCACGCGAGATCAACCACATAAATGAGATATAAACAAAAAATAAATAAATAACCCGACTACATAAATATATTTGCTCGTCTTTTACAGTTCGTTAAAATTTGTCATTTATGCATTTTTTTTCTAAATGGCTAAGCGGAAGCCATTCTTCTTTTAAAAGCCCTTCTTCATTTTATGTAGTCCATTCTCTGCGTCTCTCATCGGGTTTCCAAAATTGTTGCAACGTACTCTTGATATACTTTCAGTGTTGCTAACTTATAAAATGTATCCTTATAAATTCAAATGTCTTCTTATGTTAATACCTCACTGATATCTTCTGATTCACATTCTCTTGCCAAATTAAATATGCTAATTAGTCAAAGGAAGAATTTGTGGCGCAAGAGTTTCACCATTCCTTTTCTAATTGATCTATCTATCAACGAACATGTAGTACTGAATACAATATGTAATTATTCTTAACGCCACTGCCACCGTAATTGTTATGGATATGAAACTGGGCAATTTAAGTATCTTCATGTATTTGCGATTTACTCTTCTAGCGAAATGCGACTCTTTTTGTTTAGCCGGATTCTTGAAGTACTTAAATATTTAAAAATATAAATAAACATTGACGTCCGAGCGAACTTCTTCACATGAAAGACGTACCATTTTATTTAAAAAAAAATTATGTGCATTCTGTTGAATTGTGAAATTATGCCTTTAAATAGGATACTGTGTATTAAATAGTAGAATTTAGTTAGCGTTAGCAGTTTCCCCACCACAGTTTACCCTTCGTATTTTACTTTCGAAGTAAGTGAAATTTAAAATTTAGCTATTCCTTTGTTTTTCACATTGATTTTTCTTCGTTTAACTATCGTTCGTTGCATGAAATTACGACTTACATAATTTATTAACCAAGTGTTTCATTTCCCGATTGTAAAAGTTTTGTCTTTAAACGATATGTTATAGCAATACATCAAGTCAATGAAATGATAAAAAAGATTAGCTTTCCCGCGACATTGCATTAATATGAGATGTCCCTCCCCCTTCCTCCCTCCTTAATCATTGTCAAATCATCAATCATTATAATCTGAGAGGCGTAATTCATTTTACTCTTGGACATATAAAAGTGTATGCACGTTGAAAAGTAATACTTCTAGGTTTTTAAATATTGATTTTTCAATTTGCTAGATTCTAGCTGTTCATTCATAATGGTGATTTTAAGATTTTTTGAAAGGCAAGTTTGGTGTTTCGCTTGGAAACAAAATTTTAATTCTTGGAAGAATTTTTTAAAAACTAAAACTTACTTTTCTTCTTGATTTGAGGGCTTTTTTAATATGCCATTCCTTAATATTATTGATTTACTTTTTTTAGGGAGGAGGTGCAAGGTTACTTTCATAACTGCTCTTCTTAGCATATCATGCTTTGCGCTATGTTCTATTTAGGGCTATTTATGCTCTGTAGAAAAAATCACATTATAGGGGGCTGTACTGCTTCACGTACTGTAGTTAAATGTATTCATAACCGAATCGTAATTGAGAAATCTATAAGAGCATGCCTGAAGGCAAATTATTAATGTGGAAGAAAAACGATGGCAGTTGTAGAATGTAATTAATAGTTTTCCGCTTTCGTCATTAAAATCTCGTACATTTGAATTTTCTAACGTGTTATGATAATTCGGCTATTTTCTCAGGGCAAATTAATTTAATGTGAATTATTATAGGTCTTGAATTTAAAACATTAAGATTCTCTACTGTATCTGTTTGTTTTTTGTGGCTGCATTAATTCTTAAACGTTATCCTTAACATGTTAACCGTCGCCCATCACTTATTTATAAATCTGACGGGCATAACATGTTTTGCATTAACGCATTTTTTTTTATTAAAAATATCTACCAGAATTTTTGAAATAAATCTTCGATTTATTTAATTACGAAATATCTGCAATTTAATAAAGAAAAGAACTATTCGAAATTCTGTTAGATATTTTGAATAAAAAAACGCGCAATATTGACAGAACTGATTGATTACTGCTATCTCGGTGTCCCAGCTGACTGGCAATTTAGTCACATATGCACCGTCTAATCTATCATATATATACAAATCATAGATGCTAAAATTGGTTGCAAAAAAAGTGACGCTGTCTCCGAGACTATAAGTCGTGCACTCATTTAGAAATACGTACGATGTGTCGCACAGTAGGGCAAAATCCCAAAAAGCTGGCCAAAAGTCGAAAATTAAAGTTACTATTTGGGAAATTTTGACTATATAGATGGCTAGAATAATGTTTGGAGGGTCAGAATCTATATTTATAAAAAGGTTTTCGTTTTGCTTTGGCAACCTGTAACATTTCAAAAGTGACGCTTGGAGGATTATCATCTGAGGCGAACAAATAGAGCAAAACAAAGGTTCTTCTAAATACGTGCTACATTTTTCCATATCATGCGATTTTAATGCTTTAAAATGGATTAACACGATGTTAGTGTGTACTTTTGTTGCCCATGTTACAAAAATTATATTAAGTACATAAAATTTAATAATTTTATGATTATTTTTGATAATTTTTTAAAAAATATATATTATTTTTATGCTTTCAAACATCAAAAAGTTTATAAGTTCCACGGTATTCCGCAACGACATATAATGGAAACAATAGCCTGGACTATTATCTAATGAATCATGAAAAATTAGCTGCCAAAAACTGCCATTGTGCATTTTGTGCAGGTTTCTGCAACCACAAGTAAAAATATAATTTTTTTAGTCGCTTCAAAAGCTATGACATTTTTTACTTTTTACAGTAATTTAGCTGGCAAACATTTTTGCAATTATTAGATTATTCAGTTTTGTGATAGATTATTATGTATTATATTACAAATAAGTATTATAGTCATAAGTATAAAGGAATTTGATAAGCAAGATTAGTAACAAAAAAATGAAAAGAATTCTCTATCATCGATGCAATAGAAATGCTTTTTCTTATCTTTATAGCTAATAATTTTGTGTATTCTACCGTAATTAGAAGAATTAACTTGTCAATTGCAATCTTTGCTAGATCATACTGCAGCACGTATTTTATTAATGCAAACGGAAATTATTAAGAATCTGACTTCCGAGAACATTAGCAATCTGAATTTTATTTCCAAGTGGGTATGTGATAGTACATCTGGTCCAGGGTTCGCAAAGGCGTAATTACATTATTGTATACTATATTTTCTATATATTATATACACTATACATAAAAAAATACATTGTTCTCTTATATACAATATAATTGTAATGCTATTTTACAAGTTATAAATTGTATGAATTATATGAATTTAAATTAATTAAATGCCAGTGTTTCTCACAAATTAATTTTAAATATAATAGAAGATATAAAATTGTTAATTTTCTTTAAATCAAATAATGAATAGAATATTAAAATTTAAAATATATAAGTAGGAAGAAAAAAAGGAATAAACTAGTCGGATGTGCCAATCCCAAAAGTTTCTTCTATCTCATACATGTTAATAATTCAAAATTCGCTATCACAGTGCCAAAATTAAATGACAGTTTATACCCATCATGAGGATTGTAAAATATAGATTTGTTGAATTGGATGCATTTAACAAGGAGATATAAGTATCACCTGTTGTTCAATTTACAACAAAACCTGATCAGTAACAATTTATGTCAACATCTAACTGAATCTGAAGTTCGATGAAAATCCATGCATTATTAGTTCTTGAGATAAAGCTGTTGCAAAAAGTGAGATAAATGCAGCACAACAGCGCCGCTTGGGCGATATACACCAAAAACTAATCAGCACCAGTTTATATCAAGGTTTAACTGAATCTAAATTTTTATTCAAATCCGTACATTAGTTCTTGATATTAGAGTTATTGCTGAAATCGCGAAAAATGCAGCATAGCAGCACTACCTATTGGGCGATATGCACCAAAATTCAATAAGCAACAACTTAACTTGTAACTGAATCTGACGTTTTATGAAAATCCGTGCATTAGTTCTTGAGATAAAGCTATTGCAAAAATTGAGATAAATGCAGCATAGCAGCGCCATCTGTTGGGCAGTATACATCAAAAACTAATCAGCACCAGTTTACATCAAGGTCTAACTCAGTTTTGTGTTAGTAAAAGTTTTGTGAAATTCTGTGCATTAGTTCTTGAGATAGAGCATCCACAAATTTTTTTTTCACATACAGTCATTTTCTAAAAACTATCAAATTGTCTTCAGGACCTTTTTAAAACATATAAATCAATCATGAACTGGAAGTTGAAATTTTTCACGAATCCAATACTTTCTTCTTGTAAAGATAGAAGAAAGTAAAATATTTTTTATTTCCATGAATATAGTTGATTTGAATTTTTTATATAAAGACATACCTATAATTATGTACTATGTATGTTGCCTACTAGGTTCTATGTTAGTAAAGTATTTCAATGTGCTGAAATACATTTTTATTTGTATGTAATGGCTTTTACATATTAATATTTTTTCAAAATTAACTGAAATGACTTAAATTCATTAAATTTATATGTTGTTTAAATTTTTAAATTATATATGAAAATTGAAAAAACCCACTTTATGGGTTTTTCAGTGGGCTTTTTCAAGTGGGCCCATTCTGAAAAAACCCACCGGGTTTTTTCGAACTGGGCCCAGCTTTGCGAACCCTGATCTGGTCAAAGTACTTTTAAACAAAAATTTAGCGTTGATGATGGTAGAAATTAGATTCAAATAGCTTTTTCACTTCTCTAGTACCACTAGAACTTAAGTGTTGCAAATAATTCAGAAATCGTTATCTGAAAAAATTCGAGATCTTCATCTCCTCGATTTTTTAGGCTCATCAGAATCCATTTTTTGCACGAAAATACGGAAGCTACTGTCAGTGAAATGGATTATATTAGAGATCAGGAGAGTAAACTTATTCCTTTTAAAACAATCATTGATAGAAAATAAGTAGGCGTTAATTACAAACTAGCTTTAACGATGATTGATTGTAAAATTTTTATTGTCATTACTAGTAATTTGTCAACTCAACGTTGATACCTATATCAGGCAATTTCAAACCAGTTTAATAATCTTGATGACATTTTCAAACTAAAAGTTAATGAAAATCATTTACAATTCGGGATGTCCACATCACATGCTTGTATAATATCTTTTGAGTGTAGCTTGCATTTGGCATACAAACGGGATATACAGGAAGGCAAGTGTGCACTCTTGATGAGAAGAAAAAAATTAAAATAGCAAAACAAAATTTACAAAAAAGATTTCGTTTACAATCAGGATTTCTCGTCGATAAATCAAAGCTCGGATTTGGAAGCACAAATGATTACAATACAGCTCTTGGATTCTTTGAAAACGCAACTATTTCTGCTTTCATAAGGAGCGTAGACGATTTGATCAAACGATTCCACGTCATATTACAAGTAATTTCTTAACATTCATTTGACCAACTTCGTGGATTATTGCTCACAAACAGCTTGTAAATTCGTCGAATTGTATTCCTAGTTCTATATGCCAATTTCAGTGCACAAACTACTTATTCATGGCACAGAAATAATAGATTTCTCTTTATTGCCTGTTGGGCAAATGTCGGGAGACGCTCAAGAATCGTGCAACAAATGTATCGAGATCAAAATATATCGAGAATATTTCTCCCTAAAATGCAGTAGGACGTAAACAATGGAAGATTTTTTTGCGGCTTTTAATGTTATCAGATCCCTTAATTTCAAGCTTACGTAAATTACCATCGAAGAAATTAATATCCTTTCCCCTAGAGGCACAGAAACTTCTGTAAAATATTTCGACACCTTCCCTTCTGAAGAGTCTACTTAGTATACTACAGATGATTCAGAAAATGAATTTTAGAATATCCTCAGAAAATGAATTTTAGAATATCCTTTGGTTTTATTTTAATAATATATAGAAATTAAATCTTGTAGTATTTATTTTTTGTTAATGTACTTAATTGTATTTTATAAATATAATATTCATCGTTTAATATCGATTAAAAACATCTTAGTTCCTTGAAACATCTTGTAACGTTTAGCCTCTAATCTTTTTAATTTCGAAACTCGAAATATTTTATTTAAATCTAATTCTTTTTATTTTTAATTCGCCATTTTTTAAAATTTAATTTTTGAATCGTACTTAGCATTTTCAAAAGTACCTGTATATGAAATTTCATAGAAATGGAATAACTTTCAAAGCATTTTAATTTTAAGTCCGCCATATTGGATCCGCCATTTTGTATTTTGCAATTTTAATTTTAGAATCGAGATCAGCATCCTGAAAAACATCTGTGTACGAAATTTCGTGGCATTTAAATAACTTTTTCATATTTTGGCCAGCTTTTCGGGATTTTGCCCCGCTGTGCGTCGTGTAGCAGTTAACGTGTTAAATTCAAACTATTGATCGCATCGTTCTTAATTCTTATTTAATCAGCATATATACAAGGACTAAATGGCAATAAACATTGATCTGAAATTCTTTTATTTTTAAGGTATAAAGTAATTACGACCTACCGTTTTTTGTGTTAAAAAAATTTCGCTGCTACATATTTTTTTTTTCATGAAACTAAATAAAAATACATTTGAATGTTGAACGTTCTCTTTTTCAATTTATACATCCGAAACCTTTTCTAAAAGTACGTTTTGTCACTTTTTTGATCTGTAAGGGGCTCTGTTTCTTGCCCTCCGTACCCACGCCAACTCCCTTTTAGACTCCGCGGTCTCTAAAAACACGCTAATTTGCTCTGTTTAAAAAAAACGAAAAAAAAAAATAATAAAATCTGTAAATATATTAAGTTTTGATAGTCATTTTAAGATTAATATTATTGTAAGAAATTGACTCAATGTCTGAAATAAGGATAAAATATGATTAAAGTATGATTAATATATTAATAAAATATACCTGTTTGCTGCTCCTACCTCCCCCCCCCCCCCCCCAAAAAAAAAAAGGAAAGAAAGCAAAATTTCGGAAATAGGAACTATGAACTGAAAAGTTTGTGAAAGTTATGCTACTTTGTGTAATCGTAATAAAATATTTAAGTTTTTTTAATATAAACGAGCGTTTCATTTTAAATATGACAATATTTTCACCAATCTAAACTTTAAAATTCATTATTTATAAATTCAAGTGCATTTGATCTGCTGAATATGTTGCGACTGTTACATATAAAAAACATGCATTAAATGTTCAAAACGTACGTATTGATATTAAAATATTTTTAATCTTGCTTAGTTTCTTTTAAAAATTCGGCAACAGGAAAAAAAATCAATTACGCTAAAGTTAAATGCTTCAAATAACCTTAAAAATCTAAAGTGTGTAAAAATAAACTTCTTTCATTAACAATGACGATAAATTTTTCTTTTATGCACTACTAGCAGCCTTCGCCCGCTACACTGGTCGGTTTCTACGAACGGAACTTAATCAAACTAAATATATCGGTGTATTTGATCTTGTGTTTTATAGCAATATATACATTTATCTCCAATGATTTTCCGCATTGCTGAAAACAATATGAACGCCATTATGGTTTTATATCTTCTAATGTCTGGCAAAATTTGGACTGCTAAAAAGCAAATCCTTTAGTTGATTATTTACCATTGAATATGGAAAAGAACGGAAGAACAATATGTATCATATTAAAATCATCGCTGAAAATTTAAAAATGCAAATCTTATCAAAATCCGTTCAGTAGAACCTTCTAATAAGGCTAATTTTTTATAATCGGTTTCACCAGATTATAGAGCATTCACCTATAATTCTATAGCAAAGCAATGTAGAACAATATGTGTTATATTCTAAAACCTTTCCTGAAAAGTTATCTAACAACGAGTGCTAATTCCATCGAACTTAACTCAGTAGAACCTTTTAAAAAGGCTAACCTTTCCAAATAGGGTTCACTGATTAAAGAACTTTCGCACATAATTCTATAACTAAGCAACGTAGAATGATATGTGTTATATACTAAACCCTTTCGTGAAAATTTATCTAACTTACAATGCAAGTCTTCTCAAAATCCATTCAAAAGAACACAAGTTATAAGTGGTCGGACCGAAATTGCTCTTTGTATTTTATATGTGGAGTAGAGAGTTAAATATATCTTTCAAAATCGCATTAACGTGATTGTAGAACTTTCAGGAATGCAGCGTAGGCTATACGTCGTAGACCTTCTGGAATTTTTTAGAAACTCTACACTACGCATCCTCCATAGCTATAACATATACCCTAGTATATATTCTCTCTAGTAAATACAACTCTCTAGTATATACCCTCTGCCTGTAGATTTTATCCTACTTTTTTACAACTACACCACTGAGGACTTTCCTCATAGCTCCATAACTAAAAATGTAGAATATGTTAAATATTGAAACAATCCCTGAAATATTACATAACTGTGCAACTCCGATTAAAATACGTTCAGTGGAACTTTAAATAAAAGGTAATCTTTCGCAATAGGGTTCACCTAGTTTTGGAACTTTCTCTTGCAGTGTGATTTTCTGCAATCTGATTTGCTGTCTAGCGCTTCAGAAAAAACAATAACCCAGAAGAAAACTTCGCTACAGAGAAGTACCATCCATGCAAGAAGTACCAATCATCTACAAAAAAATATCTAGCTAACAGTGTTAATTCCCATCAAAATACATCCAGCAAAACTCAAATTATAAACGGGTGGAAGGAAACACAAATTTGCATTTTATATAATTACAGTAGATGCATCTTTAATAATTGCGTTCACCTTTCTCTATAACTTTTCCAATAACTCTATAACTAAGCAGCATATAATGAAATGTTATTTACTAAAACCATTCCTGAAAAGTTGTGTAATAGTGCCACTTGGATCAAAATCTGTTCAATAGAATTTTTTTTAAAGGCTAACCATTAATAATAAGGTTCACTTAATTTTTTAACCTTTTCCTTTATCTCTATAACTAAGCAACGTAGAACACTGTGTATATACAAAACCCGTTCCACAAACATTATAATAGTGGCGTATCCTATCAAAATATTATAAAAAATCGGAATAAAATGCAATTTTCCGTTTTAAATATGTAGTAGATGATGATAATACGATTTTCTGTAACATAATTCATCGTGAACTTTTCGTTTCATACGTAAACCATGCTTTCAACATTGTAGCTAATACACCGATTGACGAGGCCTCCGATTACGGAAGATTAACCAGGAGTCCCATGAACAACCCAAAGAAAGGTACATGGCTTTTATGATACGTTTATGATATCTGGGCGCAAGTAATAAATCAGCAAAAATTGTTTCCATACCTTATTCATATTTCATTATTTTCATTCAAACTATACACGTTTCACTCATTTCATTTAAAATACATGCCTTACGCTAATTTCATTGAAAAACTGAAAAGTAAAACAGTAATAGGAAATAATGCCACAACTTAATTGTTTTTAATTTACATACGCGAAATGTAACTACTGCTATTGGCAATTTAAAAAATTCTAATGGCGAGATTTACACACGGCTGACATAAAAATAACCATTTTTTTTTCTTCTTATCCAGGAGCAAACGATAAATCGCGATGTAGGGTCACCCGGGTTAATTCCTGGTCAAAAAGCATCAACATCTAATTATTATAAAAACTATTAAAGGTATTGTTCCCAATTTTTTTGTGGAATAAGCCACCTCTGATGGCTATATTATAAAATGCTTACTTAAATATATATGCATTTATAATTAAAATAATTATAATTTTTAAATGACCAAGAATTACCCCGGAAATGGGGTAATTCTTGGTCACTTCTGGGGTAATTATCGGCCAGCGTCCTTTTTCATGTAAATAAAGTAGTTCAGTTAATTTTTTTTTATGACTGAGTAATAAAATAAGTAGAATCAATCTTCTAAAAGTTTTGTTCATCTCATAATTGTGGAATAATAAAGCATAGGCTTTGTTTTGGGCATAAATACAAAGTTATTTGATGTGCAAAAGACTCTTGTACATTTTACAAAACATTAATTAGCCAAAGAATTTTTATGCATTTTTATAACATGTTTAAGCAGTATTTATTACTTCATTAGTATCCACTGTGAATGGATTTATTAATAACTTGCAAATTTATTGGTTCATAAAAAATTTAACTGAATGTTTGTTATCAATTTCATTTTGCTTAGGCCAACTGAAGTTTTCGGCTTTATTTTCAAGAAATTTTCAATACAGACCTTTAATATAATACACAGCATAATAATTAGGTTCCTCTATTGCATTATGTACATTTTTATGCGCCATTTTGGCATTTTGCAATGAGATAGTATTTCTACTTAAATTGTTCAGTCATAGAGTGTGTCTTATTCTCTGAGCACCACTTCTTTTAAAAGTGTTTAATTATAGTAGAGGAAAATTTTATAATCTTTTTTAAAGACTGTGATATGCCATTAGTTGAAATAAAATAATTAAAACTTCAAGAATGACAATGATATGTTGTGTAAAAAGTGTAAAAATCAAGATCGATGTTTTGCAGAAATTTGAGTAGCAGTTTTCAATATAATTTTTTTTTTTAATATTTAATTTCAACTAAATGAATAATTAAGGCATAAATTTCAAAGCAAAGGATTCAACGTATGTTTGAGATTTTTTACAGTTTCATTAATTGTTATTTTTATAACAAAAGCGAAAATGATCAAGAATTACCTCAGAAACTCAGTGACCAGGAATTACGACGTTGTACTCTACTTTATTAAGAACTACAATTAACTAAAATGTGGTGAACAGTGTGATTGTAGTTAATTCTCAAAGGGTTTGCGACAATTAAAATCAACAAATTTAACAATAAAAAGGAATTAAATGATGATGAAAAAATTGACCAGGAATTACCCCAGTGACCAAGATTTACCCCAGATACATGAGGCAATATTTGACCAACTTCTGTAAATTATTTAAAATAGTATAAAGAATTTCAAGACTATTTTTTAATAGCTAAAGTAGTTGGTAATTGAACCAAAAAGAAAGAAAAGAAAAATATTTAAAATTTGAGTTGTGACAAAGATCTTTGTAAAAATGTATCATAACTAAAGCCAATGTTATTTTACAGAAATTTAACAAGCCATTTCAAAAAGATTTTTTTTTTCAAAATAAATAAACAATAAACTACTAATTAAGTAATAAATTCTAATGAGGATAGTTCAGAGTACCTCTATGATTTTTTTCATTTTGGTGAAGCGTTCTTAAAACATAAAAAGGACTGTGACCAGGAATTACCCCAGAAACTTGCTGACCAGGAATTACCCCGGGTGACCCTATTATTTCTATTCCAATTTTTTCCATTGAAAAAAAAAATGGTCCTTACGTATTATCTGGACCATGAGATAGATCGCCAAAAATGGTTGACAATTGCCAGTCTTGTTTGTCGTTTGCCAATTATGTTCAAAACAGTAATTTAACGTTCTTAAACACATAACCTTGTTAAAAATGACAAATTATTTAAAGTAAATAAATAAATAAAATATATAACATAAAACTACATACTATAAACCAGGTTTGGCGAACCTTTTCACTTGCGCGTGCCGAAAATTCACATACAACATCTATCAACAATGTAACGTGCCAAAATTATACAAAAATAATTTTGAAGAGTACGATGTTTCTACAAACTACTGGTTATAAAATCAGGTTGCATCTTTTATGCATTAATAATTAACAGTTAAAAATCAAAATGCGAATTTTTGTGTACTGGAATCAGTCATTAACCCTTTCAGGGGCAAAGCAATTCCATTGCTAAACTGCTAAAATTAATTAATGACACTGGAATATGAAAACAAATCCATTTGTAAATATCAAAAAGCTATATTTCGCATATAATAAATCAAATTTTTTTTAAACCAAAATTCTGGTGCATTATGGCATTTAAGAATTAAAATTAAGTGGTTTCATAAAAATACCACCGCCCCTCAAGGGGTTAAATGAATGAATTTTTAATTTCTAAATAAGATTCATTTATGCGGTATGTATTGAAAAAAGAAAAAAAATACGAGTTTTTGCTTCATTAATTTTTAACTTATTATCAGTGCAACATTTCGGTTATAATTTTCCAAATTGCATTACACAATGTACTAATAATGTATTCATGACATTTTTGCTGTCGTTCGTTCTATAGGTAAGGCTTTATATCAGGTTCATATTTGTTATTGTTACAAATTCACATAGCCAAATTGGATCCATTTGCCATCTTATAGCAGTGACTGTTAAACGAAATTCAGGTGAAAATGACAGCTTTTTAAATTCATAGAAAAAGGCAAAATGCATGTCGAAAACGTTGCGTAGCATCGCAGAATAGAAAATTATTATGATGTTATTTCATGCGAAAAATAATTGCATTATTTGTGATAGCCTGCCCGTATGGAATAAAATTTTATTGGTCATAATACAAATAAAAATTGGATTTTATATGTATGACAATTAACAAATTTAAATATTTCGAGTGCCAAAAAAATTATCTTACGTGCCAACTCTGGCACGCGTGCCATAGGTTCGCCAACCCTGCTATAAACTATAATTTAAAAAAAAAAAACTGTAATAATAAAATAAATTTAAAACTATAATAAATAAACTATCAAATGGGCGAAAAATAAGGGTTGCTGTAATTAGTGAAATTGTCTTGTATCTGACATGGCCCGGATGTAAGTACCAAAAGTTTTTTCAAGTCGTACGAACATTGCTTTCATTTTTTAATATTTTCGTTTTATAATGTTAATTTCTCAGTGGATCGCTTATTTAATCAAAATAATTAACAAAAAGATTTAATTTGAATTTCTTCCGTTGCTACAGTAACGGATGTACAATATGAATGAATATGGATGAATTATCCCTTGTAATGTTAGATATTTTGAGGTTTTGGCGCCAAAGTCACCTCCAAATTAGAAAAATATTAAATATATCATGAACTATTAAACAAAAAAGTATTTGGTTAGTACCATTCGATTCAGCATACAAAAATACACTAAAATATGTTATCGGTTGAAAAATAACTATAAAATAAAATTTTAAAGGAATTTTTTAAAAGTTCGTTCCTTTTTTTACCCCCCTTAGGGGTGGAATTTTAGAAAATCCTTTCTTACGGCACTCTATGTCATAAGAAGTATTTTTACCCCAAATTTCAAGATTTTACGTTCAGTAGTTTGGGCTGCGCGTTGATTAATACAAAATCCAGACTTTCTTTTTTTATATATATGCATTATTAAAAAATCGTTCTCCACGTATCATTAAAAAATACTCCAGAGCATGAAATAGGCAATACGCACGCTCTTTAAATATGACGTAATTTCCACTAGTAAATGCTTTTCGCACGTACTACCTTATTTTGAAATTTTCTTTTGTTTTCAATATTAACATGTAAATAACGACTGTTTGGAAAGTATGAATTAATTTTCTATTTAGTTAATGAAAGAATTTTTTTTTAAAAAACAATCGACCATCCTCCCTAGCGAAATAAAATAAAATAAAATGAAGTTAAATTAATAATTTGATTAATTAATCCATTCATTCAGTCAATAGATTCATGCATAGATTATGAAATTTTCCAACATATTTAGAATACTGTAACAAAACTTCCCGTTTAATAAGGTTAAAGAAGATATCTAAGTAAACAATTCGTAAAACGCATACCATATTTGAAAACCCAATTTCAGCAACTACTGTCCATAGTGGGAGAAGTATTCCAAATCTTTAGTGCAACCATGTACCGGGTGTCCTAAAAAGGACTGACTGATTTTAAAATTCAATAACTTGCAAACGGTGACAGATATTAAAAAAATTCTTGCAGGAGGGTTCTGCATAAGGTCAAAAGTTTTATTACGGTGATTTTCGATTTTAGTTCGAATTACAAACAATAGATGGCGCTGTAAGCAATAGTCGCTAAATTTCAGGCTATATTTTCGGTCCTTTCTCTTGTTCCATGCAGAAAAAGGAGATGGAAATGTATTAAGCGGGCCACGAAGTACCAAAAATCGAGCCTGAATTTAGCGTCTATTGATCGCAGCGACATCCCGCCCGGGTTTTTTCGGGCGGGCCCACTTGGGCAAACCCTGGTTTTTCAGGATGTTTTTTAAAAAACTAGACTGTGCTTTTTGCATTGAGTTTTTCATTCTTCAAGTCAATTATATAGATTAGACCCAACTAAAAATTAATTTCAAGTTATTTAAAAAGGTAATTTTTCCTAACTCCATGTTCCCATTATTCTATTTTATTTTCGCTGTGAAAATTTCCGGCACGCAATTTTTTGAGGAATTTGACAACTTTCCAGTTTTGTTGTTTGTTTTGAGGGGGAAAAAAAAGAATAAAATAATATTTCGGTTGTTTATGTAGTTAATAAGTGATATAATACCGATTAAATTTTGAACTGTGCAAATATTTTATTTCTTTTAGGAATCAACTTTAATACATCTAAATACCTTTTTATTCTAAAAACATTTTGATTCAGGTTTGTTTTTAGACTTGCGTCAAATAGTTTTACTTCGTGATAGTTTTCTTATGATCCATTATCTTTACTTTTCAGTCTCTTTTCATTGAAGCAATATTTTCAAGCTTCAAGCAGATGGTTTTGCTACTCTCCTAGAGTGGTTGAAAATTTATGTCAGAAGAGTTTCTTTTTTGAATATTTTACGAAGTTGTGGAAATTCAATTTCTTTGTAAATGTGTTTGGGGCTAATGCATTACAGTGTCATATACAGTATAAAAAGAATATTTCATTGTCATGTGCCAGTTCTTTGTGAGAATACATCGATTCCTTCCCTGTTTAAAAGAAAAGAAATTATGTAACGTTTCCGTTGTCTTCTTTATAAAAATTGGTTAGTCTAACAATAAATATCCTGCTTGCGAAAGAAAACATTTAATATAACCCAATCATGTATTAACCCTTTGCACTCGAGAGGTGATTCTCAATCACCACTAACGTTGCCAGGCATCCTGCTTAAATCGGAACTCCAAATGCTCTAGACGCCACTAATTTCTTACAGTTTATTTCGATATCTTTAATAGCAGATAATTCTGTTATTAGATAAAGCGAAGAACATTATGGTACTTTTCGGTTAGCCAGGCGCCAGCGTTATGTATATTTGTATGTATATATATGTATGTAAGTTACGAAACAATTTAATGGGTGTAGTTGAAATATCACATCGTGCTTATTACGTATTACTGGAGTCATACCACATTTTAATCAGCCGTTGGTGATGTTGTAAGCAATCTTACCACTTAGC
The DNA here is from genome assembly GCA_963932465.1 of Maratus speciosus. Taxonomy (NCBI): domain Eukaryota; kingdom Metazoa; phylum Arthropoda; class Arachnida; order Araneae; family Salticidae; genus Maratus; species Maratus speciosus. The sequence continues at coordinate 395,134,506 of OZ010790.1, read as the reverse complement.
ACAAGCATTGCTAGCGGAGGTATCAACTCTGTGAAAATATAGCAGCTGTAGAGCGATGATAATATTGGTATAGTCCAATCAAACACTTATTATTTCATTATGAAAACAAGGCAGCGTGAGTGGTGAAAAAAGGCGTATGGAGAAACATGGGGTTTTCCCAATTAAACACATGGAAACGTAGTCATAGAACAACTGTTTATTCCATCAGAACACACCAACACTAAACAATTTCCGTAGATGAGAAATCAGAGCATTCCACTCCAGCATAAACTAGTTAATCATGCTAAATAGATGTTAATTTACGAAGTGAATATTCTACATGGCTAAGGACACCGGGTAACAGGTTATGTAAACAATCACAGCACAAAAATCTCTCGTTCTGAGCTCATGCTCTCGCTATTTATGAGAATGCGCGGAGGAATTCCGATTGAAATGAAAACTTCAAGCTAAACCAACGAAAATCACGAACGAGCCTCGAAGTGAAACTGGGATCCGACACTCAGCCAATGGAGAGCGATCAAGAAACGTCACAGGAAAGAATCCCAGCGCCGCTAATGGAATGATTTCGATGTGAAAAGGCTGGTGCCTCGCGGGCGGGAAAATGAGATGAAATAGAATAAAAAAGTAAAAATGGCTTTGATAAATATTCGAAAAATAAGTAACTGCGTTCAGAACTTTACAGTTTGGTAGACGATAAAAATTAATGAAGGGATTAAAAGTTTAGATTATGTTTTGGAATAAATCTATTATTAAGATACGCGTTTTAAAAATATAGGAATTTAGCTAGAAATAAATAATAGAGCGTATTAAAAAAAAAGGAAATAATGAATAGGCCGGCAATTTAGAATAATTTAAATGAATAGAAAAAGGTAAAATTTTTATATAACATGTATATGTACAATATATAACCATTAATTAAACATTACCGACCATCATCAAAAACCGCATTATTGTGAATGATTGACAATAAAAATGGATGCCACAAACCTATAATATAGAACTGTATGTATAAAATCAAGTACCTTATACTTAATTACTAGAATTAATAAGGAAGAATAAAAAAGAAGAATATGGATTCCAAAAAAAATGAAAAACGTATATATTGAATTACGTTTTCAAGAGTACAGAATTCAATGATATAAGCAAATCTGTTGTTTTCTGTGAGAAAAAAGCTTAAAGCTGAAAAAATTATTTCTCTTGTACTCGAACAACCAATAGATCCAAAAGAATAATCTCAAGATGAAAACAGGACATTATCAAATGGCATGAAATATATATATATAGTAATATTTTATAATGGTTATATATATAACACTGGCGACCAGTTAACCAAAAAGTATCAAAATTATTTTAAAACTAGTAAATAACACCTCTCAGAAATGACGGAATGTTGATCCGCGTTTCATTTTCATAAGAATTCATACAAATAAACAACATATGAAGAGTGTACTATTGAAAGGTTTGTATTGTAGAAAAGTACATTTAAAAATGACAATTGATTTCTACAAATGCAAGTGATTAGAATATTTTTTTTTTTTTTTTAACACATTATACAATTTCTGAAATTGTTCAACGATCATTAAAGGCTCCGATTATAATCTTTAGAATTAAGAAATGAAAATTCAGTGAAAATTATGTTCACACAATCATATCAATTTTTTTCCCCTTACTTTTATTAATGTTAAAATACATTTAGATCTAAGCATAACGTCACCGGTGCAAACTTTTCAAAAATACTTTATATACGTACTTTTATGCTGAACCACAATATACATTCAAATAAAAATATATTTTCTATTTAATTGTTATGAAAAAAACTAATAAAGTAGCGCATAAAGATAAAATAGACTCAATAGACAATATTCTCGTAAGTCGCAATAAATAAGAATTTTTATTGGCTTATAAAAAAAAGTACATGTGCATAATTTTTTTTACCGAAAATAACTTGCAAATGAAAAAGTACATCTGAAAAGCCACGTGTCTGAATATTTTTCATTATTTCTCTTTTATCTGAAACAGTGGAAGAAATCCGATTGCCACCATTTGAAGAAATTTATTCATAAAAACTTTTCAAATTAAAATATAACAAGAAAAAAAAATCATGCGTACGGCATAGATTATGAAACACTTTCCAACACTCACTGAAAGCTTTAACAAAACTTCATTATTTAGGGAAATAAGGTAAATAAGATAAATAAGTAAACATTTAAAAAATTGATTTCAGCAGTTACCGACCATAGCCAAATATGTATTCCAATTCTTTTGAGCAACCCTGTATTTGGTCTGTAGGTTGATATATATACTATATATGGGAAAATTTAGTTTAGCAAGAAAACGCATAACAGGTTGAAATTTCTCTTTCAGCAATTTATACTAATAGATGGAAACATACTTGAATCTTTTGTACAGCCCTGTAGTTTACCTAATACCTTTATTGCACGCCACTATTTAGCTAAAATTTAATTCAAACTAAAACACTCTTAAAACTACTGAAATGACATTTCCAGAATTATCATCCATAGACGGCATGTATCCAATTCTTTGTGTGACCCTGTATATCATTTTATTTATATTCTACAAACATTTCTAAATAAACTAAATGCAGTTCAACGTAAAAATGCATAACCTATTTAAAAACCACCTTTAAGCAATTTGCGCTCATACCCAGTAACCCTTACGAATTCTTTTGTGTAGCCCTGTATATAAATTATAGCATTTATACACACCATATAGTATGCATAAATATAATGAAATATAAAAGCGCATATGATAACTGAAAATGCATTTCCAGCAATCACTGCTAATGTACAGTACTTCTGATACAATATAGTATCTGAAATCTTTCGTATGTTCCTGTAAATGCTATGCACTTCGTATTATACATGAAATATAATAAACCTCAGCGACGTATGTCAATTTCATTATATATGAAATAGTTTAACCTAATTAAAATACGCAGCAAACAATCCCCCCCCCCCCCTTATATCATTATGTAACTGAATTCTTTTGTGTGGCCCTGTAAATGAATAATAACTATTCTTTGTACCACATATTTTGCAGAATGCAGATTTTAGTGCACTTCATAAATGCATATAAATTTTGTTGTGTTTGGATGCGTGTAACTTCATTAAAAATCATTTGAAACGAATTTTTCCCATTGACCGTAATGTAACCGAATACTTTTGACTGTCCCTGTAGATGAACTAAACATGCTATAAACTTCATTTGAAATAGTGATCGTGCTATGATAAACGTTAATAACATCCAAAAATTTCAAGGCAATCCGAGTATATTTACGAGAGTTAGAGCGCGTACAGACGGACCGAAGTCATAAACACTTTTCAGCTTTGTTGGAAAGTGTTAAAAATGGGAATATTTTTAATAATAGCAATTGCGGGCACATTTACAAATGAACAGCTTTCATAAAAAAAAAAAAAAAAAAAAAAAAAAAAAAAAAAAAAAAAATCAAATCAAAATCGGTTCAGTAGAAAGTTCTGTGTAGATGACTAAAAAAACAACCCTGTGTTTTAAACATATAGCGACACGGTTCGCCCTCGAATGGTTGCCTACACTTTCCCACAATTGGATTTTATATAAGTAGATACTGGTGTCCAGAGCATTTGGAGCCCCTATTTACGCGGGACAGCGCATTACTACTGGTGAACGAGACTCAGCTTTCGAGCGCAAGGGGTTAATTCATCATCATGTTTCGTGTTTTAATTCAAAACATTTGTCTAAAATATGATAATTGAATGTACCACTACGAATATGATTAGACATGCATTTAAATATCTTTTAATGATGTTTGTGCGTGCAAAATAAGGCTATTTTCTTCCTCGGAATCAATGTGAACGTTTAATTTTTACTTTCATCTATATAGGGTGATTCATAAAAATGGAGCCAATAGCATATTTCTTTAAATATTGCCCATAAACAGATACTTCCAATTGCGAAGTTTCATAAAAAAGGTGACATTTTATGACATAAGTTGCAACTCCATGGGGGAGGGGGGGGGGTGTCTATTTAGGATGATACACAAACTGAAGAGCTGTCCCATGCTTTCATATAGTTTAGCAAGAGTTGATTTTGTCAACTTTTGAAGTTTGATGCGTCTTTTTTAAGCGCATAACGGATCAAATGAAGATGTTTAACCCTTTGAGCACATTTAACGTATCAGAACTTCATGCATTTGTTTGGTTTTATTTGTTTTTAATTATTTTGTAATACTAATTGCCTGAAATTATTTCTATATTACGTGGGAGTATATATAATGAATAATATGAAATAAATGAATTATTGCATAAAATCTACTACTTTATGCCCTAAAAATTAAATGTGCTCCAAATGCAAAAAAAGTTTTCAAACAAATATGTATCCAAAGTGTTTAAAACTTATGTAATTTGTGTATGAAAAGATAACTGTGTTAAAAATTTCATTCAAAAATATATTATTTTAATTTAAATATAACAAAAAAAAAAGTTACTGCATGCATAATTTTATTTATTGTGACTGTTTAATTTTTACTTACCTGTTTGTCAGTTAGATGTACTTTTCTAAAAAAAAGTATTGCAGCTTCTTTAAATTTTACATGCATGTAAAACATATCATTTAATAATATTAAAAATCATTTTTCATTTTTTTCCAAAGAAGTAAAATAAAAAAAGAATTACTCAAATATTCAGAAAATCTTAAAACAAAAAATATTTTCATGTATATATTCTGAAATATTACAGTTACATTCATAATTTTTAATAGTTGTAAAGGACCAAATTAGTTATACAGGTGTGAAATTTTTCGATTATCTAACTTTAATACATTTTATAAAAAGTGTAAAAAATGTATTTTTAGAAAAGGTTAAGGAAAAGATTTACACTTATATTTGTTGAGTTGTTTGCTTACTAGCTTAAAAATTATTTTTGCTGTTTATGTATTGTGAAACTATATAAATATTTTCGGAATTGTCTGGGTCTGTTTTATTTATTTATTTATTTATTATTTTTTTTAGCACAAATTGAAAATTTGAAACTTTAAAGCATTTTATGTCATCTGTGTCTTTAAGTTTTCAGGTTTAAGGATTTATAGCTGAGAAAAATGGCAAATATTAAGTATATTAATAAAAAGCTTCACGCTTTTAATGCTTTTCCCGAAGTTCAAGAAATTATATGAAAATCAATTCGAAGTGATTTGGTACCTTCTAAAAACATTTTTTAATATTTATTGCGGACTGCATAAATTCTACGTAAATGTGTCATAAAATTATGTATATTCGGCCATTGCATAAAATTCATCTTTTTACATTAATATCAGCTGCTAAGATGTGAAGAGTAAAATATTTTATTGATATTAACCATCTTTATACAACGCATAAATATATATTGCGGCATCCAGTTAATCATCAGTGCTTGGATGTATGTTTATGATTTCAAATTTAACCAAAATATAATTTCAAAGTTGAAGATTTAGGTGATCGTTCTAAATTTTAAATCCGATAAAGTTTTACTTTAATAATAATAGATAGAAAATCTAATAAAATTATGTAATACTTGAATGAGTACACCATAGAAAGATTTGCTGAGCAGAAAAAGCTGAGCAAAAGTCGCTTTTAACTAATATTAAACTAAGAAATCTTTTAACAGAGAACAAAAATAGTACATTTCTTTTTGCTTGTCTTTCCTCCCGTTCCCTCTGTGACGTTTGCTTAATATTTAGATGAGGAATAAATTCGAATACTTTCTTAAATTAGTTTGTAGCATTTTTTTCTCTAAAGGTTTTTATTAAATTATTATTAATTTTTGTTTTTGTGTAGGTTTAAATTAAAAAGATAAACGTTTTCGCAATTGGAACTATATCGTTTAAGTTAAGGATTTAGGAATTAGCTACTTTACAACGATAAGAGGTGACACGCTGGATTTGTCAAAATAGCAATTAACCCTTTTAAGACGACTTTTGAAAGAGTTTGTAATAATATTTTTAATAATTTGATTGGATATCTAATTTTGTATGAAAAACGAAGTCTAAACTAAATCGAATTTTAAACAACAAAAAAAAAAAAAAAAAAAAAAAAAAAATTAAAATTTTATATTGAATTCCAAAAAATGCTAGTACAACAACTCTTGTTACTTGTAAAGTTAAGACAATATCATAGTTTATCCTGGATCAAATCCAAATTGGAAAATAATCTTTCTATTGATGAAGAATTTGTACAATAATTCATCGGGTGTATTATGAAATATACAAATTCCAAATCCATATTTTTCAATTTTTCATTATTGACCACCAAATGTAGTTATATATTAGTTAAACTTTAAGAAAAATAAGATCTAGAAAATGTATGTTTCTGCTGAAAATGCCATTACATAAGGCAAAAAAGTTCCATCTATATTTATCAATTATTAAAATATTTATTATTAAATTTGTAATATAATATTTACATAAATATACAATTTGAGAAATTTGTGACAGCTAAAGTTATTTAATAGAGTTTCGGCCACTTCAAACGGTTTAAACCAGTTTTGATTACTGTCCTGGTTAAAATTAATTTTGACCTGTCAAAATTATAATCCTTGTCTTTATATAAATTTCCAACTGGGTGAAAAATGTCCGGACCAGGATTCGAACCCGGGACCTCCTGGCTGAAGCCGCCAATGCTCTGCCATCTGAGCTATCCCGGACGATTCTGGTCGAACTTTTTCACCCAGCTAACCTTGAAGATTATAGTATCTGGTCTGAAACCTGGTTCAGCTCAACAGAATAAATCTCAGGTAATGTAACTCCAGAAATCGCTGGATTTGTTTACCAATTAGAATAATTGTGTGAAAATTAATCTTGTCTTTATAGTTTTTTTAAATGTGTAATATCTGTATAAGTATTTCAAGCTGTTTTAGTGGGAATTAAAAGATATATTTTTTGTTTTCTCTTATCAGATCCACAATACCATGAGTACCTTTGCATTCGCCCTGAAGAAAGGCACTGGAAAGAACCATATATCCATATCATTTTTGCCGGTCGCGTGTTCTTAAAATTACTTGCATTAGAATTAACTCTTGTGTTAGCACGCACTTTCTCATTTTGTGTAGCGCCAATTCTATCAAATATCTTTGCACCTAAGTTACTGCGTAATTCGGTAACTGTTTTTTCTTAGCTTCATTACTAACATAAAAATATATTTATAATTCGTATAACTTGTTAATCTTTGTTGTATATCTGTAAAATCTCCAACCTCTGAAGACGTGAGTCAGTAACATATTCACATAATATGTCGTGATACTTTTATTAATTATAATTTAATGTAGTTTCAAACTAATCTGCAATGGGCGTTTCCATTACTTACACAAAAGATCAGATAATAAATGAATATGATTGAAAATGGATGAAAAAAAAAAAAACTGCTAAGAAATGTTAGAGAATTTCCATTTATTGCAGCAGGTATGTCATTTTGCTGTAAGCCCAAGTCTGAAAAATGATGGTAATGTGTTAAAGAAAGGGGGAAAAATAAGAAAAGAAAAAAAAATAGAAGAAAATCTGTGTCAAACTTGATGAAAAAGCAGGTGTTAGTTTTCAGTTGGAGCATGTACAGTAAAACCTCCCTAAAGCGACCACGTTCCGTACCAATAAAAATTGGTCGCTCCGAGAGGTAGTCTCTTAATGGAGGTCATGTTTAAATCTAGATTTTAATTATAAAAACATGTGTAATAATCACTTATAAACAAATTAAGTTAAATAATGCTATAAAAAGTGATAGAATATCTTTATTAAGACTTACGATTACTTACGATTATATTTTATGGAAAAAGCTTTTGTAGTTTTATTGAAAAATATTTTGCCCAACTCTGATCATGTAATTAATTCAACTTATGAGTTCATTCAATATTTGAATAACATTAATTTACCTCAGAATTATTTAATTGCCAGTCTAGATGTAGTCTCTTTATACCCATCTATTGATACCCAAAAAGCCGTTACTAATATAAATAACTGCATCGACCACATGGAGAGTATTAACGAAAATATGAAAATTACTCTAAAGAGTGCTCTTAATCTCACAGTTAATAATAATTACTTCACTTTCGACGGCAAAATATACAAACAGAATAACGGAGCTCCAATGGGTTCTCCTATATCAGGATTATTAGCTGAATTCATATTACGACCTCTTGAAATGGATATAAACAATTTGGATTATACCCCCCATGCATGGATCAGATACGTAGACGATATTTTCATCGTATGGCAACATGAAGAAACCTTGCTCAATAACTTTCTGAACCAGATTAATAATCTTGATTCTAAAATTAAATTTACATTGGAAATAGAAGAAAATGGTACGCTACCGTATTTAGATGTATTATTAATCAAGACGCACCAAGGAATAAAGCGCACTGTGTACAGAAAGCCCATAGCCAGTCAATCCATTATCCCTAATAATGCGCAAGCACCTTTTTCATACAAAGTTTCTGCATTTAGACATTCTATTCAGAGAGCTTTTACAGTTTGTACCCCTGAACATTTAAATAACGAAATAAATAAAATATATGATATTGCAAGAAACAATGGATACAAAGAAAGCACCATAGAAAAATTAATTAAGAGCGTGAAGAACAAAAAGAAAAGAAATTACAAGCCACAAAATTCCACGTTATCCACTTTACAATATTTTCCTGGTTTCTTCGAACGTTTAAAATATAAACTCAATAAATTCAATATCTTCCTAGTCGCAAAACCATCCATGAAAATAAAAAATATAGTATGCAAGAAAATAGATCAAATTGAGTCCAACCAATTAGCAGGAGTATACGAAATACCTTTCACCAAAGAAGATGGAACAAAGCAGTTTTATATAGGTATGACAAGCAGAAAACTTAAAACTAGAATCAAAGAACATATAGCAGACATCAAATACAATAGAAGAACCACAGCTTTGGCCAGATTATGCAGCGAAGAACCTTTACAGATTGAATTTAAAAATAGCAAGTTAATTTATCCATCAAGATTTTATTTACCATCCATAGTCCGAGAATCAATAGAAATATTTTTACGCAACGAGAATATTTGCAATGATTCTGTGTCCCTTGATTTACCTAGAATTTGGAAAGAGATACTAAGTAATTGTAGAAACAATAGTAAAAATTAATCCCCACTCGCAAATAGCCAAGTTAATTTTATTTTATTTTATGTTTTGCAATGTTTTTCAGTATGCTTGATGTCTCATGACATTGTTTACCATGTTGTTTTTAAATTATGTGAAAATTAATCCACGCTCGCAAATAGCTAATTTAATTTTTATTTTATTTTATGGTTGCAATATTTTCATTATGCTTCATGTCTCATGACATTGTTTACTATATTATTGTTTTTAAGTTATGTGAAAATATTTTCTATTATGATTGATTTTGAAAATGTCGCCGATTGTGCGATGAAACGATCGTAAGTCTTAATAAAGATATTCTATCACTTTTTATAGCATTATTTAACTTAATTAGATTTTAATTGTTAAAAAAAAAGGTAACAATTAACATTACTGAAAGTTATTTTTCACATTAGGAAAAAAATAGAATAATTTAAGTATCAAAACAAAAGTTAATTACATAAGTTAATTACTGCAGAGTTTAAAAAATGAATACATTGACGTTTGCTTTCATTTTACGGTTTTATCTTTTATAACTTTTATTTCCAAGCCCTTTAAAAATTCAGTAAATAAATGCAAATTTTTTTTTTTTTTTTTTTTTTTTTTTTTTTTTTTTAATGGAAACAAATAATGACGATTTCATTAATTTATCTATTTCTTTGAGAGTTCCCTGACAGAATAGGGCAGGGAAGTTTATTGACTGTCATTCTTAATTTGTCATCAGAGTTAAATTCATTGCCTAAAAAGCCACAAAGGGGTTTAAACACATAAAAGCTACCGGAATAATAATAATAATAATAATAATAAAAATCTAAACTTAATTTAGAAGTTTGATGAATAATGCGCTCTCCGGAGTTATTTTTCTAATAAAACCTTCTTCAAGCGACCAGGAAAAAACGTTGCTGTTTCATTTGTTTCATTGTTTTTTTCAAAGAAATTGGTCGCTCATGGAGGGAGTTATACTGGGATGATCTCTGAATGGAGGTAAAATTAGTATTGATTAGCATGGGATTGAATTTCGTTGCATGAAAAAATGGTCGTTCAGGGAGGTAGTCGCACAGAGAGGTTTCACTGTATATTAGATGGACTTTATCGCAATTTTATACGTATAATAATGGGTAATTTTCGACGGCAAATTATGTTGAAGCCAGGTGTCTTTGTATCTTATTTGAGTTTGAGCGTAACCTTATGTTTGTTTCTTAGCGGTAACAGTGTTGGAATGGCAGAACTAGTTTTACAGGCAGCGGAGTCATTCACGTGCGTTTGTTTCTTAGCGGTAACAGTGTTGGAATGGCAGAACTTGTTTTACAGGTAGTGGAGTCATTTACGTGTGTTAATTTCAGTTGAAGGGACATATATATATATAGCTGTTATGTTTTCTTCTATTGGAATATAAGTTAGTCTTAGATATTTTCTTTTGATCAGTAGGATGACGTAATAATGTTGATAATCCTTTATGTATTTGATGGGAGTCATTTTAAAATTTCCTATAAGTAAAATTCGGCAATATTTTCTTTATGTATCAACGAGGCAGCACAGTTTATTCCGCAGGTTCTTACAATATAAATATAAATTGTACGATTGTTTTTGGTGGTAATAAACAATAATTATCGCTTATTTTAACCCGCCCTCAGCCTCCCCCCCCCCAAAAAAAAAAAAAAACAAAACAACAACAACAAAAAAAAACATTTTTAAAGTTGACAAAGAAAATGACATTCACGGGTTTTAACTGCTTTTTCTAAACTACCAAAATTATCTATTATTAAGATAACATTTTGAATCATTAAAATAATAAGATGCTCAAGCCAGATACTTCGTACTTGTGTAGTGTTAGAAATATTTAAAGGAAATAGCTATATTGATTTCTTTATACTTGGTTATTTGAGTTTATTGAATCGTTTTTTTTTTTTTTTACAATTTCAAAAAAGAAAGAAATAAATAAAAAATCTATTTTCTAAAACTGACAAAGAAAATGACTTTCAGGTTTTAACTGCTTCTTCTGAACTACGAAATTATCTATCATTAAGATAACATTTGATTTTGAATCATTAAGATAATGATAAGATTGACCAGGGAAGATAAATGTTCTTTAGTGTTAGAAATATTTTAAAGGAAATAGCTGTTGATAATATTGATTTCTTTATACTTGGTATCAGTAAAATATCTAGAATTTGAGTTTATTAAATTGTTTTTCACAATTTCAAGACCAATTTAAAAAAAAAAAAAAGAAAGAAAAGAATAAAAAAAAACACCCCTACACAGAGAGAGAGAGAGAGTGGGGAAGATGAGAAATTGAGATGGATAGAGATGGTCCCATTGCCATATAGTAAGGATCTAAAAATAATATGATTGTTTTCATGTGTCTTTTTTACTTTCTTCTACCTGTACAAGAAGAAAGTATTGGATTCGTAAAAATTTTCGACTTCCGGTTTTCGACGGATTTACACGTTTTAGAGGTCAGAGATCCCGAAAAACATGTTTTTACAAAATGTCTGTCTGTATGTGACACAAATTTTGTGGGCACTCCATCTCAAAAACTGCACTGAAGTTAATAAAAATTTGTATTCAGGTAGTCCCTAATATAAATTGGTGCTGATTACTTTTTGGTGTAAATCACCCGACAGATGGCGCTGCTATGCTACATTTTTTGAGATTTCTGCCATAGCTGTATCTCAAGAACTAATGCACGGATTTTCATCAAACTTCAGATTCGGTTAGTCTTTGGTATAAATTGGTGCTGATTACGTGTTGGTGTAAATCGCCCAACATGTGACGCTACTGTGCTGCTTTTTTCACGATTTCCGCAGTAGCTGTATCTCAAGAACTAATGTACGAATTTTCATCTAACTTCAGATTTAGTTAGAAGTCGACACAAGTTGTTGCTGATTATGTTTTGGTGTTAATTGCCCAATAGGTGGCGCTGCTATGATGGAATTTCACGATTTTCAAAATAGCTCTATCTCAAACACTAATGCACTGATTTTCTCCAAAATTCGGATTCAGCCAGACGTTGACATAAGTTGCTGCTGATTAGGTTTTGGTATAAGTCACCTAATAGATCGCGCTGCTAGGCTGCATTTTGCTGGATTTACACGATTTCAGCGATAATTAATCAAGAGCTCAAGAATTAATGCACGAAATTTCATATCTTTAGAATCCTCGTGAGGGGCATAGACTGCCATTTAATTTTGTCAGTGTGATAGCGAATTTTAAAGTATTAAGATGTATGAGATAGAAGAAAGTTTTAATATTGGTACATCCGACTAGTTTACTTTATAAGATTATATTCGTAAAAAAAGTAACCAATCGCCAAGGAATTTTAATATGGTGTTACCACTTTACGTTTTTAAAGTAGTCGTCGTATTGAGTGCAGGTTTTTTTTTTTTTTTTTTTTTTTTTACAGTGACACCTTTAAAATGTTAAGTTATCTTAAGGTAATTTTGACGCACAAGTTATCGTGCGGATTGTGACATACCATACGAATTTTTTTTTCAAATATTAACTGAACTGTGTCTTTTATTATTTTATGTTTATTTTTTCATTTTATAAAGCCTTAAATAAGGCTTAAATATATTGCAGAGATTTGTGTAATTCCAATAACTATTTAGAAAGTTATGAGAACTTGAAATTACACCACTTTTGCACTGGCGACGGAGATTTTAAAAGGTACGACACCCCTTAAAGAAATGCAATCCTCGTATAATATGATTCAACTAAACCTAAAAGGGAAACATTTTAACAACAGCGAAATACAATGGAAAAATAGTTAAACCAAAATTTTATTTACTGTACATTAAGAGTCATATTGTTATTCATTTTAAATGATGTTATACATTTTTTAAATTAAATTCTGGCTAAAATCCGATAAATAAGAGAACAAATTATATATATATTTATATCTTTTAATTTATTTTAAATAAAACTTTTTGCCATAAATAAAACTTTAATAAGCGGAGAAAGTATCCTAGATATGGATTAAAAAATCCATTAGGTTTTTCAGTTTGCGGAATACTTATTCTACGTTCTGTGAGTATCTTTGTTCCAGCTGAATGATAACTGCCAAACTTTAGTAACTTTTCTTCTGCGTGGAGTCTTAGTGGCTTTCCGTGACTCTACAATAGAGTTTTTAATCAGATGACTTAGCATTGATTTCGATAAATTTAACCTCAGCTTTTCTAGTCACAAATTATTACATTTTTCAATTTCTTTGAAAAGCGTCCTTTCTTTTCTACCTTTTTACCAACCTTTCATTTTTTTAAATTGTTATTTTAGGTAGTGCTTTTATGCTAATGCCTATATTACCAACCTAATAAATTTTAATCTTTAAATATCTTAAAATTAAGTTTAGTTACATATCTTTAATCATTATATCTGTTTGTTGAAAGGGAAAAAATGAAAAATGTACATTTGAGGACGTGAATTTCAAAACTCGTCTTATCCAAGGAAAAGAAAAAAAAAAAAAGAGTTACAGTCGAACTTGGATAATTCGAAGTTCAAGGGACCAAAAGAAAAGTTCGAAATATCCAAAAATTCGAATTAAATATATTCGCTCAAAAAGAAGAGATAAATAAAAAAAGATTAACCCCACAATGAAATATTTAACACATAAACCTTATCCAAGGATTCTGCTACATTTTTTTTTTCATTAAATCAAACATTTAGCTTAATTATTCATTACTTTTAAGAAAAAATCAGATATTTTTGATTGCTTTTTCGAATGCAATCTTTGAGTCATAGCATATGATTCCAACTTATCAATTGACACAAAAATAGAATCTTTTAAATTGGACTGACCTTCAAAAAAGCGTCGAAGTTCTTGTATATGCATAATAGCTTCTAAGCAACTAGGTAAGGGCTTCTCTTGTATTTCATTGTTCTGTTCATCTTCAGATAGTCCGTCCTCAGCTTGGTTGTTTTCCGCCAGTTGAGCAACAATGTCAGCATCAGTTACCTCGCCACACACAGCCACATTTTGGTCCACGTTGACGTAGTCTTCATAAAAGATTGACGGATCCGATTTTACATCTTCCCAATTATCGACAGTAAGTTCAGGATCAATTTCGTCAAAGTTTTCCACTACATTTACTCCTTCTTTTTCTTTCTTTACAAATCCCGCCTTATGAAAGCATTTCATAATCGTTATCTCACTGACCTTGTCCCATGCCTGCCTACACATTCTTGAAGCATGAAGAACGTTGTGATTCTTAATGTCAAAATCTCCGATGAGGATTCTTTCAACCAACAGACGCCTGTAGAAATGTTTAAGGTTTTTGATGATTCCTTGGTCCATTGGCTGAACCACAGATGTCATGTTGGCCGGGAAAAAAATGACTTCCACATTTTTCATTTTGGGAATGCTGTTGTGAGCCGAACAATTGTTAATAAAAAGGACAATCTGTTGTTTTTGTTTTTCAAATTTCTTGTTTATATTTAAAAGCCATTTTTGAAAAATTTCGGACGTCATCCATGCCTTTGTATTTGAATCGTAGGAGACAGGCTTAGACTTAACATTTTTAAAGCAACGTGGATTAGCCGATTTGCCAATCATTAATAGTGGCAACTTTTCGGACCCGTCCATATTTGCTCCAACAAGCAACGTTACTCGCTCTTTACTTAGTTTTCCACCACTGCATGTTTCTCCTTTGAAAGCAAGAGTTTTATTTGGAGTACAGTTATAAAAAAGTCCAGTCTCGTCGACGTTAAAAATATTTTTTGGTTCCTTATTCTGAATAATTTCTCTTAAATGTTTTTTCCACTCATCAGCTGCTTGAATATCCACTGCACCACTTTCACCACACACTGCTTTGAAAGAAATATCGTTTCTATCTTTGAAACCATTCAGCCAACCTGTGCTGGCTTTGAAATCTTGAATGCCTAATGCAGCGGCAAACTGTTCATCTTTGGCTCTCATAATAGGGCCACTAATTGGAATGTTCTTATCTCGCGCTTGTTTAAACCATTTAAGAACACAACCGTCCACAACTGGGTTATCAGGTCCTCTCGTCCTTTTCCTATTATTTCCTGTGCCATTATCGCTATTCAAAATTTTATCTTTGTTCTTCAAATATTTCAAATATGTCGATAATGTGTTGGGTGGAATTCCAAATTCCTTGGCAATTTCCGATTTCTTTTTAAGGCCTTTTCCCACTTCATTAATCACCGCTACCTTTTGAGCTAATGTTAATGACTTATAAGGAGTTTTAGCTTTTGACAACGCCATAGTAAGAGAACATAAAAACAATACTTAAAGCACACACACAAAAACTTACAACCGCGTTAAATCATTCACTCACGTGACTCTAAGATAGAAAGAAATCTAGCTGCGCTTCTGGAGAAAAAAAAAAGGGGGAGGGGAAGGGTTGGCGAAAATCTGCGATTGCAACACCTAAGCTGCGATCCTTTCAATGCGCAGTGAAATAGATTTCCCAGACGAAAGGGTGCGGCTAAGTCTTCGAATTTTGCCAAATAGAAAGACAATTAAAATAAACTGTTTTACTATTTTGAACCTTAGCTGAAAAAAGTCTCAGGATTAATATTTACCACAAAATTCGAAAAGCAATCCTACGAAAAATTCGAATTATCCAAACTAAAATTCGAAATATCCACATTTTTTTAACATTATTTTAATACAGAATTCTAGGGACCAATCAAAAAATTCGAATTAGCCAGAATTTCGAATTAAACAAGTTCGAATTATCCAAGTTTCACTGTATCTCTATTAATCTATTGTATTGGTGAAGCTGCATCGAAAACACACTACAATCTGCAAAAAACTAGTTTTATCGTGTATTTCTGACATTGTAAAATCTTGGCTTACGATGAAAACCAATAAACGCAGTCAGAGGTTTTTCGCGATTTCCCAAAATTTGTTCTTCTGGATAAGGCGAGTTTTGAAACTCACGTTCTCATTTAATGTATAATAACTAATAATTCAAATTGTAAAAGAAAATTTAAAAGGGAAACATTAATCTAGTTTTCCGGTCATTATCGAAGCCAACAGTTTAATTTATTACAGGTTAACAAGTTGTAAGTAACAGTTTCTGTTCCACTTTCCCCCGGTGTGTTTGGTTGTGTGTGGTGTGTGAAGGGCTATATTTTGAAACATTCCTCTTTATGTGCCGAAAACTTCCATCATACCTTTGATTTTTGTCTTTGATCCTTAAAGATTCATGTAGGATTTTTTGGTCCCATTTTTAAAGAGGATACCTGTTAGAGCAAGATAAAAAGTATCAATAAAACGAAACGTTATTTAAATTTCTTCTTAAGATTAAAACTTTTTTCTTTACGCTGTTCAAGATTTTATTACTCTAAACATATAGTAAATATATATATATATATATATATATATATATATATATATATATAATGCATTAAATCATGGTTTTCCAAAAAAATTCATATATTCATTAATATACAATTAGTACTTTTCTTACATGATCTTTTAAAACAAATTAACACATGCGTAAACAAAATTACAAAAAAATTATAAAATAAAAAAAATATCTATAAAAAATTAAAAATTGTAAAATAATATAAAAAAAATTATTATAGGTTGGTTGGGTGGGTAGATGTTAGAGTACGGAGGAGGGTGGTGTTGTCTGGATAATACGCAATGGTTAATTATAAAAAAAATGGGGGCTTTTGTATTATTAGTATATTTTTGATACGTATTTTATATGGATGTTGATTTGATATTTTATATGTAATTGGAGAATTTCATTAATATTATAATTAGCTTAATTATTGATTAATCTAATTTACAATTATTTGTTATTAAATTTTAATTTACTAAGGACAATATCATATTAATTACTAATAGTATGCCATTTTTATAGTGATTAATATACATATAAGTATGTTTAATATAAATATAGTTATACTGTATGTATTAAAATTGGGTAATTATTTTTATTATTATTCCTCTATTCTTTTTAATATTTATTATCGGTTTAATGTTTTTGAATGTCCCACATTCATACTTTTTGGATTTTTATGGATGTATGAAAATAATCCACACTCTATATTTGTGCTTTTTAAGTAATGGGAATTTAAGTATCATTTAATCTTCTATATACTTCCACATGTTTTTTATTTCCTGTTCATTTTATAAATATCTTATATATAATTGATTTAAAAAATAATTTTTATATTATTTTTAATTATTTATATTAATTATTACTGAATTTATTTTGTTTTATAGCATATAGCTATATGCTATATATTATCAAAGTTCTAGAATTATTTAAATTCTTAGTTTAGTTTAAATAAGTTAGCTAATAGAATATTTTGTATGCTTTTAAATTTTATTAACAATAGTTTTTTTAAATACATTGTGTGGTTTATATTAGGTTTATAATTCTCTATATATAAGGATATGTTTGGTTTTGCTGTTTAAAAAATTATTTACATTCAAATGCTTACAAATATTTATCTTGCGACAGTTGATTAATAAAAGTAATACTAGATGGCAGCACCAAAATTTGTCTCTTTAAGATAGCTCTAAATTTTAATTTTTCTAGCTCCATTTCAGTTATAATTTAATACACCAGGGGGTATTTTTAGCTAAATTTTGACGATATTGTTAAACAGTTATTAATTAATTTAATAGTGCATTTTAAATAATGTAATTACTATCTATTTATTTTATATTATATTAAATGTATTTAACAAGGTATTTCAAATTTTATTTCAAAATGTATTAACTGCATCCTTTGGTATCAATTACTGTGATTTCTTAACTATTTTATTCACCTTAATCTTTATGATATTCTGGTAGACATGTGCGCGTGGATATTTGTAAAATACTGAAATATTAATCGGTATGGTGTTTATTATTTCTATTTTATATCCTATAAATATTTAAATACGTTTTATTGATTCTTCCATTTCATATTATTTGTTTCTATCCTGCTTTCATTTTTAATCAATTCACTTGATTTTAATCGTTGTTTGGGCACAGGGGAAAATAATTTTTAGCTTTAGCTTATTTTTCTCACAGAAAACAACCATTTTGCTTATATCATTGAATTCTGTGCCCTTGACAACGTAATTCAATATATAAGCTTTTCCATTTTTTGTCGGTGTCCACTTTTTTCTTTTTCTTCCATAATAATTCTTATAATAAATTATTATTATTATTATTTTTATACTTACAGCTTTAATTCATACTAATTGACGGTGGTAGGTTATGTTTAATTAATGGTTATATATATATATATATATATATATATATATATACCGGGTGTCCTAAAAAGGACTGACTGATTTTAAAATTCAATAACTTGCAAACGGTGACAGATATTTTAAAAAATCTTGCAGGAGGGTTATGCATAAGGTCGAAAGTTTTTTTTACAGTGATTTTCGATTTTAGTTCGAATTACAAACGATAGATTGCGCTGCGATCAATAGACGCTAAATTCAGGCTCGATTATTGGTACTTCAGGACCCACTCAATAGATTTTAACCTCCTTTTTCCTCATGGAAGAAGAGAAAGGCAAAAAAAAAAAAAAAAAAAAAAATTGAGCCTGTATTATTTAGCGCCTATTGCTTAAAGCGCTATTTATTTTTTGTAATTCGAACTGAAATCGAAAATCACTGTAAAAAAACTTTTGACCTTATGCATAACCCTCCTGCAAGAATTTTTTAAATATATGTCACCGCTTGCAAGTTATTGAATTTTAAAATCAGTCAGTCCTTTTTAGGACACCCGGTATATATGTATATTAATAACGCTGATGTTTAATATTAATGTTATATAATAAAAGTCTGAATTGAATATCCCTTGAATAATTACTCCGAAATTTTCGCTGTGACATCATTCTACGAAACATTCCTGTTCTGAAAGTTATCAGGTCCTTGCGAATGTTAGAATCTCCGAATGAATTAATTATTCGAATTTTCGAAAATATATTCAGCTAGTGTATAATAAAATATAAAAAACAGAACGCTAGTGCCTAAAAGTTTTACGCGCAAAACAAACTAACCTGTGATTAAAGCTATTTTATTTTATTCTGTAATGAATAACACATTACCAAATTGCTGTTTTCATGACTGAATTGCAAATTCTCTTAACATTTTAACTAACTCCATCTGCGACAATTTTTAGTTATTCATAGATTTTTTTTTTCTCCTGTATATTTCCAGATAATAAAGTACCTATGCGACATGATTACTTAGTGCTTATAAGCATTAAACACATAAGGAACCACCCAAACGAACTATGCTTAATTTAATAAATGGTGATCTTTGTTTTGATTTTCGTTTCCTATTTGTCACGGGTATAAATTTTTCGAAAACTTAATGAAGGTGTTGCTTTTTAAATCAGCTTTAAAACTAGCTGGAAAGCTACGCACTTTTTAAATATAATATTTTGTTTTGTCTAATTTCATAATCTTATTTTTGTGTATATATACGGATAAGTTTTCGTACATTGTATTTTTTGAGAATAGTTTAAATATTTGAAGATTAGTTCTCCTTAATGCAAATTTTCTTTTGTTAATTTTTGAATTAGATTTCATAATTATGTATAAAATGCATCATTTTTGATGCAGTACTTATATGAGCGCCAAACTGCATACCTATCTATATTATAAAGCTTTTGCTTTATAATATTCACATGTCTGTGAGTAACGCTGCCTTATGCTGTCATATTGACGGCTGCAACACCTGGTCAATAAGTATCGCTTTAAACTATGAAACATTAGACAGTCTTGATTACAATTAAAGAGCAATTAAATTTACACATATTTATTTAATGAATTAAAATTTATACATAAAAACGTTTAATTAAATTCAAAATCGTACAAAGTATACGTTTCGCGATGTTATCGCATAGCCTCATTAGTACTAACATCAACAACAAAACATCGAACACACACTGGACTCGGTCAAAGTTAAAGTTTTTCTTTTAGAAACAAGAAATATTCATTAGGAATCTAATCTGATTCCTTTAAGGTATATGGGTATAGCTTAGTGTACCATCCCTCCATGAAAAGTATGTAGTGGTAATCTTTGCAGTTATTTTTCAAAGTTATCGAATTTGCGAAAGATTGTATGGTCCGTGTCAAAAGCATGTCCAGATAATGACACCAGTGTGTGTTCGATGTTTTGTTGTGTTTGATGTTAGTACTGATGAGGCTATACGATGATATAGCGAAACGTATACTTTGTATGACTTTGATTTTAGTTAAATGTTTTTATGTATACATTTAAAAAACAATTAAATTTAAAATATAATCAAATCTGTCTAATGTTTCATAGTTTAAATAATATTTTAATTCAAACGTTAAAATGTAGTACGTATATCTTAAGTATCGCTTTTATTGCATGGATAGAAACAATTTGCGAGAATAATTAAGAATAAAGTTGAATTAGTAGTTTGTAATAAACTATAACTAGATAATTTTACTTATGCACAAAAAATAGAGATTTAAAAGTTGAATTTAAGACGCGATACAAGTTGAAAGAATAATATTTAGAAATTTAAGGATGACTGCTTACCGCCAACTCCGTACGTATATCTTAAGTATAGCTTTTATTGCATGGATAGAAAGAACTTTGAATTTGCGAGAATAATTAAGAATAAAATTGAATTAGTAATTTGTAATAAACTTTAACTAGATAATTTTACTTATGCACAAAAAATAGAGATTTAAAAGTTTAATTTAAGACGCGATACAAGTTGAAGGAATAGAAACATATAGAAATTTAAGGATGACTGCTTACCGCCAACTCCCAATAATAAATAGGCACACATAAAATACTACTCCATTTAAGAGACGAAAACATTTATTTACGTAGGTACACTGATGAACACAATGAAGAATATTTTTACTTTCCTTAAAAAGACTGCTGTACTCGCTATAAATTATGCACATACTTGATTACCATACCGAATCGACTAGAAGTATAAATATCAACATACTGAGTAAGCTTGACTTTGGATTGTATAAGCTCTCCAAAATACTACATTTTTGTAAAATTACTGATGAAGAAAGGGGTTTACTTGAAGGTGGACGCCAGACTATGAAAATAAATTTCATAATAATTCTTGAAATGACTTTGAATAACGACGATTGATCATTTACAAAAGAATAGATATATCGGGTCAATTTCTATGGCACCGAACAGAATGAGAACTTCGAATCGGAATGAATATATGGGACTAGCTAACTTTCATTGTCAACACTTCGAATCTGAATGATATTTTCGAATATGAATGATAACTACATGTGTCGTTTTTGACGTCATTTGTCGTGCAATGAAAACAGCTCTGAGGCTGCCGATTTTCTTCCACTGCAATTTTTTTTAATTTCCATTTTTACACTGTCGAATAGGAAACAAAATGTTCTTTCAAATGCAATTTGTTTGAAAACTGTATCTCAATTTACTGATTTTTTTTTTTTTTTTTTTTTTTAAATGGTTTTCAAAATAATTTTTGAACATGATTTTTTTTTTTTTTTTTTAATCTATCGCTATCGCGTGCAGCCCGATTGCGTAAGATGAACCTGTTAACACCTTTATAATATAAGTAAAACATGAATTTAACAGCCTTCAATCGAACCATGTGCTTAAGGGGCCGCTGCACTGAAACTTCCCGATCGCGAAATCCCATGCTAACCTATGGAGAAATTTTGAAGCGCGATGACTCATTACCTAATATAGTTATTAACCCCTTGAGGGTCGGCGGGATATATTTTATCCCATCTTCGATTAATGAAGTTTTGCACCAGAAATGTTTTATGAAATTTTACTTTTCAAACTTTTGTGGAAAAAAGTCGTAATATTGCTCTTTCTTATTTTGAAATAAAATTTTTCTTAATTTCCGGTAAGAACTCAGAATTATACAAACGCAATTGCTTGCCCCTCAAGGGGTTAAAATACCGTTTTTACCACCAGAAAGTAGATGTCAGATGGCGATGATGTGCGTTTTTAAAAAATGTCTACGTAAATTTTAAGTATTTTTAAGAATATGATAAAATTTAATCAAATGGAAGTTTCAAAGTGTATAGGGATTTTTTATGTACTTAAAATTTACAGAGATAATTTTTAAAAACGCACATTATCGCCATCTGACGTCTACTTTCTGATGGTGAAAACAGTATTCTTATAATTATATTAGGTAATGAGTAATCCCACTTCAAAGTTTTCCCATAGGCTAACATGGGATTTCGCGATCGGGGAGTTTCAGTGCAGCGGAGCCTTAAACAACTGAAATTACCAGAATAAAAAAGACTGCTTTAAATAGCGAAATCTTTGGCATTTGGGATTTCTTCGGATTAACCACTGGCGTGCGTTTCATACAAAAGTATCATTTAATATATAAAAATTAAAATTTGTCTGTCTGTCTGCAATTCTATACAAATCCACAGTTTGGAAGCCAGAATTATGAAATATTACGTACATGTGTATTAAAACACGGCCGAGGCAAGTAAAGTAATCCGGAATCGAAATAATTTATAGTTAATTTAATTAATAAAAAAAAACTATCAAATTAACAGCAATTTCCTATCAAATTTTAACATTTTTCGTTATAGCAATTGCCAACAATTAAAAATCCACAATAAAATTCTTACCACAACGATTGCTTTTCTATTACAAGATTTTCACATGAAAAATGAAAATGAAATACTAAATAGTTTGACGAATATGTCAGCAGCTGAATATGTGACGTCATAAGAGTTTGAAAAAACGTATTGAAACATGCTAAAAACCCGATTATGGAAATATTGGCATATTTTAATATTTTGAGGATATCTGAATTTGTTTTCGCCATTTCCAAATCTATTCTATATATCTATATATATATATATATATATACGCCGGGTATTTTAGCTAGTTTTTAATAAATTTCAAAATTTTATTTGAATGCATGATTGTTATTTTTGATATAAAATGCTTTTTGTGGTGTTAGCAGGCATTCTAAAAAAATGAAATATATATATTAAATATACAAAATCTGTTACAGTTTTCAATTAAGATGGGGAAGGATTTGTCTATATTTTATTACCCCGGACTGGACTCCCGTGTTAGATCTCCTAGTTTATTTAAGCTATGAAATTAGTTTAAAGGACGCGGTACTCTTCATTTGGCGAAAAATCACGAAAATAGCAAATTTCCTATTTTTGTCATAAAATGTGTTCAGACATTCCTAGTATATTCTGGAGAAGTTACACAAAGATCCGATGATTATAAATACTAGGGAATTCTTCCCGGGTTACAGAACATTGGTTGGGGGGGGGGGGGGGCAGGGTTGCAAAAAAGCCGGCTAAGATTAAAAAAAAGCCAGGCCAGTGGCTTTTATTGGTTTTGACCGGCTTTTTTTGGCCAAAATTGGCCTTTATTGGCCATAATTGGCTTTTATACAATGAAGCATTGTAATTATAAACTACACATTTTAAAGTGTTTTTAATTAGTTTTAATGACATTTAATTGATTTAGAGTTTAATAAATAACCTAATTTCTCATTAATGAAGACGTTAATACTGTAATAAAACTTCGATGGTTTTGCTAGTGGTTTGTAGTCAGAATTGCAAATATGTCAGCTAAATTTTAAAAGGGTCATACCAACTGCCATTTTTTTCATTTTTACTGCTTTATAAAATTAAAGAGGACAATTGTTATTTAGTTACATGTTTTATTACTTAATTAATTTTAAGAGCTATTAATATACAAATCTTATTTTATTTCTAGTAAACATTTAAAATTATTCATAGTCATATTAATAAAAATACCATTTCTCACTATTAAAAGCATTATGCTTAGCAACAAGCTTTTCAAAATTTTATTAAGAGAATTTTTATTTATTTATTTATTTTTTGTTTAAATGCTCTATTTTTTATACACTTATGTACCACTCTCCTCAAATATTATATCCTTTCTAATTTCTCTTTTAACATTTATAACTTAATCTCTCCATATAGACACATGAGAATGTTTCCATTTTGATGTGCTACATTTTGTCATTGTTTAAATATAATCTTTAAAATGTGTAGCAAATGTGGAGCTATGTAATATAGAATTTCAAAACACGAGTTTGGAACCTAACTAATATTCGTTTCAATGTTTATAATTTTTATTCAGACATAATGTCTTCACAATTGCCTTAATTTAATACAAATCTATAATGTTTTTTTTTTTTTTTTTTTTTTTTTTGTAGAAAATATTTATAAGTGTATTAAAAATTAATTGATCCAAATTTAAAACGAATTAACTGTAAACTAACTTTTAAAAATAAAAGCCGGCTTTTTAAAAAGTGGTTAAAACCAAAAAAAGCCGGCCGGCTTTTTTTGGCCTGGCTAAAAGCCAGCAACCCTGGCGGCTAGATTTTAAAAATCATGAAAATTATTTATGTAGTCACCATCAATATAACGTCAGTGTTACTGGGAGGCATGCTTTTACTTTATAATATAGATGTAAAAAAGGCTTTTTATTCCATCCATTTCCATTTAAATACTTCGTAGTTGCAATCATTAAATTAATTTTTCTCAAACATTCATTTTCCTCTTATTAGGTGTTTTCTCAAACTGTTTAAACTTCATCATATGCTTTTCAATTGATTTTTGACTATCCTTAAGGTGCATTTCATAAAATTAGGGATTGGATTTCCAGTAATATAAATAGTTTATTTTTAGAAAATGAACATGTTAAATAAATAGTCAATTTTACTGTATTTCTTTACATGTGACATAACAATGTATTTATTTTTTTCTGTAACTATTTAACTTTTTGGAAATCAATCTGATCTCTACCATTGTAGAACACACTTGTAACGAATAAAAATTAAATATATATATATTTTAATTTTACCGCAATAATTACATTTTTATCTGGATTAATTAATATTCCTTCGTGCTTCGTAAAATCCTTTAATAATATATCACAAAAATATAAAGCACTGAAATAATAATAATAATAATAATAATAAAAAAAAAAAAAAAAAAATCAAAGGGTAGCGAAGTCTCCTTATCACTAGAACAGCCATTTTGACCGATATCAAATAAAAATATTTCCATTCGAACCAGAAATTTCTTCATAAAATAAGTTAATTATATACCATAGAAAAATAAGAATAATATTTTCAAATGAGCATATATTTTAATATTTAGCAAGTATGATTTATATTTTTATGTTACAGTAAAAATAATTTACCTTTATTTAAAAAACTATTTCTAAGTTAATACCATTAAATCAATAAACACATTTCTTTTTAATATTGGATTTTTATTAATATTCATATAGATAGTTAAACGTGTACAGTTATGTAATATCTGTTAGTTCTTTTATGTTTAAATTTATTATAAAGTATTCCAATGAAAAGTACCGAGAATTTTTTAATTGAAGATATTTTAGTTTAATGGCATATTTCATTTTTATATAAATTTACTCTTATTTCTTTCTTAAATTTAAAGTCCAATATCATTAATTTTTTCGTATTTTGCAGTGTTTCAACAGCTTACAATCGTCAGATAGTACAAATTTAAACATAAAATTTAAAATATAACAAATGTTACAATATTCTTTACCTTATTTTTAAACTACATTATTTTATCGGCATTTCGGAATTGTTACTTTCGGAATAATTTGTTTCGAAGAAAACTTACTCATTAGTGTTTTTTGTGTAGAAATCAATGCTTGAAATTTTACGACTGTATGGTTGTTTTATTCTTATACCCGAAGGAAAATTTAAATTAAATTTTCACTGACGAAACATTTATCTTTAGCGTTTTCTTGTAGTTCTACGAAGTGTAAAATGATTGTTTATTCTCAGTCTTATCGAATTGTGGCAAACTAATGCTTAAATTTGCATGAATTTGTTTCAACATAATCTTTCGTCTAGAATCTTCCCTTTATAATTATTGTATGTATATTTGCCATGTATCAACTAAGGAGGCAAATGAAACAGAATTTGCGTAAATGCTGCAGGCTTACCTAATGTGCTTATTTAAGTGAGTAAATACATTTACAGGAATGTTTCTGAATGATAGTGCTCCCTGCAAACGATTGATTGAAATTGCCCTTTAAGCAGAGGATGTTTTAAATTTTATTAATCAGCAAGTCATTACATAATCATCCAATTTTGGCTGCAACATCCAACAATTGTTATAAATTTCTATTAAAACAATTGATAGAGGAACTTCAAAATATTTGTTTAAATGCAACTTTAATGTAGTGAATCTATTAAAACGTCTAAATAGTGTAGATTTATGCAAAAATCATCAATTGATTTTAAAAATAAAAATAATTTAAATTAACCGAAGAAGGTATATCCTATAACACAAGATTACGAGTATATATCGTGTTATAGTATAAATCAGGGTTGCCGGCTTTATTTTGGTTTTAACCACTTGAAAAAAGCCGTTTTTTATTTTTTAAAAGTTAGTTTACAGTTAATTCATATGAAATTTGGATTAATTTATTCTTAATACACTTATAAATATTTTCTGCAAAAAAAAAAAAAAAAAAAAAAATATATAAATTTCTATTAAATTTGTCAAATAAATAAATCTCTATAACCACTAGAAGACAACTGTGAAGACATTATGTCTGAAAAAAGAAAAATTATAAATATTGAAAGAAATATAAATTATACTCCATAGTGGTGTTTTGAAATTCCATATTACATAGCTCCGCATATACTACACATTTTAAACATTATATTTATTAAACAATGACAAAATGTAACACACAAAAATGGAATCATTCTGACATGTCCACATGGAAAGATTAAGTCATAGAATGAACAATGTTGAAAAAGAAATTAGGAAGGATATAATATTTGAGGAGAGTTTAGTACACAAGTGTATAAAATAGGGGAGAAATTCAACAACAACAAAAAGCTCCAAATAAAATATGTTGAATTAAATTTTTGAAAAGCTTGTTGCTATTTAAAAGAGTGCATACTCATGCATATGCTATTCATAATACTGTTTTTAATAGCAATAAGTGGTGTTTTTATTATATGAATTTAAGTATGATTTTAAATGTTTGAGAAATAAAATAAGACTTTCATATTAATAGCTCTTAAAATTACTTAATTAATAAAAATGTAACTAAGTAACTATTGTCCTCTTTAATTTTATAAAGCAGTAAAAATGGGAAAAAATAGGGTGGGATTAAAAGTCGGTATAAACCAGATAAAGCAGTTGATATGGCGCTTTTAAAATTTAGCTGACATATTTGCAATTATGATTACAAATCAATAGCAGCTCCATCTATGTGTAATTCCAGCATTATTGTCTTAAGTACTGAAAAATTTGGTTATTTATTAAATTCTAAATCAATTAAATGTCATGAAAACTAATTAAGAAGCGCTTAAAAATGTTTATAAAAAATTTATAATTAAAATGCTCCAATGTATAAAAGCCAATTTTAACCAAAAAATAGCCGGTTAAAACCAATAAAAGCAATTGGCGTGGCTTTTTTTTAAGCCAGCTTTTGTGCAACCCTGGTATTAAGACACTTTTTTCATCAAATACTTTGTTCGACTGTTACTATCTTCTGTACACACACAGGTTTTTAAATACTTAATTGAATATAAAGATTGTCAAGTTCCTTAGTTAATTCTTCTTTGCATTTTGCATCGTACTATGCATGACAATAAATATTATATATATCTCTCCATGTAATATGCATTTGTATATTGTGAGCCTTAATTCCATATTTGGAACAGTCAGATGTATAAAATAGCACCATTATAAATTACTTTATGCACAATTATGCTGTATATTGTACATTTTGTTTCACTAAAACATAGAAGTGTGAATCAAGCGTTAATAGTGAGATTTTTTTTTTAACACTTTCGATGATGTCTCCCCCTCCCACGACCCTCCAGTCCTTAAAATCCATGATTTTACTCGACCCTCCAGTCGTTAAAATCCATGATTTTAGAAGAATGGGTTTAAAACCGGTTTGGAAACTGAAAGTACCTTTAAAAAAAATCTGCAACAAAAATCGAAAAAGTAAAAAAGAGTCATATTGAAGATTGAGTTCAGCTCTATGCATAAAAAATAAAAATCGTTTAAAAATATTAAATTGACACGAGAAATTCGAAAATAACCTGCCCATAGGATTAACATTACGGAGCGCGTATTTTCAAGTGCGTGAAGAATCCCCTTAAGCGGATTTTCCAGTTATCCAGGATCAATGAGTGCTTGTCTCACAAATAGAGGTTCTCAAAGAATACAAGTACAAGCTTTACTTTTCTTTACTTAATCAGGTATAATGATATTACATGCAAATAATATTTATATCATTAACGTATTTAATTTTAACTCTTAAAAAAAAAAAAAAAAAAAAAAAAAAAAAAAAAAAAAAAAAAAATGCCTTATTTACTCGTGTGTGCCTCGTCCTCATATAACACGTTTTAATGCCTTATTGGGGAAAAATATGTATATTAATAAAACAAAGATCTCTCTCTCGTTACCTACATTTAAGAGTAATCCAGTGTCGTTGGAATAAAAAATTTGCATGGGGAATAATCATATAAAAATAAATATACCGATATCTACAGCATTACTTTCACCACAATTTTTTTAAAACTATATTATTCCCTTTTTAAACCTTTCAACCAATTATTAATTACTTCCGTAGGGATTTTCAATCTTTAGTTTATTTGCAAAATCTTGGGTCAATCAATAAACCACAATGGGCTTGATCAGTAAACCACATAATGGAATGTTATTATTTAAATATTGCTTCATCCCTATCACGAGACACTCTTCAAGTTCAGGATATTCTGATCAACGTATCCTTTTTAATTTTTCCAGCTTTTCAGTACATCGTAACTGCAACGCCTCCTTGATTTTCATTTGTCTATAAAGAGTAGATCTCAGCACATTAAATGTTGAGCAAGGTTCTTCAGATGTCTTTTCATTATAAGTATATGGAATTATCTTATATTTTTCTCCTTAGCTGTTAAACACTTCAGCATTTTGATCAATTTGCTTAATAATCAACTCAAGTTTCAGTGCTAACGTACTGCATAACTTACGCGGGATTGTCAGGGACGAGTGTGCTAATTTTCTCCTGCTTTCAAGCTGGAGTTGCTAGTTTCTGTCAATCCGGAATTTGTAAAAGGTTACCGCAAGATTTATTTCCAATGTTTTTTCCAATGTCTCCCCCCTCGTAACCCGCATGTTTTTCAGAGCTTTAAAGTACCTGCATCGGTTTGGTCTCTATGAAATAAGGTTTGATGTGGTCTCACTAAGAGAGGTTTTTTGGTGTAAAAATGCAGATCATACTCAAGTATACTAAAGTTATACTCTCAGTATTACAGGTTTCTCAATTATCCAGGTTCGATTCTGTGCGTCCCGTTCGTCCGTCCTTATATTGTGGAATATTCGTCTTGATAACATGTTTCAATATAGCATTTTGCAAATTTGGATTGAAGTTATTTTTAAGGTAAATAATACTTGGTCATATTATCGTCGGTTTTATCTTATAATTTGATAGTCTTTCTACAAAAGTTATAAAGATTTATCGAACGCATTTTCATACTTACTTGTTCATAAGCTTCTGTGATAAGTGAGAGGAAACGATAAATTTTCCCTAAGTCGGATTCGAATTATCATTCGAAAACTTAGACATAACATCGCCTGGTATTGTATAGCAAATGAGGATTAATTATAAGAGCCTAGAAATGATCATGCAAGTTGATTCTCTGCTATAATTAGCAGACTTATCTTAAATTACGATCATCCCTAAGCGATATTTGCTTGCATCAAGCGTTATGAAATGCACCATCATTAGAATTTCCACGAGGTGATACTGGTAAACCAAATATCATTCAAATTGCTCGGATAAAGCTGTCGCTCTATATTATTGAACATTTCCATTGGACTCGGTAAGAAATATCCACTTTCAAAATTTCTAGAAAAAACTACTTTTCTTTTGTTACATAAAGCTTGGGGTTTAGATGATTTGAATGTCGTTAAAAGTTCGAAAATCCGAATTTTCAAATCTTCACCCCCCACCCCCTTTCTCAAATTTGTTTACTTATGCAATAGCATTGCAGTTGAAAATTAGAACGGCCTTTCTTCTATACTTTTTTCTGGGGCATATTAAGAATATATGGGCTAAGTGAATTAATAAACCAATGCCAACTACATTAATAATTCTTATTTTAGCACTTTATCTATCGTGCGTTCATTACTTTAAATTGTACTGAAGATTTTTTTCTACAGTTTTCATTTTCGACAGTAACACAGAAAAATTAATTACGTTAAAATATGTTTGACCTTAAAACCTACTTAAATAATTTTGGTGAAATCACTTTAATTAATCAGTCGTGAGCCAAAATAAAGAAAATCTTCACCACTAAATTTATCCTAGTAATAATTTTTAACCAGACCCTTTAGTGGAAAATTGCAGGACTTATTTCAGAAATTATATTAGCAGTTTATCTAAAGATATGGATATAATTATTATATGTAATTAAAAGTCTAGTTTTTATCTGGAATTTCATACTTCAATTTATGTACAGTTACAGTTTGAATCTTTTCCTGTAACCAGATGAAATAAAATTATATTCGTTTGCAGTTTGTTAATGTGCTCTCTTAAATTTGTTTTTTTAATTTTGGAAATATAAGTTGGAAATGTTTATTGTAGTTGTTATGGAGCATTAGTTGTTCAGAATTATGTTGTTAACTCTCGTATTTAATTTTGAGCAATTTTAATAATTTTTTGAATTTGAATTTATTAAAGTACGATATTTTTATGAGTTTGTAATGAGTTAAAAATAAATAGATAAAGGATGTACATGTAATTATATCCTTTAATTTATCGATTAGGGTTGTGATGCGTTACAAATAAATACATAAAGGATATAATGGGATTAAATATCTTTTGGTTATTGTTATGAAATAATAATTATCTTTAAGTTTACTTCTGGATTCTAGTTAATTTTTATGTGACGAGCTTGGTATTCATGAAATTCACACACGTTATGCTTTGGCCATTTATAAAGTCAACTTTGCAAGTTTATGAATTGACTTCTAGATTTAATTATTTTTTTTTAATTAGCTTATTATTACATTTTTGTTAAATTTTCACTTTCTTAATCTTTTAATTTGAAATCGTTGTTGTGATTTTCTTTATTATTTCAGAGTAAGTTTGCAACACAAGATTGAAAAAGAAAATCACTTAAAATATATATATATATACATACATACATATATATATATATATATATATATATATATATATATATATATATATATATATATATATAAACCATTAATTAAACATAACGTACCACCATCAAAAACCGTAATATTATGAATTAAAGCTGTAAGTATAATTTTTTTTTTTAAAATTTATTATAAGAATTATTATGGAAGAAAAATAAGAAAGTGGACACCGACAAATAATGGAAATGCTTATATATTGAATTACGTTGTCAAGGGCACAGAATTCAATGATATAAGCAAAATGGTCGTTTTCTGTGAGAAAAATAAGCTAAAGCTAAAAGTTATTTCCCCCTGTGCCCAAACAACCATTAAAATCAAGTGAATTGATTAAAAATGAAAACAGAATAGAAACAAATAATATGAAATGGAAGAATCAATAAAACGTATTTAAATATTTATAGGATATAAAATAGAAATAATAAACACCATACCGATTAATATTTCAATATTTTAGAATAAATCCACGCGCACATGGCACCCAAAATATCGTAAAGATTAAGGTGAATAAAACAGTTAAGAAATCACAGTAATTGATACCATAGGATGCAGTTAATACATTTTGAAATAAATGTTAAATAACTTTTAATATAATATAAAATAAAATGAATAGAAAGTAATTACATATTTAAAATGCACTATTAAATTAATTAAAAACTGTTTAACAATATCGTCAAAATTTAGCTAAAAATTCCCCCTGGTGTAGTAAATTATAACTGAAATGTAGCTGGAAAAAGTAAAATTTAGAACTTATCGAAAAAATAAAAATTTTGGTGCTGCTATCTATACTTGATTCCACCTCAAGTTGGCAGCATTGGTTATGCTACGGATGCCGAATCGCAGCCGTTACCATAGCAACCAGGGTTTGCTTGAAGAGCAAAGGATCACTAGTAACCAAGGAAAAGCGTCATTTTGGCGGAAAAGTATAATGCGTGTGCAAAAATCTGTACGTTTTGAAGTTCCAATGAAATTAATTATATAATCTATTAAATTAAAATAACGAATTGCATTATTATTCTTTTCTTATTTTTACATTTTTTAGACTGATTTTAGCACTATCTTATATTATGTTAGCTGATCCGCCCGACGTTGCCCGGCACGCAAAATGCGAATTTTTTTATTTTTTATTTATTTTTTTATTTTTTAAATAGCGAAAACTTTAAAAAAAGGTGCACGAATTGTGGAAAAACATTATTGAAAAAATGTCAAAATTTACTGTTTTAAGCTAAAAATTTGAAATCGAATTCCATGTGCTAATGTTAAAAAAATCACATCGGAAAGAAAAATCGCATTGAAAATTGTCTAAGAAATTTAAAATCGCGAAGGGCAAAATTTTCTATATTTAAGCTCCAAGTTTAAAACAGAATTCCTCTTACAAATGTCAAAAAATTGACGCAAAAAGCAAAAAAAAATTAAAAATCACATTAAAAAAATCGAGAAAATTTTAAAAATCGCTGTACGAATTCCGAATGAAATTTACTGAAAACAAAACAGTATTATCTATATTGGGTTAAAAGATTAAAACCAAATTATCTGGAAATCTATTTAAAACAGAAAATTTGTTATTTATACCAAAACCTCTGGCAGAAATTCAGAAAAAGCTAGATCTCACACCGAGTCCGTTTCATTTTAATGTACATTTTTAATTATAGATATTAGCGTGTAAAAAAGTCGTGATTTTTTAAAATCAAAATAAGCTAATTTTTAAATAATTAAAAACTGCATTTAATATTAAATTGTTAACACTGCTGAAAATTAAGGACTATTTCATTCACGCAAAAACACCCGCTTGCTAATTCTAATCCTATGGAGAAAGAAAAAAATTAATATCTCGTTTGCATTTCAGTATTTGTAAATTATTTCGCCATACTCGACTCTGAGTATGCCCTTCATTTACCCATGTTTCATCAAGATAATAAATAGAAGCATTTTTTTTCTTATACTCTGTAATTTTTCTCAAATAGTTTCTGCGCCACAAAATATCTTGCCTCTCAAGAAGAGCTGCCTCTCTTTTTCGTTTTTCAAAAGAGAATCCCAAATCTTTTAATATTCTGTACAATGTAGTCCGGCTAATATTTTTCGAAAAAATTTCTTTATCATCGTTTACAACTTGTAAAACTTTATCCAAAGTTGGTATGTCATTTCTGCGAAAAAAACTATGGATTTTTCGTCGAATGCAAGATAACGTGAATTCGTCATATTTTCCCAGCATTCTGCGTTTACCCTCTGCACCAGGTCGTTTCTTTCCGGGTGTACTTAAAGGGCTAGATGCCTTTTTCTCTTTTTTCAAACGAAAAATTGTTCTTTTCGAAACACCTGTAAGTTGGGAAACTTCCTCTACGATTTCATTAATTGAATGTTGGGGATTTTCTTGACGAAGTCTGGAATAAACATTTAATATATTTCTGCGAGCTGCACTTTTGATTGACTTTCCTCGCCTTGAAGGTGTGTAAAGCGTGGATGGAGATAATGCTTTATCAGACATGTTATAATTCAAATAAATTTGATACAAATAAATATTTAACTATGTAACAAATTTTAGAAATACTCAGTTAATAAACGAATCAATAATAACAATAATTAACAGTAAAAATAAAAAACTATGAACACGTTAAAAAGAAAAGTAACAGCGAAAGCAAACAGTGAGTATTATTAAAACTATTCATAAGAACAATAAGAATGCGGGGTTGTAGCAGAGAACTAAAGCGCGCCAGATATTTAACCTTGAAGATTTGTGTCTCGCCAAAGGAGAGTTTTTTACGCCAAGATTTAGTCTTTATACGTTCGCTTTAAATACAAAATACTTTTAAATTAAATACTTTTAACAGAGAAATTACATTAAATATATGCTTCAAAATATCGAAATTTGTAATTTATAACCATAATCATATACATTCGTATGCATTTTCACCATTTAAGATTAAAAAATAACGGAGAACTACTTTTCAAGGCGGAATGTTACTGTTTCTACCTTTCACAGTGCTACCAAGTTGAGTTGGAATAGAGTGTAGTATTACTTAAATGATTCAATTGTCACAAGATAAACAGTTGTAAGCATTTGAATGTAACAATTGTTTTACTAACAGCAAAACCAAACAAATCCTTATATATAGATAATTATAAACCGAATATAAATATAAACCACACAATGTATTTTTAAAAATAAACTATTGTTAATAAAATTTAAAAAGCATACAAAATATTCTATTAGCTAACTTATTTAAACTACACTAAGAATTTAAATAATTCTAGAACATCGATAATATATAGCATATAGCTATATGCTATAAAACAAAATAAATTCATTAATAATTAATATAAATAATTATTAAAAATATAAAAATCTTTAATAAAAACTATTATATATAAGATAATTATAAAATGAACAGGAAATAAAAAACATATGGGAGTATAAAGAAGGTAAACAGATACTTAAGTTCCGATTACCTAAAAAGCACAAATATAGTGTGTGGATTATTTTCATACATCCATAAAAATCCTAAAAGTATGAATGTGGGACATTCAAAAACATTAAACCGATAATAAATTTTATATCACAAAGTGAAAATAGATAAATATTAAAATATTAATAAGAATAGAGGAATAAAAATAAAAATAATTACCCAATTTTAATACATACAGTATAACTTTATTTATATTAAATATACTTATATGTATATTAATCACTATAAAAATGGCATACTATTAGTAATTAATATGATATTGTCCTTATTAAATTAAAATTTATAACAAATGATTGTAAATAAGATTAAACAATAATTAAGCTAATTATTAATGAAATTCTCCAATTACATATAAAATATCAAATCAACATCCTTATAAAATACGTATCAAAAATATAGTAATAATACAAAAGCCCTCAATTTTTTTTTTAAAAATTAACCATTGCGTATTATCCAGACAACACCACCCTCCTCCGTACTCTAACATCTACCCACCCATCCAACCTATAATAATTTTTTTATATTATTTTACAATTTTTAATTTTTTATAGATATTTTTTTATTTTATAATTTTTTTGTAATTTTGTTTACGCATGTGTTAATTTGTTTTAAAAGATCATGTAAGAAAAATACTAATTGTATATTAATGAATATATGAATTTTTTTGGAAAACCATGATTTAATGCATCATAAATTAGTTTTTTAATATTATTGTTAATTAGAGGAGAAGAACATAAACATTTTATTCTATATAAATGATTAAGTATTATATTTCGAAATACAGAATGATGTAGACAAGATTTAAAATTTGTAAATGTATTAACTTTGAATTTAAATTCTTTACGTTTGTCATATAAATCTGTGATTGTTTTGTTGTCTTTTATTGTAATTTTAAGATCTAAGAAGTTAATTGTATTGTTAGATAAAAGGTTTTCCGTTAATTCCAAATTAGTGGGATAATCTACTGGAAATTGAGTAATTGCAGAATGATCAGTATCAATTAAAATTATGTCATCAATATAACGATATAAATGTAGATTATTATTAGTAAAATTACGTTCATAATGATATAAGTATAAGTCTGAGAGTAAACTGGATGTACAACCGCCTTGTGGTATACCGACATGTTGTAAATATAAAGTGTTATCTTGCAAGATATAATTATTATAGATAATGAAGTTTGTTAAAGATTTAAAATATGCAATATCAATATTAGATGGTAATTCCAGTTTTTTTATAATACTTTTTAAATAATGCATTTATAATTTTATGTAAATCTAATAGGTCTATATTATTAAAAAGATCTTTGAAGTCATATGTCGTTATATTATATACACAATGAAGATTTTTTAAAATATTGACAAGTTGATAGCTATTTTTTATACAATGTGTATTATCATTGTTTGTAGTAAGTACATATAATTGATTAAGAATTTTTAAGAGAAGTTTATTGGCTTTATTATTATATGTATTAC
Source organism: Maratus speciosus (assembly GCA_963932465.1). NCBI lineage: Eukaryota > Metazoa > Arthropoda > Arachnida > Araneae > Salticidae > Maratus > Maratus speciosus. The sequence continues at coordinate 395,098,259 of OZ010790.1, read as the reverse complement.
AACCAATAGTTACAGTCCTAAATTTAATTGGAGTTTTATGAAATTTGGGAATAAGAACTAAATATGGATAATTAAAGTTAGTAGATAAAATATTTAATAGTTTATAATAACTTCGAATTTTACGATTATTTACAATTACATTTTCATTAGTTTTTTGAAATGACTTATTAGAAGAAATACAATTTGTAAGAAGTTGGTGATAATAAGATTTACAAATAATAGCATAATTATTAGGAGATTTGTCTACATATGTAATAACGTAGTTTTTTTGTAATTTAGTAATTTGTTGGAAAATATGCTGTGTATTAATAGAAACCAAATCAGCAATATTATTTTTTAAAACCACAGTTAATTTTTCAATTACTAATATTTTCCACTGATTAAAATATTCAATAGGCTTATTATAAGAGATAGAAATTTTATAAATAAAAATATCAATATCATGTGTGATAATAGATTTAACATTAAATTTAGATGGAAGTCTATATTTAGTACCATAACCCATTAGTTGTTTCAATTTAAAATCATTAATAATATCAAGATTTCCAGTGATTATATGTCCATGATCATTGTTTATGTATTTTTTTAGAGTGGGGCCATTGCATTTACACGGAAAATTACTTGCAGCAGATGTATTTTTTGAAAATGTATTGTAGTTAAAAATCTTTCTACCAATTGTATTAGGATATTTAAAGGTTTTTGAGATATGAAGATTATTAATAGGAAAAAAACAATTTTTATCATTAATTATAGAATTGATATTAATTTTATTATATATATATATATTTATTTAACACCCAAAACTCTTTTTTTTTTAAACATGTTTTTTACGTTTTTCCCTTTGTACAATAGAACCTCGATTAATATGGACGAGGAATAAAACAAGAAAGACAAGTTCAAAACAATTTGAAACTTAAAACAAGAAATGCCAAACAGCATTTTAGCATGTTTTAACTTAAGTTTAATGATAAGTGATTTTCTTACATAATTTTATAGTATTTATTTAATTAATAATTTATTATTATACTACAGGGTTCCTACGGGTGAGGGAAAAGTCAGGGAATTCAAAAATTTAGGCAAAAAGTCAGGGAAATGTCAGGGAATTTTTAAGTATTTGAAAAGATTAGGGGAAAGTCAGGGAATTTTTATGTACTACTTCCATCAGAATTTCTATTATCGTGTTAAATGAAGAAATTTTGAATTAATAATTCATCCAATCTAAAATTTTTATATAAAATTTATGCAAACTGTATAACAATATGGAAAATTATTAAAAAATCGGAAATTAATACATCACATACTTTTTTCTAGCATTTATCTAAATTAAAGTCCATTGTAGAGGATTTTACAACAATATATAAGCCGAATTTTTATTGAGAAAGGTCAGGGAAATTTTTGAATAAAGTCAGGGAAAACCTGGAAAAGTCAGGGGATTTTTGTACCAGAATTGTGTAGGAACCCTGTACTAGTTAGTGTAGCAATCCGATGTGTTGCATTTCAATTACACGAGATCTTTTGATTCTTTGGTAAGAAATGAAATCTAATTTTATTGTACGCATTCAGAATAAACTATAATATTAATTTTATTAAATACTGAATTTCAAGTAATAAATCGTATTTACAATCTAGTATAAAAATTTATTCAATAAAAATTGCGCATTGTCAATGATTCATTTGGAAAAAGCATTGCTTTCTTTTAAGATTTTACTTGTAATTTCCGAAGCTGGTGAAATAAAAATGAAGCCGCTTTGACGAAATTATAGAAAAATGAGGTCATTTGGACGAACTTATAAAAAAATATTTCAGATTAAATGAATTAAAATAAATGCTTACAATAATGTCCTTTTTCTCGCTCAATCATTCCCTTTTAGTGGCCTATAAAGATTTTAATCGACATTTTTAATAAATAATTAGTTGGAAATTAGTGTTTCTTATTTAAGGGGACGAGGGACCTTAAAAATCAATTTTTTATTTTTTTGTAAATTTCACTTTAAATATTACTCAAGGGTACATTATATGCATTATGGCAATCATTTATCACAATTTTTGAGAAAAAATGGAATTTTAGGCGTCCTTTTAGAAATCTTCCAAATGCTCCCTGCGCGTTCCATATCAATGAAAATCCCCAATATTTTTTTTAAATAAAAGTTTGGTTTATATATATATATATATATATATATAAATAAATAAAACCGTGCATCGAATTTTATATATTTGAATATAAAGGTTAAAAAAAATGATTTTTTTTTAAACCTCTATATTCAAATATATAAAATTCGATGCACAGTTCTATTTATATATATAAAATAAACTTCTATAAAAAAATATTAGCGATTTTCAATGATATGGAACGCGCAGGAAGCATTTCTAAGACAACGCGTAAAATTCCATTTTTTTCCCCCTCAAAATAAAATTTTTTTATTTTATTTATTTATTTATTTATTTTTTTTTTGTGATAAATGCATGCCATAATGCATATAATGTACCCTTGAGCAATATTTAAAGTGAAATTTACAAAAAATAAAAAACTGATTTTTAAGGTTTGGTTCCTCGTCCCCTTAAATGTGTTTATTCTAAATATAGCGCAATAATTCTTTAGTTAAATGCAAAAGACCTTAAATTTGTTTTTGTTTAATCTCCTTGGTTAAATCAAAACTACGATATAAGGTTTTCTAGTTGAAAATTTGTCGACAGACATTTTTTTCTGTTTTAGAATAAACTGATTCATGAAGATTCAATACGTAAAGTTATGTTTTTATTTCTTAGAATTTTCTTTAAAAAGGTAATCTAACCAAGGTGCATTTTTCCGAAGTTATTTAATTTGAAAAATAATTTTTCAATTTATATGGAAAAAATGACATTAATAAAAATCGACATATTCCTGTCATTTACTCTTTTCTCCACAAGATTGGAGTAATTTTGTTACCGCCATTAAAGAGATGTTATTAAAAATTAGAAAATATTAATATCTCGGAAAGTAATTTAAAATTTTAAGAGTTTATATGATATTTTCGGATTCACTCGAATAACTGACGTCAGTTTTATTTGTGAAATTTGCAGCATTGTAGGAGGAGGAGCTCTTAAATAAAGGCGATCAGATTTTAATATAGTAGATTTAAAAGATTAAATAAAAATAAACTGCTTATTAAGTGCTTTAAAAATAGCTACATGTTTTTTGGCCTTTTCAATACATATGCAATTTCTAGTTTTCTCTTTGACGAACCCAAAAGTAGAGAATATTCATCCTAAGCCTGCAATTGAGCATTGCTATATGCAGTTGAACAGTAATCTGCATTATTATTATTATTTTTTTTAAAGTCTTATCCGCCTAGATAAGAATAACTAGTCCAGAATATAAGTCTACTGCAAAGCTGCTACCTTTCATCATTTCATATTTGTAAAATATTCCTCTTTAAATCGCGTACTGGTAACTTTTGGCCTAGAAATACATAGGAGTCAGCCAATTTCGTCGTCTTCTACAACTTTTTTAAGATGTGACGTCAAATTTGCTAGCAGCACACCTTTGTCATTTTGCACTCCCATATATCGACTATTTTAATGTGGTACAATTCTGTCGCTGAGCCTTGTCACATCACTGTAATGGTTTCGATCTCAGGAGATAATCCCCATTCTTTCTTTTTAACTGAAAATCTTTGACTTTCTATGCAATATCATAGATATTCTTTTTCATGATTAATTTTGCTAACAAACCAGGGTTGCCGGCTTTTTTTGGTTTTAACCACTTAAAAAAAGCCGGTTTTTATTTTTTAAAGTTGGTTTACAGTTAATTCGTTTTAAATTTGGATCAATTTTTAATACACATAAAAATTTTCTACTCAAAAAAATTAGATTTCTATTAAATTTTGTCAAATAAATAAGTCTTTATAATTTCTAGAAGGCAACTGTGAAGGCTTTATGTCTGAAAATATATATAATATATATATATATATATATATATATATATAACCAATAATTAAACATAACCTACCACCATCAAAAACCATAATATTATGAATTAAAGCTGTAAGTATATATATAAAAAAAAAAAAAGATAAAATATTTATAAGAATATTATGGAAGAAAAATAAGAAAGTGGACACCGACAAATAATGGAAATGCTTATATATTGAATTACGTTTTCAAGGGCACAGAATTCAATGATATAAGCAAAATGGTTGTTTTCTGTGGGAAATATAAGCTAAAGCTAAAAGTTATTTTCCCCTGTGCCCTAACAACCATTAAAATCAAGTGAATTGATTAAAAATGAAAACAGAATAGAAACAAATAATATGAATTGGAAAAAAACAATAAAACCTATTTAAATATTTATAGGATATAAAATGAAATAATAAACACCATACCGATTAATATTTTAGAATAAATCCACGCTCACATGGCACCCATATCGTAAAGATTAAGGTTAATAAAACAGTTAAGAAATCACAGTAATTGATACCATAGGACACAGTTAATACATATTGAAATAAATGTTAAATAACTTTTAATATAATATAAAATAATATAAATAGAAAGTAATTACATAATTAAAATGCACTATTAAATTAATTAAAAACCGTTAAACAATATCGTCAAAATTAAGCTAAAAATTCCCCCTGGTGTCGTAAATTATAACTGAAATGTAGCTGGAAGAAGTAAATCTAGAACTTATCGAAAAAAAAAAAAACACAAATTGTGGTGCTGCCATCTAGTATTACATTTATGATTTAATTGTCAAAAGACTTGCTTCAGTTATACGCAATTGAATGTAACAATTGTTTTATTAACAGCAAAACCAAAAATATCCTTATATATAGATAATTATAAACTGAATATAAACCACACAATGTATTTAAAAAAAAAAAAAAAAAAAACTATTGTTAATAAAATTTAAAAAGCATACAAAATATTCTGTTAGCAAATTTATTTAATCTACACTAAGAATTAAAATAATTCTAGAACATCGATAAAATATAGCATATAGCTATATGCTATAAAACAGAATAAATTCATTAATAATTAATATAAATAATTATTAAAAATATAAAAATCTTTAATAAAAACTATTATATATAAGATAATTATAAAATGAACAGGAAATAAAAAACATATGGTAGTATAAAGAAGGTGAACTGATACTTAAATTCCAATTACCTAAAAAGCACAAATATAGTGTGTGGATTATTTTATACATCCATAAAAATCCTAAAAGTATGAATGTGGGACATTCAAAAACAATAAACCGATAATAAATTATATAACACTAGGTGAAAATAAATAAATATTAAAATATTAATAAGAATAGAGGAATAATAATAAATATAATTACCCAATTTTAATCCATACAGTATAACTTTATTTATATTAAATATACTTATATGTATATTAATCACTATAAAAATGGCATACTATTAGTAATTAATATGATATTGTCCTTATTAAATTAAAATTTATAACAAATGATTGTAAATAAGATTAAACAATAATAAAGCTAATAATTAATGAAATTCACCAATTACATATAAAATATCAAATCAACATCCTTATAAAATATGTATTAAAAATATAGTAATAATACAAAAGCCCCATTTTTTTTTTTTTTTTTTTTTTTTTTTTTTTTATGTATAAATTAACCATTGCGTATTATCCAGACAACGCCACCCTCCTCCGTACTCTAACATCTACCCACCCATCCATCCTATAATAATTTTTTTTTTTTTTATGTTATTTTACAATTTTTATTTTTTATAGAGATTTTTTTATTTTATAATTTTTTTGTAATTTTGTTTACGCATGTGTTAATTTGTTTTAAAAGATCATGTAAGAAAAATACTAATTGTATATTAATGAATATATGAATTTTTTTGGAAAACCATGATTTAATGCATCATAAATTAGTTTTTTAATATTATTGTTAATTAGAGGAGAAGAACATAAACATTTTATTCTATATAAATGATTAAGTATTATATTTCGAAATACAGAATGATGTAGACAAGATTTAAAATTTGTAAATGTATTAACTTTGAATTTAAATTCTTTACGTTTGTCATATAAATCTGTGATTGTTTTGTTGTCTTTTATTGTAATTTTAAGATCTAAGAAGTTAATTGTATTGTTAGATAAAAGGTTTTCCGTTAATTCCAAATTAGTGGGATAATCTACTGGAAATGGAGTAATTGCAGAATGATCAGTATCAATTAAAATAATGTCATCAATATAACGATATAAATGTAGATTATTATTAGTAAAATTACGTTCATAATGAAATAAGTATAAGTCTGAGAGTAAACTGGATGTACAACCGCCTTGTGGTATACCGACATGCTGTAAATATAAAGTGTTATCTTGCAAGATATAATTATTATAGATAATGAAGTTAGTTAAAGATTTAAAATATGCAATATCAATATTAGATGGTAATTCCAGTTTTTTATAATACTTTTTAAATAATGCATTTATAATTTTATGTAAATCTAATAGGTCTATATTATTAAAAAGATCTTTGAAGTCATATGTTGTTATATTATATACACAATGAAGATTTTTTAAAATATTGACAAGTTGATAGCTATTTTTTATACAATGTGTATTATCATTGTTTGTAGTAAGTACATATAATTGATTAAGAATTTTTAAGAGAAGTTTATTGGCTTTATTATTATATGTATTGCAACCAATAGTTACAGTCCTAAATTTAATTGGAGTTTTATGAAATTTGGGAATAAGAACTAAATATGGATAATTAAAGTTAGTAGATAAAATATTTAATAGTTTATAATAACTTCGAATTTTACGATTATTTACAATTACATTTTCATTAGTTTTTTTAAAAGACTTATTAGAAGAAATACAATTTGTAAGAAGTTGGTGATAATAAGATTTACAAATAATAGCATAATTATTAGAAGATTTGTCTACATATGTAATAACGTAGTTTTTTTGTAATTTAGTAATTTGTTGGAAAATATGCTGTGTATTAATAGAAACCAAATCAGCCATATTATTTTTTAAAGCCATAGTTAATTTTTCAATTACTAATATCTTCCACTGATTAAAATATTCAATAGGCTTATTATAAGAGATAGAAATTTTATAAATAAAAATATCAATATCATGTGTAAACTGTTTGATAATAGATTTAACATTAAATTTAGATGGAAGTCTATATTTAGTACCATAACCCATTAGTTGTTTCAATTTAAAATCATTAACAATATCAAGATTTCCAGTGATTATATGTCCATGATCATTGTTTATGTATTTTTTTAGAGTGGGGTCATTGCAATTACACGGAAAATTACTTGCAGCAGATGTATTTTTTGAAAATGTATTGTAGTTAAAAATCTTTCTACCAATTGTATTAGGATATTTAAAGGTTTTTGAGATATGAAGATTATTAATAGGAAAAAAACAATTTTTATCATTAATTATAGAATTGATATTAATTTTATTAAATATGTGATTTGAAAAAGTAATTAACATTTGAGTATTCATGTTTTGAATTTTATGTTTTTTTTGTAAATTAATATTTAAAAGATTAACCCTAGACATAATGAGGTCAAAATAAATATCTGAGAAATGTTTAGAGAAAGATTTACTTAGAAATACATTTAAATGTTGTACAATTTGTTTCTTTTTAATAGCAAAGATGTGTTTTCGAATTAACAACCAGTTATAATTCTCTAAATATTTTCTTTGAAGATCATTTATATGTTTAGTGATAGATTTTTTGGAAACTACAACTGATGATGAACCCTTTCCTCGTTTATTACGTGTTGTTTTACTATTTAAATTATGATTAAGAGTAGGATAAATTGGAGAATAATCAATATTGTTATTTATAGATGTGAAGACTTTGACAGGTCTGTTAAATACTTCACTGTTAAGTCCATAAGGATAAATTGTGTTGTAATATTTCATAAATGATGATTCCATATAAAGACGTTCTGATTTATTTTTTAGAATTTGAAGAATTTCAATTGTCGTATTTTTAAATTGATGTATATGAAAATGTTGAATTTCAGCTGTAGATTGTATATTTTTTGCTTTGTTATTATTAGAGTCTGAACGATGATGATTGATACGTTTATGAATTGGACCTGATGTTTCACCAAATTATTTCATATTACATAAGTTGCACTTTATACTATAAATCACATTAAATGCTTTACAAAAGCTTGAATAATTGGGATCTGAGATAATTTGTGTCTGAGAAGCGTATGGACATGTCTTGCACCGAGCATCATAACACTTACGAAAAAATAAAGGACGAGGGGGAGAGTATAAATGGTTGCTGGATGACGATCCAGGAACAACCCAATTATTGTTCCTGTACCGGGCACTACACTGCATAGATGCTAAGTGTATCTTGCCAGGATCGAGATGTTTACTAAGAACTGCCATATAAAAATAATGTTTGGAAAATGCAATAATTGCCATAAAAAAAGAAAATTTAATAATATAATAATTAATTATTTAATTAAATTAGTCTTGAATAAAAAATAAATCTTGAGTAAGAATAATATATACAATATTTACAATAATAGAAGCAGAACATAAAAACAATCTTCAAATTTACCATAACCAAATAATGATAACCCTTATTTCGTAGACTAAAAAAGCAAGATACCACTGGACCCATTGATAACAAGTAAGGCAAAAAAAGATCCGCATCTAACATCAAATCCCAGAACAACATTAACCTTGCAAAGACATCCAAAACGCATTCCCAATTAATTTCTCAGATCAAAGTAATATGAATAAACTTCTAAAGCATATTAACATTAAATCTATGAACAGAAATAATTATTACTACCATATTGATGTAAAGATATAAAATGATCTCTCTTCAGAATTATGTAAAGCTATAGCATAAATAGAGAATATATAGAGTGAATATATAGGACAATATCATATACTAACCACAAGAAAATACAGATAAAATCATAACTAGAAAATTAAATAACATTAAATAAAGCAATGCAATGATAGGAATGAAAAAATTAATGGAATCCTTTAAAAAGGTATCAGATAACTACATAGTAGAAATCATATTGATAATACACATAGACAGTGCGCTATTGCAGCAATTATCTAAGCGTATAATATTTAAAAGATTGCTAAATCATTTAGCGACCTGGGAATATATATGAATATATATAAGATACCAAAAGGAAAAAATACTTCAAAATGAATTATTGACATTCAAAATGAAAAGATATTTAAAAACATCGTAAAAAGCATACATTCATAATTACTTGCGCAAATGCATCATAGTAATTTGAATGCTAATATATAACCAATAATTAAACATAACCTACCACCATCAAAAACCATAATATTATGAATTAAAGCTGTAAGTATATATATAAAAAAAAAAAAAGATAAAATATTTATAAGAATATTATGGAAGAAAAATAAGAAAGTGGACACCGACAAATAATGGAAATGCTTATATATTGAATTACGTTTTCAAGGGCACAGAATTCAATGATATAAGCAAAATGGTTGTTTTCTGTGGGAAATATAAGCTAAAGCTAAAAGTTATTTTCCCCTGTGCCCTAACAACCATTAAAATCAAGTGAATTGATTAAAAATGAAAACAGAATAGAAACAAATAATATGAATTGGAAAAAAACAATAAAACCTATTTAAATATTTATAGGATATAAAATGAAATAATAAACACCATACCGATTAATATTTTAGAATAAATCCACGCTCACATGGCACCCATATCGTAAAGATTAAGGTTAATAAAACAGTTAAGAAATCACAGTAATTGATACCATAGGACACAGTTAATACATATTGAAATAAATGTTAAATAACTTTTAATATAATATAAAATAATATAAATAGAAAGTAATTACATAATTAAAATGCACTATTAAATTAATTAAAAACCGTTAAACAATATCGTCAAAATTAAGCTAAAAATTCCCCCTGGTGTAGTAAATTATAACTGAAATGTAGCTGGAAGAAGTAAATCTAGAACTTATCGAAAAAAAAAAAAACACAAATTGTGGTGCTGCCATCTAGTATTACATTTATGATTTAATTGTCAAAAGACTTGCTTCAGTTATACGCAATTGAATGTAACAATTGTTTTATTAACAGCAAAACCAAAAATATCCTTATATATAGATAATTATAAACTGAATATAAACCACACAATGTATTTAAAAAAAAAAAAAAAAAAACTATTGTTAATAAAATTTAAAAAGCATACAAAATATTCTGTTAGCAAATTTATTTAATCTACACTAAGAATTAAAATAATTCTAGAACATCGATAAAATATAGCATATAGCTATATGCTATAAAACAGAATAAATTCATTAATAATTAATATAAATAATTATTAAAAATATAAAAATCTTTAATAAAAACTATTATATATAAGATAATTATAAAATGAACAGGAAATAAAAAACATATGGTAGTATAAAGAAGGTGAACTGATACTTAAATTCCAATTACCTAAAAAGCACAAATATAGTGTGTGGATTATTTTATACATCCATAAAAATCCTAAAAGTATGAATGTGGGACATTCAAAAACAATAAACCGATAATAAATTATATAACACTAGGTGAAAATAAATAAATATTAAAATATTAATAAGAATAGAGGAATAATAATAAATATAATTACCCAATTTTAATCCATACAGTATAACTTTATTTATATTAAATATACTTATATGTATATTAATCACTATAAAAATGGCATACTATTAGTAATTAATATGATATTGTCCTTATTAAATTAAAATTTATAACAAATGATTGTAAATAAGATTAAACAATAATAAAGCTAATAATTAATGAAATTCACCAATTACATATAAAATATCAAATCAACATCCTTATAAAATATGTATTAAAAATATAGTAATAATACAAAAGCCCCATTTTTTTTTTTTTTTTTTTTTTTTTTTTTTTTTATGTATAAATTAACCATTGCGTATTATCCAGACAACGCCACCCTCCTCCGTACTCTAACATCTACCCACCCATCCATCCTATAATAAATTTTTTTTTTTTTATGTTATTTTACAATTTTTATTTTTTATAGAGATTTTTTTATTTTATAATTTTTTTGTAATTTTGTTTACGCATGTGTTAATTTGTTTTAAAAGATCATGTAAGAAAAATACTAATTGTATATTAATGAATATATGAATTTTTTTGGAAAACCATGATTTAATGCATCATAAATTAGTTTTTTAATATTATTGTTAATTAGAGGAGAAGAACATAAACATTTTATTCTATATAAATGATATATATATATATATATATATATATATATATATATATATATATATATATATATATATATATATATATAAACATTGAAAAGAATATAAGTTAGGCTCCAAACTGGTGTTTTGAAATTCTATATTACATAGCTCTACATATACTATACATTTTAAAGATTATATTTAATTAATGAAAAAATGTAGCACATCAAAATGGAAACATTTTTATGTGTTCATATCGAGAGATTAAGTTATAATGTTAAAAGAGAAATTAGAAAGGATATAATATTTGAGGAGAGTGGGACATAAGTGTATAAAAAATAGAGCATTTAAACAAGAAAAAAAAATCTCTAAATTAAATTTTGAAAAGCTTGTTGTTAAGCATATTCATGCAGATGCTATTCATAATGTTTTTAATAGTGAGAAATGGTGTTTTTATTAATGACTATGTATAATTTTAAATGTTTGCTAGAAATAAAATAAAACTTGTATTTAAATAGCCCTTAAAATTAATTAAGTATTAAAACATGTAACTAAGTAACCATTGTCCTCTTTCATTTTATAAAGCAGTAAAAAGGAAAAAAATGGCAGTTGGTATGGCCCTTTTTAAAATTTAGCTGACATATTTGCAATTCTGACTACAAATCATTTGCAAAACTATCAAAGTTTTCCAGTATTAATGTCCTCATTATTGAGAAATTGGGTTACTTATTAAACTTTAAATCAATTAAATGTCATTAAAACTAATTAAAAACACTTTAAAATGTGTAGTTTATAATTACAATGCTTCATTGTATAAAAGCCAGTTTAGGCAAAAAAAAAGGCCAATTTAGGCCAAAAAAGGCCAATTTAGGCCAAAAAAGGCCAATTTAGGCCAAAAAAAAAGCCGGTTAAAACCAGTAAATGCCACCGGGCTGACTTTTTTCAATTTTAGCCGGCTTTTTTGCAACCCTGTAACAAACCTTTAAAACTTGTAGCTGAGATAAAATTCGATGGTGTCCACCATGGAGTTCCATCTGACGGTAACACAAACCTTTTGGCTCTTACCTTTTGCAGCTTTACGAAGATTTACTGAACACGCTTTTAACGCTGTTTTAAATAGTGTATAAAACGTAACAACCCTGTTGTAACATTAATATGTATCGTAGTTTTAATGATAATCATAGTAATTATATTTTCTTTTAGATACATTATCTGTGTTTAGTTCAGTTATAGTAACCCTTCCCTTCTTCTTCCTTTTTGTTTTCTTTTTGTTGCGGGGTGGGCGGTAAGGGTGTTAGATTCTCATGATTTTTAAAGGTTGCCATTTTTTTCTAGAAGAATAAATATGGTATTGTCGGGTTTTTTTCTCCATGAAATTTAATTGTCTTTATTTGAAGAGGTACAATTTGCTTTGAATTCGTATTTTGTTTGAACTATTATTTACTTATTGAATGTTTCAATGAGAACTATAATATCTCCATATCTATTACTCGATGAGTTGATTGTAAATTGACCTCTGAAATTATAATTATTTCTAATGTTTGATTTACGCCATCAAATTTCCTATTAAAATTCTAGCCGCACGGACGACAGTCTAATTTCCAAATTGCTTCCAATTCCCCGATGTCTTGTCACTAATCCCAGGAAAGGTTGTTGACCTGTCAATGGGGTTAATGAAATGAGGATCCTTATAATCCCAGTGCTCTTTAAAATATTTGAATTCTATATATCAGTGCTGACAGGAGACCAAACATTTCCCATGACCGTGTCTAGTTGATTATAGCTCTTACCGAAACGTTTCAGCTATCGTTAAATTTTGCCAATGTGTCCCTTTAGGTTAATGAACAATCTAGCTCGATTGGATTTCCTTCCCCCTCCCCTTTTGAGTGATTGATTTTTTTGTATCAGAATATTTCGATTTCTATTAAGGCAGACATGGGACGAATCACGCTTTATTTGAATTTTTGGATGCTGCATATTTGCATTCATTGATAAAATATCATATATTGAGATATTATGACTAGAATAATTATTGACTCTGTACACATGTCACATTAATTATTAATCTTTGTTGTGTTGGTTTATAATGTGCGCGATATTATTTGGTGATCTATAACAAATGGATTTCTTGATTTTATTAAGTTTAATCACTTCAAATTTCGAGTAAGTAAACGCGATAATTAGAATAAAAAATATATTATCTAGTGAAGAGCGATATTTTATTCATTAATAATAATAATAATAATAAATTGAAGATCTCACCCCTTTTTTTGCTTGTAAATTTACATTTTTAAGTGTTTAATATTTAGATATTGATTAATAGAATTGCTATATATTTAAACTAGTATTCACGCCCGGCGTTGCACGGGTTCGGCCCGGCTAAAATAACCTTACAGTTACCCAGGATTACTCGAAATATATCTGGCATCGAGAGATGGGTTATATAACTTTATAAAAATAAACAATTTACGGAGTCTTCTCAATAAAGAAAAACAAGAAAGGAAAATCTTGCGTCACGATAAAGAGTGCAAGTCGTGCAAGAAAATATTGCGTCGACACAAAAGAAGATATCTACATAAACACTAGAAAACACATAACATAGTTGAACAGCCAATTTCAGAAATTAGCGCCTACATCCGATAAGATATTAGAATATTTTTGAACAGCCCTGTGTATGATCTATATATTTTTATACATGGTTTGCTAAAGTTTAATTTCACTATAAAAGACAAAACATATTTAAAATTTTATTTTCTACATTTATATTCCATAGGAGGAAACTTGAGATACTTTGTACATCCCTGTATATGATCTAATTTTTATACACATCCCATATTAAGCTACAGTTAATTCAGATAGGAAACTCATAACGTAACTAAAATCGTACTTCTAGCAATAGGACTTCTGTGTATTCATTTTTCTCGTAGTCCTATATATGAATTTATTTATATACAAGCATATCTCAGTATATGCTAACTAAATAGTTAATCTCGAAAATGTATAACACAATTTAAAAACACCTCTAAGCAATTCACGCCCGTAGACAATAAAGCTTACGAATTTGTTTGCGCATCTCAGTATTATGTGAGCTATAGAATTTATGCTGCAACCGAAATTTTTTTGTTCCCTGTAAATGAACAAATAAATGTTCTGCACTCCATATTCTGCAGTAAGCATTTTGTAGCAGGGTAAAGAAGGGTAATGGCGCTCACTTAAGGGAAAACATTAATAGCTAGTTAAATTTACATAAAAAATCAATATTTTATTAACGAAGTATAACTCCAAAGCATAAGGAACAGTTTGCAATCAATTAATTTGCATAAAAGTTTTAGGAACTTTTTTTTTATTGTTTTATTAATTATTCCACGGATTTAGCGATATCGCCCGACATGGTAGGGTAATTGCGATCAAAATTTGGATACAACATATAGGTATGACAAAAGTCACATATGTAGTCGTGTGGGCTGTTCATACCACTGCAGGCTTTATGCGACCACTTTCCACATATTGTGTAGCGAAACCACGTTTCGTTATCTCCCCCGAATTCTCCGCAAAAACAATAGATTTCTTTCTATATATCCTATTCTATTAGAAGCAAATCATCTGTGTCATCATCACACAGCTGCGACACATCAATGTCTTTCTCTGATCTGGCGTCATATAACTTCCTTTTTGAAACCTTACGTTTCTTTGTAAGTTTCACGTTTTACTTCTTCGCAGTGTTGCCAGTGGGCTTTTTTTTTTTTTAATTGAGATTTCTTGATTAGCACCTTGATTGAAATTGTAAAATTCGCCTTATTTAACAACGTATTAAGGTGAAAACGAGGAATTTTACCATTACAAAAAAGTCAATCAAGAAATCTGAATTTTAAAAAAGTTGCTCCTTGGCAACGCTTCTTCGAAATATTTTTCTTTGTATTTTTTTAATGTGATTTTTCAGATTTTCTCTTTTCTAACTTCTCCATTTTTTAGGTGCGTTCGTAAATAAATAAATAATTAGCACCTACAGTCGTCGTTCGGTCCGTCTGTCTGTCCTTCCGCATATAACAGAGCAAAAACTACGCAACCGAATGGTATAAAATTTTTAATATATAATTGTTGCAAGATTTTGTTGAGTTATTTCAAATTTTATGAAAATCGGATGTATAGTTTAATTACAGGGACAGTCAAAAGTTTTCCGTTACATTACGACCAATGGGAAAAAAATATTTCAAATGCATTTTAATGATGTTACAGCCTTTCAAACGGATTGAAATTTATATGCACTTATGAAGTGCACTAAAATATACATTCAGTACGGTATGCGGTGCAAAAAATATTTATAAAACAATTTATAGTACGAACGCACCTCATTTGCATCGTTTGACGTGTAATTTCCAACTTGTTTTTAATGGAGAAGCTGTTAAAATTTCCGAGTGTTTTTTTTATCATTTGGTGCTGCTTGAGGGACCAGGAATTATAGGTGAAAATTTGCGGTCGCCACTCGCCACGTGGCGATTAAAGTTGTAAAAGTGGCGATTAAAAAAATCGACCATCGATCGCCACCCTAGTCGCCACTCGCCAAGTGGCGATAAAAATCTGTTATCGATCGCCAAGTGAAATATAGCTTTTTTCATAGAAACATGCGTCTCTACTTTGATTACATCTAATTAGCAAACTGGTTAATTCTTTTTTCTACCGGATGCAAGCAGATTGCAGTGATTTAGCTGTATTTTCAATATTTCGGCTTTTTGCCATTGCCCTTCAGTTGGATTATTTTTTCAAGAAGTACAGTTTTATTCTGCAAAATATGTTCATCAGCTTTGATTCCACATGCATTTCAAATAATTTCTTTTCTTTTTTTTTTTTTTCACCGGATGCAAGCGTGTTTTAAGAACATTGCAGTATTTTCAATATTTTGACTCCTGCCACATGCTCACCAGTTAGATTATTTTTCTTGAAGAGATATTGTTTAATCCTGCGAAATACACTCACCAGCTTAGATTTCAGCTGTATGTAATTAATGTGTGTAGTATGTTAATAACACATTTACTTATTAAATAAAATACAAATAACATTTTATTGTGTTTTATTTGATTATTTTTTTATTGTATACACCTAACTGTTAGAATTTTGATTTACTAGTTATTTTTTATATAAAGAAAGTAATAGTAATTTTATTGATAATAGTGTTTATGAACATATACAAATAATCTAAAAATATATTCTAAAGTAAATCAATATGATAATAGATTTTGTGGTTTTAAAGTGTAATTTTCTTGAATTTCGACTGCTTCCCTATTCTTATCACGAATAGTTGGCTGGTATAAAACTCTGATTTATAGAAAAATGCGTATATATACAACGATTATAGTTTATCTAGATGTCAAGAAAGTTTGAAACATTATAGTGTCCACTAACTTTAAAAAGTGGCCACTAATGAAACTGAGTCTACCGGCCACTGGCTACTAACTCAATTTCCCAGTTTTCACCTATACCAGGAATAGGCGAAATCTCTGTTGCAGACACTGGACTTTTTGTTTGATTTGTAGTAGGGTTGTCAGTTTGGCCTCCATTTTTATTTCCAATTTTCAAATTCCCACCGGAAATTTCGAAAGAAGAATTTTTATTTCTAGTAGTAACGAAATGTGTGTCATTAAATGAACCAAAAAATTCTATTTTTAATTTCTGGTATGAATTTCGATTTTATGAATAAAAATGTATGCCAAACTGGCGAACCCGATTTGAAGGGCCAGGAAGGGATGTAGGCCTAATATTCTCTACAGACTCTGGTCTTTGTGCTTGATCTGAAGAGCTAAGCATTTGTTCATTAGGCCTAATTTGTTCGTCGTTTTCATCCTCTCGCAATTCTGGAATTCCACTCACGTGAGCACCATTGCCCTTCATCGCCACGTTGGATTTTAATGCGTTATAGTTGGCGCAGCTCACTATAAAAATAAATAAAAGCTTGAACGTATTGCTAAATGTATATATTTTAAAGACATGAGTAAATAATTAACATTTGAAAGTACGAGCGTACACTTACCTTCAAGTTAGATGTTGTAGAATTTTATAATAAAACAACTGCAAGCTAATAACGTGAGGAGACAAAAACACTTTCTTTTTGACGGTCGCTATATCCTTACTGGGAACTTACAATAATGTTCGCTAGGTGCAGGTGCCGATCGCGCGTTTTCAATTCAATTCTGTTTGGAGATATATGGAGTGAGCGGGATTGCCCGCTGAGCGTCATTACCCTACTTTCCCGTGCACTTAATCCATACATATCAATTTCATTAGATTTGAGATAGTGTAACATCTTTAAAACACACCGTAAACGAATTTCAGGTATGAGTTTCGATTTTCTGAATAAAAATGTATGCCAAACTGGCAAACCTGATTTGAAGGGCCAGGAAGGGATGTAGGCCTAATGTCATCTACAGACACTGGTCTTTGTGCTTGTTCTGAAGAGCTAAGCTTTGTTCATTAGGCCTA
Organism: Maratus speciosus; assembly: GCA_963932465.1. Lineage (NCBI taxonomy): Eukaryota > Metazoa > Arthropoda > Arachnida > Araneae > Salticidae > Maratus > Maratus speciosus. Next base: position 395,080,536 of record OZ010790.1, on the reverse strand, counting down.
ATTTGTTCGTCGTTTTCATCCTGTAGCACTTCTGGAATTCCACTCACGTGAGCGCCATTGTCCTTCATCGCCACGTTGGATTTTAATGCGTTGTAGTTGGCACAACTCACTACAAAAACAAATAAAAGCTTGAACGTATAGCTAAATGTATATACAATCGAACCTCGTTATCCCGACACCCGGTTTTCATGTCACTCCGCTTATCACGTCAGTTTTCCAAAGTCCCGATTTCTGTATATGATTTTAATGTAGATAAACTCCTGATTTTACGTCGTTGAATAATTTTCAACTCCGGATATTCCGACAGTTTAGGAAAGTTGTCCATTTTTCATAATCCATCTTATAAGCAAAAAAATTAAGCGGGAAGAAATGTCTTAGCCATACTTTTCACTAAAAATGTATGAAATGGATAAGGTTTACTTCAATCTTCTTCAAGATACTTTATTTCAATCCTTTAGGTGAATAAACAAACCTTCACACTATGAATGACCCTCTCAACAGATGACGAGTTCATCAGATCCCGTGTGTATATAGAAGGCAATGAAGACGAGGGCATCTCTCTTCCAATATTGCTTAAAGTGTTGATAGATCGCGAAATAGATATAACGGTGGATGTCTAGATATATATCGATTTTGATAAGCATGTTACCGCATAACTAGGTGCAACGACTTCTGAAATTGTAAAAGAGATAAAAGAGAAAAAGGCAAAAAAATTTTCAGACTTTGAGAACGAAAGTAATATGGAGCTGGAGCAAAACAATCTTCAGACTAAAACCGAAGAAATGCATTGGATTGAAATGGTCAGAAATTATCCAACCTGCATTTCTGAAACAACGGATATTGATTGCAATTCATTCTAAAGTATTGAAAAAAGAATTGTAGGAAGCACGTCTAGGGATAAGCAAACCGACATTAACAATACTTCATGTAACAATAAAAAAGTAAGTCATCAGAAATCTGATTTTTATTCGTTTCAGTTTTGATTTTGTGTTTATTTTGTTTAATAATAATATTTTATTGTAAAAAATGCCAGAACAGTTATGAATTTAAAATTGTTCTAAATTAATTAAACATACAGCTTTTTATAAATATATTTTTCTCCAACTCCGGTTACCGCGACACTCCGCTTATGACGACACTTTTTTCTGGTCATGAGAGTGTCGGGATAACGAGGTTCGGCTGTATTTTATAGACATAATGATTAAATTAACATTTGAAAATAAGAGCTTACACTTATCTTCAAGTTAGATGTTGTAGAATTTTATAATAAAACAACTGCAAACTAATAACGTGAGGAGGCAAAACACTTTCTTTCTGACAGTCGCTGTATACTTACTGGGAACTTACAAATAATGTTAGCTAAATGTAGGTACCGATCGTGCGTTTTCAATTCTATTCTGTTTGGAGATACTTGAGTGAGCGGAATTGTCCGCTGAGCGTCATTTCCCTACTTTCTGCTACACTTAATCAATGCATATCGATTTCGTTATATATGAGGTAGTGTAACATCTTTAAAACACACCGTAAACGAATTTTCCCAATAGACCATAATGTAACGGAATTATTTTGTTTATTCCTGTAAATGCTATGCACTTAATATTCAACAGATAGTCTGTTGCATCACTCCTCAATAATGCAAACGAATTTCATTATGTTTGAAATAGAGTAACTTCATTACATTGTTGTTCATTTATCTGACATTGTTTTAAATTAGTTTTAATTTTTTTTTTTAAATGTTCTAAAAAGGTAAGCTTTCGTAGGTGTAATCTCAGGATTATTATTATTACTAATGTAAATGCCCGTCCTAGGACGGTGGGTAAAAATTGTGTTTTTCACTTAAAATTTGAAAACTGATAAAAAAAATTGACAATATGGAAGCGTTTAGATGAGCAAAGTTCAGCTAGTTTATGTTCTAATAAACACACAATTAGCATTTACAATATTTCTGGGTAAACCTGGTTTTCCGGCTAATATACTATAACAAAATTAAGATTTCTTAATAAAACAAAAATTTAATAAATATGCAATAAAAGTGTGTAATTAAAACAGTCTGCTGCAACTATTGAAATAATACTATTTTTTTTTTTAAATAACACTTTGAAATTGTATTTTTATCGTTTACACCCCCTCCCCCCCTTTATTTTTTTAAAATATGTATATTGATTAATAAATAAGTATCTCGGGTTGAATCCCATCCGTCTAATCCTCTAAGCTTCTGTCCTCCTGATGCAAAGCTATAAATCAAAAATTATTAATTTTACTTTTCGTATAAATATTAATTTTTTACTTTTAAAATAAGGGATATGTTTTTATTTTCTTTTTTAAATTTAAATTTACATACACATGTATATAGAAAAGGAAAATATAAGTAATGTGTAATTTAAAAATAAGTTACAAAATGTCAGGATATTATTTCGGGGAGGGGGGGGGGGCGTCTAATCCCCCAAGCTTCTGTCCTCCTGATGCAAAGCTATAAATCAAAAATTATTAATTTTACCTTTCGTATAAATATTAATTTTTTACTTTTAAAGTATGGAACATGTTTTTTAAGTTTAAATTTACATACACCTGTATATAGGAAAGGAAAATATAAGTAATGTGTAATTTAAAAATAAGTTACAAAATAATAAGTCTAAAATATTTAAATTGATTACTTTTTTAAGAGAAAGTCAGTTTTATCAATTTTTTGCAGGGGAAAAAAAGGATATTTTTAAAAATACCATATCATTGTTTTCCGTGAATCACTTTATATGAGAAATAAATTAAAATTCCTTACATGTCGCAAAAAAAAAAAAAAAAAAAAAAAAAAAAAATATTGCAATAATACTTGAAATAATCTCAAGTGACACTTGGCGATTTATTTTGGTGGGGAAATGCGATGTGCCTTCTTATTTGTTAGGAAGAAGTGTCTACCACTGCTCAATTATCAGGATTTGTAACCTTGAGAAGTAATCGCGGGATTCTTATTTCTTGTCAACCAATGGCAGAATGGAACCTTTCACCCTTGAGTCTCTTCCTCGGAGACTGGTAAGATTGATGGATTCACCTCGGATGCGTTACACTGCCTTTTATTATATAGAGATTATTTTTAAAGAATAAATAAAGATCTTATGAATATGAATAATTGTGAAAATAAAATTCGTCAAAAACGCAATAATGCGTCCGTTAAAAAATAATGAGAGTTTAATTATTTAGCAATTTATAACCGTTTAGGGATGTAATGAATTTCTCAAAAATACGTTTTTAGGTGTGTTCGTAATTATATAAATACGTAGCACCTATAGTCGTCGTTCAGTCCGTCTCTCTGTCCGCATATAACAGAGCAAAAACTTCCCGACCGAATGGTCTGAAATTTTAAATATATAATTGTTGCAAAATTTTGTCGAGTCATTTCAAATTTTGTGAAAATCGGATGTATAGTTTAATTACAGGGAGAGTCAAAAGTTTTCCGTTACATTACGGCCAATGGGAATAAATTATTGCAAGTGCATTTTAATGATGTTACAGCCCTCCGAATGGTCTGAAATTTTAAATATGTAACTGCTGCAAAATTTTGTCGAGTCATTTCAAATTTGATAAAAATCAGATGTATAGTTTAATTACAGGGACAGTCAAACGTTTTCCGTTACATGACGGCCAATGGGAAAAAAATATTGCAAGTGAATTATAATGATGTTACAGACTATGCACTTATAAAGTGCAAAAAATATACATTCAGTACAATATGGGGTGCAAAATATATTTATAAAACTAGTTATAGTACGAACGCACCTCATTTGCCACGTTTGACGAGCAATTTCAAACTTGTTTAAATAATTATGGCTTGCCAGTCACGTCTGAAATGTAATAAACTTATTTGTATTTGGCAGAAAAATTGATATAAACTATGTATAAAATGTTGCTGTATGTTAATATCTTAATCATTTGAAATGCGTGATGTTGTATGTTCCCAATTAAAGTAATAAATCTTTGTGTAGATCACCATAAAATCAAAGCAATTCGCAGGACGCGTTTCGAGATGGAAAATAAAACAGCCCGCCATCAGCTACTCTGAACACGTGTCCATAAGGGGACAAGGTCACAAATGCACATGTTCATTTCGTGTTATGTTCATTTGTGACCTTGTCCCCCTTACGGACACGTGTTTACAGTAGCTGATGACGGGCTGTTTTCAAATGAAAATCAAATTTCAAATTATCATTTGAAATATTGTATGCAAGGCGAATGTTTCTCTCTGGAAAAAATTCCAAATATTAATACGGGCTGTTTTATGTTCCAGTTCGAAACGTGTCCTGCGAATTATTTTGATTTTATGGCGATTTATATAAAGTTTTATTATTTTAATTGTTATTTATGTCCAGTTTTTGGTGTTGTTTCAATTGTATGCTCCCTTCTTAAAAATTTATTTATTTATTAAATTAAGTTCCGAAGCCACTCTTTTACTAGAATAATAACTTCATTCAAATTTTAAATGATGACATTTATTTTATATTAAAAATTGTTACTTTGAAACCATTTCAAATGTTATCCAAATAAGTGGTAACATTTTATTAAAATATTGAAATGATTCTCTTTATCATATCTAAAAGCATAAATGGAATGATTTTTGCGTGCATTTCTACACTATCGTTCCTTCTTTATCATTACATTTAGCTAGCAGATTCCCAGATTCATTTTACAAATATTTATTCTACAGATACATATGAGTAGCTGGGATTTTACAGCTCTATGCACGCACTGGGACCCCAGTACTTAATTTCTGTGCATGTTTATTTAACAACATTTCGTTATTTGAATTGCTTAATGCGAATACCGTACTATGGAATTTGGACACTTGTAATTCTAATTATGTTTTCGTAAATGAGCTAAATTTAATTCACTGGATAAGTTTTCTACTTTTTGTTCTTTAAATCAATATATTTAATGTTATACTTTTAATAGTTAGCTTAAGACTGTAAATGTGTAATTCTTACGCAATCGTAGTGTTATAATTTATTTGATGTAACACCGATACCAAGATATTCTTACTAACAAATTTTTGTAAATATATTACATTCACTTTAAAGGGTCAGCGTGTTCATATGCGGTGTTACATGTAATCCCTGGCTTTATTTTCCGGATGTGACACAGCTATTTTTCATTTTATATTTTATTTAATTTCTAGCGATACACTCTGAAAAAAATATGTATGTTGCTTTTCCTTTATTTTCCAAAGTTCCTATTAAAATTCTTGTTTGACTGCATCAAAATAAACTCGTATCATTAAAATGCCCGTGTTATTACATATGGATGTATTCTTCAAAATTTATGCAATACAAATCTAAAAATATGAAATAAAGTCTTAAACTAGTGACAGGTCTACTCGTCACGGTGCGTAAATATCATATTTTCGAAAATATCAAAAATATCCGATATTCTGATTATATATCCGATATTTTCGATATATATTTGATATTTTTAAAATTGCCAACTTACTATTGATAATAAATATTTTCAAGAATAATATAAATCAAGAATAATATAAATTAGAAACTAAAATATATTGCACTTAACATAAAAATTAAATCGAACGTTATTCTAAACATTCTTTTTTTTTTTACTTAGAACAAAATTGAAGATCAGCTAATTGAAAACAGTATAGAGGAGAGTTGTACACAGTGAGACAGCAGTCACTTTGACATATAGTTGTAACTTTTTTTTTTTTTTTTGTGTGTGTGTTAATCATGGAAATATCAAGATGTAATATGATAGTTCAGTAAAAGGGCTATCAGATTGAACATATTGGAAAATAAAATTCTTATATTCGTTTATATATTTATTTTCCCATTATCGTTACAAAAATGTGTGATACCCTCTGTATATTTAGTGTACTGAGATGAGTTTAGAGATTTTAAATACATATACAGGCCTACGTAAAGAACTATGGAGGCATTGCCGTTTATGGTTGGTAATGGCTGGAAGTGTGTTTTTAGTTACGCTATCCATTTTTTATCTGAATAAATTTTAGCTTAATACGTGGTGTATTCAGTTTCCAATATCTGCGCATTTTTAAAAAGCCAAATAAACATATTTGAACCAAAAATTTCACTTAATAAATGAAATAATATATGTACTACAATTTATTAAATAAACTCGGCACACATTTTATAAAATATTTTTTGGGGGTTCAAATTATGCTGTAAAGCGTAGAAATTAGTAGCTATGTAAATTTCTGTAGTTAATACACAACGCTGTACAAAAACATTGGAGTGCGTTTCCGAAACATTGGCGAAGATGATAAAAGATAATTTTCATCTAAATTCGTCTAGTGTTTTCTAACTGAACTAAATTTTAGCATTCTAATGTAGTATATATGGAAATCTACAGGGCTGCACAAAATAATTCGACAACTTTTCTGACTATGGACGGTAATTGCTGAAACTGGATTTTTAAATGTTTCCTGTGTTTTCCAGGGGTGCAGAATATGTCCGATCCGGCGATCTAGGATCGGGGGAAATTTTGTAGAAACATATTTCATTGATTTCGATTTTAACAGCGAATTCCATAATTCCCTGAGATAGGAAAATTTCACTACAAATAAAAAGATCCGTATGGCGGTATGGCGACCTTCACAAAATCGATCTCAGAATAATATGTACCGTATATCAGGGGTGATTCTGTTCCGAATTTTCCGAAAGTTTAAGGCATTCGGTTCCGAAAATATAGAAAAAAAAAAGGTCATCAATCTGAAAATTCGGACATAAAATACCGCGAATTTTGTCCAAGAATTAAGGAAAAATGCGAATTTCGTCACAAGATCGGAGAATAACCGCAAATTCCGTCAAAGGAACGCGAAAAAACCGCGAGTTTCGTCAAAAGATCGCGAAAAAACCGCAAGTTTCGTCAAAAGGGGCGAAATAACCGCGATTTTCGTCAGAACATGGCGAAATAACCGGGAATTTTGTCAAAGAAACGCGGAAAAAAACCTCGTAAATTTCGTCAAAAGATCGCGAAACAACCACAAATTTCGTTAAAAGATCGTGAAACAGTGCATTTCGTCAAAAGGACAAAATAAACTCAAATTTCGTTAAAAGATCGCAAAAAACCACAAATTTCGTCAAAAGATCACGAAAGAACAACAAATTTCCTCAAACGATAAAAAAACAACCGCGAATTTCACCAAAAGAGGGCAAAACAACCGCGAATTTCGTCAAAAGAGAGCGGGCGAAATAACGGCGAATTTCGTGAAAAGGAAGGCGAAGTAACAACAAAAGATCGCGAAATAACCGCAAATTTCTTCTAAAGATCGCTAAAAAGCGCAAATTTTATCAAAGATCGCGAAAAAACGCGAACTTCGTCAAATTGCCACGGAAAAAAAAAAATAAATAAATAAAATAAATAAAAAAAAACATAGTGCTGGGAGTGGATTTCCTACTCTTCCCCCACTCTGCTGTAACCTTTCAGAAAACTTGCTGTGAATTTCAGATTATTATTATTATTATTTTTTTTTTTTTTCACTCAGAATCACCCCTGCCATATACTCGCGCATAAGCTGAGAAATATTAGAAAAAATAATTTTCTATACCTACGGTAATACAGCATTTAACTATAACATACAGTAAAATTTTGGGGAAATTTTCATGTGGATTGGGGGAAATGTTGGCACTAGAGACATTTTCTGCAACCCTGGTGTTTTCTAAACTGTTTACTTATATAGCTTCTTTTACTTTGTTTAATGGTGAAGTTTCGTTACAGTTTTCTGGATGTGTTAAAGTGTTTCATAATCTATGCGCTTGACACATGATTTTTCGTTCTTGTTTTTTATTATGGTAAAGTGGGGGGGGGGGGATGTTCAATGTAGCCACGTTTTGGCGTAGTTCGATTTTAAGACTTTCCCACATCTTTATTATTAAACATGGGCAGTCTTTTCTGTTTAATGGTTTATTAACCCTTATCCCAAATTATGAATTCATGAAAATTGCATCTTCTAAAGTATTTTTCGTGAATTTTCGAAACTACATTAGAAGATTTACACAATCATTTAATAAATTTTAGAAGGATTTTGCCAATTAATATTAATTAAATTCGAATTTATTGGGATTTTATGCAATATTTAGAACTTTACTCAAATCTTTTATTAAAGAGATTTTTTTAGTATATCGTAGAATTAGGAAATGCACAAATATAATGTTCTTACAATAGAAATATTTTCGAACCCCCCCCCCCCCCCATTAATCTTTCAACGTCAAGAAAGCTGAAAAGATGCAAAGGCAAAAGATCAGCCGCCCAGTGGACATGTTGACGTGCCCACCTTAAACGTTCCCTCCTGTGACATGAGGTCAGCGGCACACAAATGTCTGGTCGCATCGCATAAAGACCACCTTCATGAAGCTTTCTGCGCGCACAGTAGACGTTGATACCAACCTTCCAGTGGCTGCAAAAAGGGAGGCTCTAAGACAGTGTCTCCCAACCTTTTATTGGCTATGCCCCACCGAAGCATCTGTAAAATCACGATCCCCCTCCCCCCCCCCCTTTCTCATCCGCACTCTGTAATATTTATTAACTAAAAAGTGAATTATATGATTTTAAAATTTAAAATGTATATGTGATGATGTATATTTATTACTATGTAAGAGGCCTACACTAGAGCCATAGATATTTACTATTTATCCATTTGCTTTTCTATTCCTAAGATCTATAAATTTTATAAAGTTTCTAGTACCTGGTTTAGATAGTTCAAATTATTTTTTAGGTTAAATATGTTCAAAGGAGTCCGGTTAGATTTAGATATACCCTTAACTAGTTTGTCATGCAAAAGTCCCTTCATGTGACGTATCGCAGAGTGAACAAAAATAAGACTAATTTAATAAATAATTAAAAGTGTTGCGAAAAATTTAACAACAACCTTAATAACCGGAAAAACTATAGAAATTTGTAATAATGAAAAATAAATAATTAAAAAAAAAAGGTGAGGAAGGGGGGAAGTTGTTAAAATTTCATTAATAGCTTTTTATAAAATTATTCTGCTTTTGTTCTATTTTGAAACTTTTATTAATTTAAAAGAAAAATTATATTTTTTACTTTGTGTTTTTAAATTTGCATGTAATTTTTTTATTTTTAATCTACAACATAACTTTTCCAAAACAACCAGACAGCGAACAGGTGTGGGACAAATTTGGAATTGCCCCCTAAAATGTCAAATTCCCCCCCCCCCCGGTGGGGCGTACTCCCCATGTTGGGAACCACTGCTCTAAGATGAGAGGGGTTGCTGTTCTATTACTTCGTACACATAACCACAAATATCGGTCATCGGTGCTTGTCGTAGCTCTTGCTCTTCTTTGGCTAAACCTTCTGGTGGCTGAACCAGTGGTTAGAAATTGTTTCCAAAGCCTATGAACAACAGAAGAACTCAGATTTAGCCATCTGGCCACCTCTGTCTGACTTTGGCCTACATCCAATCTCCCAATTGCTCTATATCGCAGTTATGCGGACAAATGATACCTCGAGGTCATACTGATGAATTGGCTATCTCAGTTTTCTTATTTTATAATCACAGCGACACCAGCAGTCGTACTCTCTAGCATGCATTTTTATGCTTCGCACAGATGACGCAATCCGATTGCAACGCCACCAATTTCCATTTTGTAATTTTAATCTGCATCTTCTAGTTAACAATATATCCAAATTTCATACAGATAGGTTAATTTTTGAACGAGTTATCGCACTTTTTGTGATTTTTCATTAATTTTTGGAAACCAGTGTATATACATATATATGCATTTATATATATATATAATATATATATATATATATATATATATATATATATCACTGGCGCCCGGCTAACCGAAAAGTACCAAAATTTCTTTAAAAACTGTAACCAAACAAGCATGGATGTTATTTGACTTACTAAATTTTATTCTTTAAATTTGAGTGTTTTATCTAACGATATTTTTTTTAATTCCATTTTTGTTATGTATTTTCACCCGAGAGTAGAAACAGGAAATATAAATCATGCGTCAAGCATATATTATGAAACACTTTCCAAATATTCCGGAATACTTCAACAATACTTCGCTGTTTAATAAGGTACGTAAGTAATCGTTTTAAAAAAGGCATAACATATTTCAAAAACAGGATTCACCCATTAACGTTCATAACCGGAAAAGTACTTGAATTATTTTGAACAGTATTTTATATTATCGACAGATTTTTGTACACGCCACGTATAGAGCTAAAATTTAATTCAGGGAAAAATTACGCTTGAAATAACACTTTTAGAAATTATCATCCATAAGCGGTCTTCTATCCAATTCTTTCTGTGGCCCTGTATATAATGATATTTATATTCTAGAATCGTCTCTTAGTATGCTAAATATATTTCAGCTTGAAAATACATCACTCAATAAAAAACCACCTTTAAGCAATTTCCGCTCATATTCAGTAATACTTACGAATTCTTATGTGTAGCCATGTATATGATCTGACATTTATGCTTGCCCCCTAGTATGCAAAATTTAGTTAAACTTAAAAATTAATATCATACCTGAAAATGCATTTCCAGCAATTATCACCAATAGACAGTACTTCGTATAGCCGACATATTCCATACATTCCTATAACCCGACATCTTTTGTGTGCACCTGTAAATAAACGATAAATGATATGCACATCACATTCTACAGCAAGTATATTGCTGTAATAAACCTCAATAATGTATCAAATTCAGTATATTTGAAATAATAAAACACAATTACGCGACGAACAGCTTAACTCAGTAGACCATTATTTAATGGAATTTTTTTGCATGGCTCTGTAAATAAATAATAAATGCTTTGCATCCTATATTCCACAGAATGCATGTGTTAGTACACTTCATAAGTGCATATCAATTTCATTATGTTTGAAACAGTGCAACATGATTAAAACGCACTTCAAACGATTTTTTTTTCATTGACCGTAATGTAACGGAATACTTTTGGCTGTCCCTGTATAAATGAACTGTTAATGCTACAGTTTTTATTTACAATCGGGATCATGCTATAGTAAATCACAATAACATATTAAAATTATAGAGCATTTCGAGTATATGTTCGAGAATTGGAGCTGGCCAGACAAACCAAAGTCATAAACATTTTCAACTATGTTGGAAAGTGTTAGAAAGGTTAAACAGCTCAAGTTTTATAGTTTTTATTCCATTTTTTTAAAAATGGATGATTTAAAATAAGTCTTTATGTGAAATTTGAATGTTTTTGCAATTTCAGTTTGCTAAAAGAAAAACAAGCCAGTTTAACAAAGGCTCAGAAAACTTAGCGACATCTCACTTTTTTCTCTTCTCTGTGTTATTTTCACCTCCACATTTCTACATGGTTCTTACCATTGCCCTTTTCAGGAAAATGGGTTCTGGAAAAGCAGATCGATTGCGCCTTACTTACTGGGGCATGAAGAGAAAAACCGACCCTCCTTAGTCGAGTAAGAAGAAAAATTACTTAGATATTTTTTTCTAGGTTTCCGTGTTCCTACAATGCCCATCCCCCCCCCCCAATTTTTAAGCACCCTCATCCTCTTATTCTGTGAGAAGGGTTTTTATTTGATGTCAGCCAATTTCTTGTCTTGAAGTTGCGTTTTATTTATTTCCTGTTGTCAGCTTACGAGTTTTTTCTGTGTTTTTTCAGAGGTTTGGATGGTATGTCGTATATTTTTTGGAATTATAATGATGTGTGAAGAACATTTTTTTTTCTTTTCTTTTTATGTATAATAAAAGATGTCTAGAAAACTTTTAACATTCAAGGGTGGACGATAGAAAACAATAGTTTCTTTAGATGCGAATGGACTAAATTTATCGTAAAAACTTCACCAATTATTGAAAGTTTTATTAGTAGATTTCCGAAATGAAATGTGTGTTATTTATTCTTAAAATGTATTCTTCGAAATTTATTTTAAAAAAATAACGAATCTCATGATGTTTCAACATTGAAGGATGGCTTCATGATTTAAATATTATTATCATTAAATTGTTTAGTATTCTACTAGTTCATCTTACAGTTAATAAGTAGCTTTTCTCGATCGATTTTTAGTTCATTTTTTCTTTACAATGGTATTCTTTTCGGAAGAAGGGGAAAAAAAAAGAATGAATTGATTGATATCTTTTCTAATTACACCAGACAAGAAAAACATGGGAATTCTCAAGGGAAAATGCAAAAATATTTTTAATACCATTCTTTTCTTCTTATAATGTGTTTTAATCACTTAATTATCGTCGATGTATATGTTCAAGAAGAAAGTATTCATTGTGAGGATTTTTTCACCCTCCCATTTTTTATTACTATTATTATTATCTGTTATTAGTTAGCCACGCCCAGAACGTTTTAACACTTTTTTTCTATTGGAAAAATAAGAAAATCAATTACCCTTTTTCTCCCCCTTTTCCTGTTTTGAAGTTTCTACGGTATTTGGTAAATTAAAAAAAAAAAAAAAAGGTATTAATTTGGCAAAGAAAAATAGTATTTTCCCATCGCCCTTGTGCGGCGCAAATGATATTGTTATATTTTTCGTTTCTAAAGTTTTCTTAATAGATTGTAAAGAAAAAAAAATAGTATGGTTTTTTGGGAGGAGGGTCATTGTTTAAAACAAATAAAAGTTCTTTCTTTAGTATATATTATCATTAATTTTAGTGTATTTTGATTTCATTCTTTGAGATTTTCTGATGAACTTTGAAATATTATCACTATACATATATAGTGTTCATTGTTTATTTGTGATTTAAAAATAAGAATGCTTAAATTTAGAATTTTTGTATTTCATGTTCATTGAGTGCTTTTGGGTTGATATTAGGTCATTAAGTATGAAATGTCCTATTTCCTGAAGCACCAAGGTTGATTCCCTATATCTTTTGATTTTCATTTCGAGAGTCTTGTGTTTTTATTTATTGTGAAGGTATGCCATCTACATTTCAGACGCACTATTCTATTACTGGTAATCGGTCAAATTGTCTTTTGGAGGTTTTGTAAATCATGGATAAGTCCAAAGTTTGCGTTATTTTCAAGTACGAGTTTGTTGTGGATCTGATGCAGCACAGATAACTCGAAATGTCAGTGTTTGGCAAGGATTTGGCTAACGAACGTACAGTACTTACATCCACGTGGTTTGAGAAGTAGTTCCGATCTGGTGGTTTTGATCATTAAATGAACCACATGGGCGAAGTGAGATCAAGGTAAATGACAGGGTTGCGGAGTCGTGGAGTGGGGTCCATTTTGGAGCGAAAGAGTCGGAGTTGTCCATTTTACAAGCAGGGCTGCGTTATCGGAGTCAGCCCATTTTTGTGCGAAAGAGACGGAGTCGAATGTGTTAAAATTCCCCGGAATCGAAGTTGTACATTTTCCCACCGACTCCACAGCCTTGGTAAATGATGTGAGCTCAAAGCTGTAGTCGAAGTGAATTCATCTCAGACGACGCGTGAATTAGCGGCAATATTTGGCACCTTATTAAACCATTTGAAACACATCGGAAAGGTAAAAGAGCTGGCAGATGGATTTCCACATGAATTGAACGAGTGTCAGAAGAGTCGTTTAGAGGCCTTGCCACTCTTTGCTATCGTAACAAAAAGGTGAATCACTTTTGCATCGTATTATTATTATGTGTGAAGAAAAATGGATACTTTGCGACAATTGCAAGCTTTCGTCACAGTCGTTAGATAAAGATGAAGCTCCAAAGCACACTTCCGAAACCGAGTATTCACTAAAAGAATTTGGCGAGGAAAAATGTTGCTCGCCAAATTGCGTGACACGTTCATCTTTTAGCGCCAGATATTCGAAAGTACGAGTATTTTATTTTTCAGACTTTCTACTGGAATTCCACCGCTAAATTTGACTGATCCTTTATTACATGTATAAGGAGATCCATTAGGATTTTTTTGCAAAATATTCTGAGTAATCGCTTTAAGGAGACCTTCCTTGTCAGCAATACTGTTTCTACATTAGAACTTTCTTTCAAAATGCAGTATTTTATCAGTTTTACCAGACAGAATTTCATATTTCAAGCGACCTCCTCCATCCCCCGATCTAGAAAACGCAAAGGAATGCCCCCGAGGCCTTGAATGAAAGAAAGGAGTCACAAGGACGTTTAAAATAATGTCCTGTTTATAACTGAGCCTTGGAAAGAAAGGAGAATGACAGAAAACATTTCTTTCTTTTTTAAATAGGACTCTGGGCCGTATTAACCAACCTTTTCATGTCTCTTATTGAACTATTGTAGTGAAAAAGATATGTGAAATCAATAGCTCAAAAAGTGCAGTGACGTTTTGCATTGTTAACTGAGTTTTTCCATGAAAAAAAGAGAAGTGATCAGTTTCATTACTATACGCCGTTTATCTCTTTTGTAATTACTAGTTCTTTGGAGGCTTTGATTTCACTACTGTAATTTTGTCTGAATAAAAGATTTGTCTAAAGAAAATGACCTTGTATTAGGTAAGTATTTTATGTTAACTTTATATTAGGTTAATTTTAGCTTTGATATAATTGTATTAATAGTAGTAATTAGTTTAATTATGAGTGTGTTTTTTAAAATTTTTGTCATCTTCACGGGTATTACAAGTAACGGTTTATACGATAATTTTTATAATTTCCTTGCTTCTCGTATTAACCGACTTTGATTGTGTATAGTTCTATTAAACTAAATTTGGATTGTGAGTGCATCAGATTTTTGTTACATTTGAAGACAAAATGTAATATTTGAACTTAAGTATATCCCATTAATAACTATAAAAAGAAACAGGAGAAAAATTTTGCAGAAAATAGGTTGAGCGGAATGAGAGGAGCTTTTATTTCGGATGCACGTAAATGCTTAATAATAGTATTTTTGCGTGACTAGAAAGTCTTTTATAACCCTCAAAGAAATTCATTCATGTTGTCGCTGTGGAATCTGAAATTGATTTTTGAAAGTAGTGTAGGAGTATTTTTTAAACTTTTCTATGAAGATTTTTAAATAATTTCCGTTTCATTAACAACATTTTACTTTTTTTTTTTTTTTCACTTTTTTATCTTTTTTTTAATATTAAATAAAAATAAAAAGTTAGCTTTGTGCTTTTACTGTAAGCAAACAAAACATTTTTAAAATAATATTTTTCGAGGTAAAAAATCGGTTATAAGCGTATTTGCGGCGATACAATTATATAGGACAATTCAATATTTTTATTGTAAATATAATATAATGATGCTAGTAAGATTTAGCGAATTTTCTATTTAAAAGGTTGAAAAATCATTCTACCTTTGTTTCATAGTTAGGGCGCTTGCTACTAGTAAAATAAGCGGGTTATAATTATGATCTAGTCCAATCTGTTTAGCGCCTATATCCCGATCTGTTTAGTTTTTATGCCAACAGATGATTGTATCGCCTCTAATCTAGCTAATTTTGTGCCTTGAGGTAACATGTTTGAAGAAGTATTTACAATCTTGGACTCTCTCAAGCGCCATCCCGATATATTTTTACTGATTTGTTTCTTTAATATAGAGTAGAAGCCCGACATAACGCGGTTGTTGGGAGACATGTTTCATACCCGCGTTATAGCTTAACCGCGATATATCGCAATGGTGTCAAAGGATAGGTACAATATGATGAAAACACTTACTTTGTGAAATGTAAATAATTTTATCATTCATTGAACACAAACTTAATATTACGCTGTCTTAAAAAAGTCCGTAAGTTTGTTTGGCGAACTGGGGCGTTTCGTTTCTTTTCGCATATTGTTTCACACTAGCAAGATGGAGTAGATGAGCACTGTCTGAATCGTCTTGCCGCTCCATCCACGAAATTACTTTCGTTAAGTGTGAAATGACTTCACTAACATGTGGAACGTAGTCTTTCATTACCACATCATTTTCAATTTCATCATCATAATCTTGCTCACTGCAATTTTTATGCGTTACATCATCAATGATAACCTGATCTGGTATGACCTCTGAAATTGGTTCGCTGTTGTCAATTTCTATCCAGTCATTTAAATCGTCAACGGAGATATCGAGAAGCATAGCACTAACCGCAGACTGCAAGTCACTCATTTTGAATCCGGGATCGGAGCAATTTCCAACCGAGATATCTTCACCAGACTTTTTTCCAGCAGTTTTGAATTGTAGCCGGCGTAATGCTCCCATGTAAGGCCTACAGAATATGCAACAGTCTTGAGGTTGATTGCCTTTAGGAAGTCTTCCATTTTTTCTCCAGAGTTTATTATACCGCTGAGCACTGCACGGTGGTAATGGGCTTTAAATACTCTAATAATGCCTTGGTCTAATGGCTGGATTAACGCCGAAGTGTGTTTTGGCAAAAACTTGACTCTGATTTTTCCATCTCTTGATTTTAGTAGATCAGCAGGTGGATGTGCCGGACAGTGACGAAGGATAAGCAATACCTTCTTTTCGCGTTTAAGTGACCGCAGATTCTCCTTTCACAGGATTTTTTGTTTCGAAAATCATTATCAACAATGCTTTTATACTTCTGCTACGATAGGTATCTCCAGCGCTTCTCAACACCTTTGTTGAATGTCCGCAAAATGAAATTTGTGTGTAACGGGAAAATGAGCTTTTCTCAAAAGCTATGTGACCTAGGGTAATTGCTATAGTTTTCCTGCAAGGTTTAAGTTAACGTCTACTACCTCTATTTTTTTTCATAATTTTAGTTTCGGTAGAATCGGAAGGGGGGCATATTTTTGTTCTACATTTTCTACGATATCGCAAAATGTAATACCTAAAATTAAAAGAAATGTTTTTTTGAGTTCAGCATTACGAAAGCTTTCACACGATATCCCACATGATATGCAAAGAAAACTTTTTTTTCCAAGTAATTTTAATTAGTCCCTCTACATTTTTCCTAAATATATTTATGAATGTTTAATGATCCGTAAATTCGTGAGTCAATACTCTTTGTTACTTCCCCCAATTTGAACTTTCCACGATCCATAGTTTACGATTAAAATGACTGTGACAGACAGACAGGTAGACACTGGAGTAATCTTATAATGCTTCCATTTTTACTTTTTAAGTACGGAACCCTAAAAATACAAAAAAGATTGAGCTGCCTCTATTTTTTCGTGAGTGTTTTTCAATTATTATGCTACTGCAGATATGTACGTCTTGATAAAGTTTAAAATTGTTACACATATCCAATATTTCAGCTGATGATTTCTGTTTCGCTTTTTAACCTCTTCGGGACGGGAGCCTTTTACGAAATTTTTAATCTTTTGTCACCGTTTTTTAAAAACAGAAATTTGTGTCTTCTTGAATCGAGAAAATGCGCTGATTAAATAAAGCAAATTTTACAGTAAAATTTTACTGGTGAGGAAAAACGAGGCTTCTGAGCGCTTCATGCGGCACGAATACGTGCCGCTCGTCCTCAAGGGGTTAAAATATCCAAACATTTGAATAGTCAATCACAAGTCAGATAAAAACCTATCTTTACTAGTTTGGAATGCATTGCCATACAAGTTTATCGTCACCGCTTCTTACTTTATTGTTCATATTAATTGTTTTCCCCATTGCTGTGCATTAATGTTTAAATCATTTAAACTTTAAGAAAATTAAATTTGCCCTTTCACAAAAATAAAATTTTACTTGCCATTGTTTTTGTTAAAAATTTTTAATATATTTTCCTTAAGAGAAAAAAAAAATCTTAAGAAAGACCTTTGAATTTTTTGCTTCAGGTGATATTATAACTTTTCTTGCTGTTTAAGAAGAAAATTTCGAGGGAAAAAAAATATCATTTATTAAGTTCTAAAAACAATCTTATAGCAGGTAACTAGAAATATTTCTTTCAAAAATAGTACTAAACATCCGAAAAAATGATTTTGATACGCAAGAAAATTGTCGAAAACCTTTAAAAAAAAAAAAAAATCCTTTTTAAGGTAAAATGTATGTATTAAGTTATGGGGGGGGGGGGGGAGCCTTAAAAAAGTTGCTTAAAATCGATAAATTTCTGTAGAAACTCCGAATGGAGCTTATCGAGGGCAGAATTTACTATATTGGGATAAAATATTGAATTTGGATAGCTTTTATGTTTACCTGAAATTGGCAACGAACATCGAAAAAAAGAAAGAAAAAGCAGCAAAGAAACGCTTTCAATACAGAATAACAACAAATGGAAAATTTGGAGCAGTATTTGAACCTATATTCGTCTTATCCGAAACCATGTTGGCAGACGATTATTATGTGCATTGGATTTTCCTGCCCATTGCCAACAGACCGACAGACAAATACGTACGCTCGCTCCCAAACATCAAAAGATTTCGCATTTATTTGTTTTACGAAGAATTTAATCACATG
The DNA here is from genome assembly GCA_963932465.1 of Maratus speciosus. Lineage (NCBI taxonomy): Eukaryota > Metazoa > Arthropoda > Arachnida > Araneae > Salticidae > Maratus > Maratus speciosus. The sequence continues at coordinate 395,062,246 of OZ010790.1, read as the reverse complement.
TCAACCTTTATGTGTAACCTCTGTTACTTCTTTGCAAGAACTCAATTTTTTAATTTCATTTTTAAGACGCGTGTTTTTATATCTGTAAATATTTTTTTATGAGTGTTTCTAAAAGCACAAGAAGGATGTTATTGAAAATCACGTCTCTGTTTTTACGCACGTTCTCTCGCGAATCCCGCTTATATATCTGTACTCAAATTATATATATTTTTTTCGTATTTTAAAAGTATTTTTTATGTATGCGCACGAAAGGATTTCATTAAGAAAATGTTTTTTCTGGATGAAGGGCATTTCCCCAAAAGCTTTAGTTTTTCTCCTATCAGTATTTTCATATCATGGATTAAAAATTTTTTTTTTCTTTTTCAATCCGATAAAAAATAATTTATTTACTTCTCATGCATGGGAAGACTTTTTCATATACATCTTAAATTTATTAGTATGTTTTATTTCATTACTAAAAAATGATCTTTCTTTCCTATAATAATGTAGTTTAACAGTGCAAATTTACCAACCCTTATATTAAATAGCTTTTTTCACATATTTGTACACTGGAGGGAAAAACAAAAACAAAACCCTGAACATGTACTGTGAGCAAAATTGCCGTCTATTCTCCGTCTTTTCACAAAAATTCCGTTTTGGTATATCGTCGTTTTTTCTACGGAAATTTTCCGTTATTCAAGGTGGGGGGAAATATAACAAAGATTCATACTCATCAGAGAATTATGGGATTCAGGGGAATCTCAGGGGATAATGCAAAAAATTCTCCAAACCTGGCAAAATAGTTGGCTACTCTGGGAAATGAAGGTTATTGGCGTGCTTTGTGATATCATAATGAAATCAAGCTAAAACACGCTAACATTGTGCGAAAAAAATTGGAAATTATCCACTTCTTCTCGCAGATTAAGTATAACATATGTTATATTTAATCTTTTCTAAATGTGTAGCGAAATCTATTTAGACACTAGACGCACTTTCTAACATCATGAGGTCATAAAACTAATCATTATCTCCTTCCTTCAAGATGTTCTTTGAATGGTTCTGCCGATATGGATTTATCAAATCTGTTGCAAATTATTAGCTTTTATAGGCCGAATGTAAATTCGAAAGTTAAGCGATTTTTCAAACTGGCCGGGCCGGCAGAATTAGGACAATTTTTTTCAACGAGCCGGGCCGGGCCTTTCTGACAGTCAAAATAAACGGGCCGGGCCGGGCCGATAAAAAAAATTAATCAGGTCTATTGGCCCGATATAAGAATTTAAGCGAAGCTTATAAAAATACGAGCCATTTTCAATGAATATGACTTTCTCGAGAAATATAAATGTGCGCGTCACGAGCTGATGCGAGTTTAACAACATCAATACAGAAATTTAACATGTCCATCATAGAGATCGGCATCGTACAGTTACATGATGTCTGATCCCTGGTTTAATTTTTTCAGCAGACTCGTGCCGGGACGGAACTGGTCTTAATCGATCTCAAGATGTGTGGAACAGTCATTGTGTTTTGTAGTATTAATAGTGATAATGAACTTCTCTTAACAGTATCTTTGGAAATATACCTTAAGGTGGTTCTCATATTCACTGCTCAACAATGCGAAGCTTTCAGACACATTTTCTGACTCATTTTTTATTATAAAGGCATAAAATTGACAGGCCTGACTATTGAAGGCATTTGGAAAAATAAATAAATAAATAAATAAATAAATAAATAAAAATAAAAACCTAATATTTGTTTCTTATTCTATCAATTATAAAAAAAAAAAAATCGCAATCTGATATAATTCTAGTAATATGTTCTGTACATTTTCTCTTTGGATAAAGCGGGCGGAAAAATTGTAGCGCCCTATTTGGCGACTTAACTCACTTTTGGCGTGAAATAAACAAATATGTAATGATAAAAAATTAAAAGTATAAAAAAGTACATAAAATATTATTTTAACAGCGAAATCTTTTCGGTTCTCTAACTTTTATGTATAGGGCTACAAAACGCACCAGGTCTCGATGCTAGGTGCGAGCAACACCAAAAGTGGTTCCCTTGTAAGGGAAAAAAAACGGCATTTACACAGTTTCTGGATAAGGATACCTGCCAATCTTATGCGTTTACGAAAAGAAATGAATTCATAAATGTGTCGAAATGTAACTCTTTGGATTTGAGAAAAGCCTTAAAAATGAGAGAAATATTTTCACAAATCTACTTTTTATTATAGTTTCAAAAGTTATCATGTTTTTAACCCTTTATTCTTAACAACATTATTTTTTTAATGAAATCTTATTTGAATTTTGAAAGGGGCTGTGCATATATAACGTTATCAACTTTTTGGTAATTTTGGACCCCCCCCCCCCTCCCCCGCAATGATATCGTTATCAGTGTCTGATTTTTTTTTTTTTTTTTGGAATTTATTTCTTTTGTTTGGAATGATATACAAAAATGGCTACACTTACTTTTCGGATACTTTACTGATTCAAATGAAAAGTCAATAAAATATCACTTTATATATGAAATAACTTTATATAAAATAACACTTTTATTTATTAGCAAACACAAGTTTCATTTCAAATATACTTCGCATATGATTTCTCGAACAGCGATTATATATGCATACACATATGAAGAAGAATAGGAATGTCAAACGTTGAGGTATTCTATATTTTGGAATTAAATAATTTTATAAAAATTTAGTGATTTTAATAATAATTTTGTATTTTCATAAAAATAGATGATAGACTAAAAAAAGATTACATACTATTTTGATGTTAAGATCATGTTGCAGATAAAAAGTGAAAATTTTGGTTGGATCAAAAATGAGATCGATATTAGAGATGCAACGAATATTCGGCCGAAGCCGAATATTCGGCCCATTCGGCCTGTCTGCCGAATATTCGTCTTCGGCCGAATATCAAGTCCATTATTCGGCCTTGGCCGAATAATAGTACTGTAATAAATGTTTTTACATCTACACAGTATAACTTTTTAATTAGACAATTTATATTCGTCATGTATAATGAAAATTTTATTTGAAATTAACTAACACTTTTTTTTTCCATTAACTTTCATACTCCGAATGGGTTTTATCTACCCATTTTTATATAAGAGGCTAATTTAGGAATCATGTTAAAAAAAATTTATGCTGTATCAGTAAATACAAAAAGTATCTGTAATAAGCTAACATAATCTGTTAAATTTACAATTAATCTATTCAAAATTGTTTTAATACAGCTGTACAAAATAATTCAATTTTTTTTTTTTTTAATTATAATGAGAAGTTTAACATTTATCCCTTGTTAAATAAAAAATATTTCTTTCAATAATATTTTGAATTATACCTATAAAGAACATAAATATATGATTGATTAGATATAGATGTATTATATGTATAAGATATTTAAGTAGTATATGTTGCAATACTTAAAGGATTTTTTTTAGTAAGATACGCTTAAAAGTTAAATATAATTTAAGTGATTTTTTTAAGTGTGTTACTATTTCTTATTAAATAATGAAAGAAATGTAAATAATAAATTCTTTTAATTAGTAATGCATTTATATTTTAGATATTTTTTTCAAGAATAGCATTGTAATGTTTATATTTACCTTAAAAAACAGTTAAAATGTTTTCAATAAATGTAGATTGTGATGCAGAAATAATAATAATTCAGCATTCTCAGATGATAGTCTATTTCTTTTCTTTTCTTTTTTTTTTTTTGTAAATGTTACCTGCTTCTGAAAATAATCTCTCACTATATATGGTACTTCCTGGTGCAGATAGGTACTTTTTGTCTAATTGTGAAAGGTCTCGAAAGTCTTCAGAATTTTTCGCCCACCACTCCAAAGGACACTGTTGTCTTTCTAGTAGTGGCTGGGAAAGAAAATTACTAATTTCTTTTACTTCTTCACATTGAGGGGCACTTTCTGTAGAGGCTTTGCTGCTGACAGCAAAGAAAAAAAAATAATAATAAAGATTTAAAAAAAAAAATGTTAATTGTGAGCTTTATAAAGTCTACAATGATTTCTTTTTACTATTTTAGAGGATATTCATTTCACCCTTTCTATCAGTGGTTTTTCTTAGGATATTAAGATTTCTTATTTTTTATTTTATTTCATCTGAAAGTTGAAACTTATGTTTCCTAGTACTTTTAAAATTTTGTCATTATTTTAAAATGTATCAACAACACACATAATATCTATTAAAATGTAACTAGACAGTACTTGATGAGGAACTTTTGCTAAGATTTTTTTTTTTTTGGGGGGGGGGAGGGGGGGGGGGGCTGAATTATATTATTGAGGCAATTTTTAGGCCGAACATAGCCGAATATTTTTTCAGAGTAAAATAATGCTTTAAAAAATTAAAAATTTGTATATAAATAATTTTTTAAAAGAAAACAATACATTTTAATTGTGAAATATACAAGAATTGTGCATATAATGCATACTATATTTTGTTTTTAGGCAAAAATAAATTCATTATTCGGCGGCCAAATAGGCCGAATATTCGGCTGTAACTTGGCCGAATATTCGGTATTCGGTTATTCGGCCAAACCACTATTCGTTGCATCACTAATCGATATCAAAAGACAAATTCCCCCCCTCCCCCCCAGAGATATCTTACGATATCATATACCAGACCCCCCTCCCCCTAAAATGATAACGATACATATGCATAGCCCCAAACGTCTGTAGAGATGATGACTGAAATATTGTGAGTAATCGTTAATGTTTACTATTGTGTGTTTTCTGTTTTGCGAACACGTAATAATCTAAAATATGCTTTAAAATGTTCCTATAAATATTTATGTAGTATTCATTAAAAGAATCTTAATTGTATGTCGAGAAAAGACTGAATTTTTGGTAGAAATTGAGCCGGGCCGGGCTTGTTTTCACTGATTTTTATACGGGCCGGGGCCGAACTTAATTTTTACACTGGGCCGGGCCCGGTCCTGGAAATTCCGGCCCGTGCAGACCTCTAGAACTACTTAAGAGGAACTTAAGCAAAAATAAAGGACATTTTTTATTGCTTTTGATACTTGTAGTCTTCATAATTATAATTCTTTTCAAAGCGGTAATAAAATCACAAAGTGGAAATTAAATTAAATTCCAACCAAATAAAGGACATTTTTTATTGCTTTTGATACTTGTAGTCTTCATAATTATAATTCTTTTCAAAGCGGTAATAAAATCACAAAGTGGAAATTAAATTAAATTCTTACAGCAACCTACCAAATTTTTAAGGCAGCCCTGTGTGAGGCACACAGACTTCATCTCTGTTACACAAATTAATGTTTTCCCTTTAAAAATCTGTTCATATTGTTTATATAAGTGATGCATAAGCTTTATTTTTGAGATTATCCTGTTTTTATTTTATTTATTTATTTTTAGAAAGGGGTGGGGGGGTAATACTGGTTTTAAAAATTCTGTTAATTGGGACATGAGAAAATTATAGGTTAACATGGGTAACATGGGAAAAAATATTCATCCCGGAAAATACACCAGGACTTTCTCAGATTTTTTTTAAAACTGAGTAGGAACACTGATTACTAAAAACCAGGCATGAAAGAGTTCCTCCTACAGGAGGAATTCCACCTTTTTTAAAGCAATTGTGGAAATTCTCTGGATTGATGCAAAAATGCAAAGGAAATATTGGAGACATATAAGATGGAAGTGGGGGATTCTGGAAAATTTAATCATTTTGTCTACTCAAATCCTTAAAGTTTGTTTCTGAATTGTGTTAAATGGTGTCATGTGTTTAAAGTTTTTTTTCTTTCTTTTTTGAAATTGAAAGGAAGTTTCCACTTTCCATAAAGTTCTTTTTTGGAATAGAATATTTTGTCCTATAATATATATACAAATTTTTGGGTAATTTCGGTGATACATTTTTAGAGTTGTATTTCTGGAGCAAAGATAAATTTGACATGCATATATTTAGCATGGAATTTTTTTTTTTCTATTGAAAAAAGAGAAAAATCCCAAACAGCCAAACCATTCAAAATAATTTTATCTTGAAAAATTAGTCATTGTCCTTCATGCAAGTTAATCAGATACTCAATGGGGTGATTATCGGGTTTTGGTTATTTCCTTTCTCCTCTCATAAAAGAGCATTCTCGGAACATGATTTCAGCTTACTTATTCTGCTTTTTTATAGCAAGAGTTCTGTAATTTTTATTACAAATCATATGTAAAGGCATATAAATTAATGTAGAGCTATATTCAATAATATTTTGATTTAATAACTGGATCAAAGTAAAAGTATTTTTTTTAATTTATTGTTATTAATGTACTTAAATGTAGAAAATAAGATTTTTTTAATCAAAACGTTGGATGTCAAAACAAAAATTACAAAAAACATGAGGGGCTAATAGAAATACTACAGGGTGGCTACTAAATACTGTTACAAATATTCAGTCATTTTATTTTACAAATATAAAATAGAAAATGATAACTACACTAATATGATGAACATCAGAGATGAAAGTTTACAGGGAAAAAATTTTACTCGAATTGACCGCCATCTTTATCGATTACCATAGATAATCTCTTATACCATTGTCAGACTGCGGCACGAATCATTTTAAGAGGTAATCGGTACCATTCACGCAATATGGAAGCTTTGTGAGAGTCCAAACTTCTGTGTTTGTTGCTGTTTACTTTAGCCTCTAAAATCCCCCAGACGCAATAATCTAAAGGATTTAGATCCGGTGAAGAAGGTGGCCAATCTTCTTGCATGATAAAGTTTGGATAATTGACAGGGAGCCAAGCCCGTGTTGATTTAGCTCGGTCCGAAGGTGTAGAATCTTGCTGAAATGCCCAATTCTGTTTGGAATACAACCTTTCAGCTTGTGGGAATAAATATGTAGCCAATACATTCTGTTTGTAATATTCGCATTGATTTTTAACCCTTTACCGATGAACTTCAAAGGCAATTTTCCATTGTTTGACACTGCAGCCCAAACCATAACAGAATTCTTGTTCTGAAAGCGTTTAACAGTTCGAAAGGTTTCAGATATATCCTCGAGGGTTGCTGAATATACGATATCATTTTTAGCATTATAACACTGTTCAGTGCAAAATAGCTTCCCATCAGAAAATTTTATTCTGTCAACACTTTTCCTACCGTGCCGCTTCATCAATTTCTTCCTCCTTCGTAATGTTTTTATTCTTTGTGCAGCAGTCAAACCTTGAATTTTTCTTTTGCGATAAGGGACATAACCCAGGTCTTCATTTATAATAACCTGCATAGTTCTGCGACTCGCGTTCTCTTCTGCACCCATTTTATTTGCAGAACATTGTGGATTTCTTCACACTTTTTCACGAATTCTTTTCATGCGCTCTATTGTGCGAACTGAGAGTGGACTTCCAGGCCTAGGTTGATCTTTGCATAGCTATTAGTATCCAATAATCAATTTACAGTTCTATATATAAATGTTCCATTAAAATCAAGGCATTTTAATTGCTTAAAGTTTTCACCAGCGGAAAATCTGCGATCAAAGAGCTGTTTAATCATCCTTCTTTTTGCTTCCATCTTTAAAAAAATTTTAAATATTTGCTTTATAACAGAATTTGTCTGCACTAATAGAAGATTGCCAAACGTTAAAATAGAGAAATAAATTGTTTTACCAAACGATTAAAATTAATTCATATTTTTTGGAGTGTAACAGTATTTAGTAGCCACCCTGTATAAGTAAATTGGAATTTTAACTACATTCTTAACGCATTTTCACTTTAATGAGTGTTTTAGAAATTTTCTGTCTTAAAGTATGTATTTTTAAGAATAAGATGGGATAAATGAAATTCAATTCAAATATGGATGAGGAAATTTTTTTTAAAAAGCAACATAGATATTTTAAAACCGTAAGAATAAATTGTTTTAAATAAAATATGGTTAGCGTAATATGATAGCTTCGTATCAAAGTTATGCAGTTAATAGGGCTTTAGATTAAAAAATCACTTTGATGATTAAAGTTTCTTTTACTGGTTTCCATAAGTAAATTCCAACATTTGATTGTATTGGTATGACTGAAAATTACTTTTCCGCATTTCTGTTATCAGTAAGCTAAAAAAAATTTCATTACAAAGTTAAGAAGAGATGTTAATAACGTTTAAAAAAAAAAAAAAAATCTGCATTAATATAATTATTATATTTAGTACATAGTAGTATATATTCTTTATATTTTAATTATATTTTCTAAAAATATAGCTTTCTTTATTACATTGCAAGTAGAATTTAAAAATTTGAGTATAGGGCATTCTCTTAAAAATTAATATTTTTCTTACTCGTCGATAGATGGCAACAAAACAATGTTTTGAAACGAAGCAATTTCTGGTGATTATTTCTGGGAAAATCCCGTTTTCTTGCAATTCAACTCTCTACCTCCTTGTATCGCCCACGCTTGGGTTGAACATTTCTACTTTTAACATTCAAAATGTAAGAGGTTTAAGAGTAAACAGAGAATTCTTCGTTTATTCCGGGAAAAATATCATTTTTCACTCAGTTTCCGTTAAAAGACAGAAATTTCACATAAAAGCCCTGCATGTGTAAATATTTGACAGTGTATATATTTTGACATAATGTTAGAACAACAATTCTTAAATGATGAATAACAAAAAAAAAAAAATCATCTGCTTTTCTTAATGAGTGCTGTGGCATTCGAAATGTTTAACTAATTGAAGCATTTCCTAAAATATGTTCTTAATTCTCTGGATTTTAAATATGTTCGCAGGAAATCTTTCTTATGATCAAAGGAATTTCTTTTATCTTTACGGTGCACAGCAATCTAATATAAAAATATTTTTAATGCTTCTTCATTTTTCGTTAATATTTTATACTTTAACTTTCTTCTAAACCACTGTTATTTAAATATCTTTTTCTTAATAAAAATGTCTGTATAAATAAATTCTTTCATATGAAAGAATATTTATCTTTAAAAACTAGTGAATTTTCAGATTAGGAAAATTCCTCAGGAGCCTCAATATCATTTCTATAATTCCCATTTAAATTTCAACCAGTTTTTGTTAAATACATAAAAGGCTACAGTAGGAACTATTTCTTTCCAGAATCAATTTAACAAATGTAAAAATGGCAATAAAAAAAAGGAGAGAGAGAATGAAGTTCATTGAAACATAAGTGAACGAAAGATTATTATGAGACCAATGTCAGACGGGCGTCTTTTTTGTTGCTTTTTTTGCTTAAGTATTATCCATTCACAATGCTATCTGAATGTGATGCATTTGATAGAATGGCTTAATTCCACTGGATAAGCATTGTGAATGGATAATACTTAAGCAAAAAAGCAGCAAAAAAGACGCCCGTCTGACATTGGTCTTAGGTAAGAAGTTCCACTGCTGAAAATCACTTTATATCACAGGATAATTCGTGGTAGATGTTTCTATCTCGCTATGCTAATCGGTTTTTTTTCTTTTTCTTTCTTTCTTTCTTTCTTTCTTTTTTTTTTTTTTTTTTTTTCCAAACGAATTTCGAATCAAAGGAATTCATTAAGGTTGGGGAACCCGCTGCCTTCCATGACATACGCCTAGGCGGGCGATGATTTTTCATTTTTTATTTTTAGACGAAAATCTTTACTAACAAGCCTACTGTCGGAGGTTAAAACTTTTTATATTTGTAAAGTAATATAACATTTATCACAATTTCCAACTCTCACGTATTAGTCGCGACAATAAGTTTCAAGTTAATGCAAATGAAGGTCTTTGTAAACTGCGCTAAGTGTGTTGGATTTTCTTCTGCAAACTGTTTAATATACATAAGACAATTTATATTTTAATATATAGAATTTTTAAATATAAATAATTATAAAAAAATGATTTTGAAAATCTCTGATATACGCGCCTTTTTGAGAAGTGAGGAAAATTTGACACCAAATCCTCCGTATCTCAGTGTGTGTTAAATAAAATTGCACAGTAAGGAATACTATTTAGTCTTTACGTGATAAATACATGTGTGATCTTTTCAAATATATCTTTTCTTTAAAAAGTGGTAAAAGGCTCAAGGCTTGGCAAATTTAAAGCTTGTTTTTAAATCAGCTTCGTATTTTCCTAATTTCCTTTTCACAAGTAAGAAAGGGGAGGTGGTGGGGGGGGGGGAGTTTCAGAGGGAATAAATGTGTGCTGCTGGTGTCTGTTTAATGCCTCAAATGCCATAAACAAAAACGATTAAATCGGGAAATTAGAATCAAACCGTTTGCTACAAAATGTCAGAATGATATTTCTGGTAAATCGATGTAATTTATTTGCTGGAACACGTTCATTCTGCTAAAGATTTCTGATGCTTTCTTCCTCTACGGATATTGTAACGATAAAAGTTTTATATAGCCATAGTGAATTCAATCCGGTAGAATTAATTTCGCTTTTTCTTGACGTAAACGAGGGATATTTTTAGATGCTAGATCTAATTTATTTTTAGTCTTTGTGATTATATTGATAGAATATAATGAAAAATACCTTTTTTAAGAAAAGTGATTTTGTTACCTATTAGTTGTGGCGTAGCGGCAGGGGACACAGGATCATTTTACTACCAGTATTATTATATACTAAATTTGGCCGATTAAATAAAGCCAAAGTTAGTTGCAATAATACTGGTAGTAATATGATCCAGTGTCACCTGACGCTATTGCCACTGCCTATATTAGTAAGTCTTCTGTTCTCTAACGAATTTTTATTTAATTTAATGTTATTGTTATTATTTTTTGCGATATTATTTATCGCATTAATTTTACTGTAAATTTCACAATGAGAATTAATGAATAATAATTTGTCGAAATATAAAACTGGCTTAGTTGCTTAAACACGATGGTAATAGTTAGTGTTTAAAAATTATAATACTATATATATATTTACCTTCCTTTCTTCAGTTTTATATACAGATTTAAAATGAACTCTCTAAGTATCTTTTAGCATATGAGATCTTCATGAAATATAAAAAATAAAGCAAATGCTGAGTTAGTGTTGTAACTGACTAATTGTTGTGTGAAATATATTAAAAAAAAATTTTTTTTTTCGTCTGAATGCAATATTATTCCAGCTACACTGACTAAATAATTTAAGTTTTTAGTTTTTCATAGTCTACCCATTATTTAAAAGTGGGATGTTTAATTTTAATTATAATATTTAAATAGCATTTTAATTGAATGCACCAATCTTCTTAATACAACGTGATTTGTTATTAAGATTACCAATGCTTCTAGGCTGAGTTACGTTTGTAACAAGGAAAGTACTTTTGGGCGATTCCGTGGAGAGTGTCACACACGTAACGCAGGTCTTAATTTGCATTTATTCAATTATTTATTAAATTTTAATGTTAATTCTGATTTTAAGTGGTATGGTAAATAAGTTATTAGCATATTTTTAAATTTAAATGTGTGGCAATAAAACTCACAGAAGTATATCATTTAATTTCATTACTCAAAATGTGCTTTTTTTCTACTTCAGAAAAAAGCACATTTTGAGTATGAAATTTAATGATATATTTCTGTGAGTTTTACTTACACACATTTAAACTAAAAAATATGTTAATAACTTATTTACCATACCACCTAAAATCAGAATTAACATTAAAATATAATAAATAATTGAATAAATGCAAATTAAAGCCTGCGTTACGTGTGTGACTCTCCGCATGTTAATAGCCCTTTTACAGGCTGGTAAAGGTGTTCCGCAGAACAGCATAATTTAAAAAATATATATTTTACTCATTTTACTGAAATATTTGGGCGGGCAATGGTCGAAATATATTAAACGAGTGAAATGGTTCTATTGGTAAGAAATAATACATTAATAGAAGTGACATAGTCATTTTGTAGCATTTCAACAATCGAGTACCGAACTTCAATTCGGATACAGCCCCTAAAATAGTCTCATTTTAAAACAATTTCTCGGAAAACAATCGTACGAATTTCATGAAAATTTGGATTTAGGCTAATTGAAGTGTGTAGAATTTATTTATGGTGTCAAGCTTTGGTATTACTATTTTTTTTAAAGTTTGGGTTCGTTTTGGTATGTATTGTAGATGGTCCCCTAATCAAATTTTATATACATCATTTAAAAGTAGACTTTATTTCCAACCGTTAGGTACATGTAACTTTCTTCTACGATAATTTGTTGCAGATTTAGTAGGGAGTGTTTACTTATTTTTTTCCCACGACTGTACATTCCTTTCTTCAGTTTTTATACACAGATTTTTAAAAAACTGTAAGTGCCTTTTAGCATATGCGATCTTCGTGAAATAAAAAAAAATAATAAAACAAATGCTAAGTTAGTGTTGTAACTAATTGTTGTGTAAAATATCTTTTTTAAGTTTTTCGTCTGTATGCAATATTATTCCAGCTATACTGACTAAATAATTTAAGTTTTTAATTTTTCATAGTGTACCCATTATTTAAAAGTGGGATGTATAATTTTAAACATAATATTTAAGTAGCATTTTAATTGAATGCACCAATCTTCTTAATACAAGGTGATTTGTATTAAGATTACCAATGCTTCTTTACTGAGTTACGTTTGTAACAAGGAAAGTATACTTTTAGGCTAATGTCAGACAATGCCTCTAGCATTGTGTAGGGATGATATGTAGAGGAAAAAAGCGTGCAAAAAAACGTTCATCTGACATTAGCCTTACAGTCTCTTAAACGTGTTTCGTCTGTTAAACGTGATCCACAAATTATATATATATATATATGTGTGTGTGTGTGCGTGTGCGCACACATTCATTTCTTCAGTTTTATATACAGATTTAAATCTGTAAGTAACTTTTAGCATATGCGATCTTCATGAAAAATAAAAACAAATGCTGAGTTAGTGTTGTGACTGACTAATTGTTGTGTAAAATATCCTTTAAAATGTTTTTCGTCTGAATACAATATTATTCAGCTACACTGACTAAATAATTTTAGTTTTTCATAATCTACCCATTATTTTAAAATAGGATTTATAAGTTTAAACCATATACTATTTAAGCAGCATTTTAAATGAATGCATCAATCATCTTTATACTTTGTGATTTGTCTTACCTCTGCTTCTTTACTGAGTTACGTTTGTAACAAGGAAAGTACTTTTACAGGCAGGTAAACGTGTTCCGTGATCCACAAATTTAATTCAAACTTTGGAGTCTAGTAGTCATAGTGAGATAAAAATGAATGACATGAAGTAAAAAGGTAACTAAATTTTTTGTTATTAGAAGTCAACAAAATAATGTTTCCACTTCTGAAACTTTGTGACAATATACGATCATGTAATTTTCTTTTCAAATTTAAGTTTCTTGGAAGGTAAAAATTGTTTTTTTAAGATTTTAATTTACGAATTTTTTTTTTTATGGTATTGAATTGTTGAAAATTTGTCCAGATATTACATTTATATTATTCATTAAGAAAATCTTTTTTTAAAAGAGGGGAAAGATTTGTAGACTTTTTGTTTTCATAATTTGCTCTCGGATTACGATAGCTAAAATATCCTCTACATCCCTCCATTTCTAAAATGTAATGGATTTTTCATCCTTATTTCTCCGCCATACTTGAAAGAAGTTAGCGATTCGAACCATTGTTATTATTTTATGAGATTTAAAATTTGTATACGCAGTTTATTTATTATTATTTTTTTAATATCTCATCATAAAAGAATGTTTTTGTGCGTGCGTGTGTGTTTGTATATTTATTGGCGATGGCTAGAGAAATCTATCGCACGTACATGCCACATTTGGACGCCAAGATTAGACCAAATATATCCGATGCTAGGATTATTTTTTTGGAGATGGGGGGGGGGGGGATTTTAGAGTTTTTGTTATTTTATATCGAACTGAAAAATTCGCGTATTTCCTCGATTTGCGATTTTGATCCACTTATAAAATTAATCCAGATTCAATTTTTTAACCCATTATAGTAAATTTTTATCATCGTCTCACAAAAGTTTATTCTAAATTCGTACAACTATTTTTGAATTTTTCTTGATTTTGTTTTTAAAAAAGCCCCCTCCGCCGAAAATGAAGACTTTGTTTTTTTAACCTTGGGGAATTAAAAAAAAAATAATAACACTTTTGAATTTATATGCTTTTTTGAAAGCCATAAGAAAATGAGAAATTTTTTTAAAGAAAATCTAACGAAGTATTTTTTTTTTTTTTTTTTTTTTTTTTTTTTGCGTTGTGTTGCTAATATAACCTTTTTATCGCCAAAAAGCTTGTTGTTATGACAACTGGAATGAGGTTACTTCCTAGGAGACTGCTTCAGTCACTGGAAGACACTCGAAAGCTAATATTAAACCAGTGGAAGCACTCTTAAAATATCTCGTTTACATTTCAATATTATCATTGTATATTATTATTATTTTTTTTAATATTATTATTTTTGTGTTGAGTGTCTGAGATCGATCTCGTCAAAGGCCTTTTTTAGTTTTTCAGTTTTGTTTGCAGTTTTTTTTTTTTTTTTATGTGGATACTTTAATTTTTTTAATAGAAAAACTTAAAAAGGGCCTTTGTAGCAATCGATCCAATAATAAAAAAAGTATTTAAAAATTTGGAAATGTAAAAGAATGATAGCTTGTGATTGATATTTGTCGTTGCATAACTGAAGTAACTAACCTCTTAAGCGAGAGATATGCGATTTTGCGTTTTACTTTACGTCAGCCTTTCATCATTATTATTATAGTTATTTTATTTATTTATTTGTGGCTCAAGGGTAGTAATAACTTCAGTTTTAGCTTGTTAAAATTAAATAAATCAAAGAATTTCGCTGTTGCTGACTACGCGCGTGTCGCGGATCGATTTTATTTCATTAGACTTGAGCCAAGCGCACGCCGTCTTAATTTTTGTCGGAAGACTCGGATTGGCCGGGCGCGTTCAAAACCGGTTGGGTCTGCTAATAATAAATTAGTAAACAAACAAGCATAATGTATAAAATTTTATTTGAAATAATTTGTTTGATTTATTTTTGAAAGCTACTTTTAGGTAATATAACAATATTTATGCTATAATTTCTAGTATTAAGAGATCTTCTTAAAATACCATCAAAAACTTTTACATGCGCTAGGTCTTTCGAAAGATCTGAGTCTTTCTTCGTCAGGCGCAAAGAAGACGTGCTTCTACTATGAAAGCAGCAGCTAGACCCTTTCATAGTAGAAGCACGTCTTCTTTGCGCCTGACGAAGAAAGACCCAGATCTTTCGAAAGGCCTGGCGCATTTAAAAGTTTTTGATGGTGTTTTAAGATCTTTTAATACTTATTGATTCACACCAGTTTCAACTTATTTTCTTTGCTATAATTTCTGTTGAACTTCATAATTATTCTTATGATCATCGTAATTCTACTATATGATACATCTATTTTGTTTCATTTAATGAATAGCGAAAGAGAGAGAGAGAGAAAGCTTTTTGTGGCAATCATTTTTTAATGCTCCGAGCACTTATAATGAGGGGATATGTTATTATTATTATTATTATTTTTTTTTTTTTTTAGAAAAGGTCACTTATTAATTATGATATATTTCTGTGGGAGGGAACACTATTTTTCACTTTGGAGGAGAAAACTGGTATGGGTGAAGGTCACTTAAAGGTCTTACGTCCATATTTTCTGTTATTTGACTCAGGAATTAGGTATGTTTGAAACAGGGTTGGCACGGTTTAAACCAAGTGGTTTTAACCATGGTTTAAACCACGGTTTAAACCAATTGGTTTTTTTGTCAAAAAAAACCATTTGGTTTTTTTAGAAAAAATCTAATATAATATTTTCTCTATTTTTGTAATTTAATTGCTTTAAATTATTGATAGAAGTAATTTCTACTTTTAATACTTCATCTCAGCTGTCAACATGAGACATAATGAGCCTAGGTCATGTTTCTATGCATGTAGAATGATAATTAGCATGTGCTGATGAACATATCTGGTACCCTAAAGATTTTTCTTAAAACATGTGAAATTAGAAAAGATAGAATAGATAAATAATATTCAATATTTAGCATAAAATATTTTCATTTAAAAAATGCAGATTTACAGCAGTTAATAACAAAATACAATGATCTTTAAGATTTTGCTTAAGTTGTAAAAGAAAATTTTCTAGATTAGGATTGGGGAAGATTATCCTTAAAGAGAATTTAAAAGAGTAACTTAAGATATCAAATGGAATAACACAGCTTGCAAAAATTGAGTGCTAGTTATAGCATTTCAATAATACCAATCAGTTTTTTCTGTTAGTTGCTGAATCCAATGGCCAAAAATGTTGACTTGGACACTTGGAGTTATCACTCAGAAAACAAAATAACCAGAAGTATTTGGATATTTAAAAAAAAAAAAAAATAATAATAACCACAGAATAATATATTATATTCATGAAACTGCATCAAACATTTATTGATTGATTATTATATTATTAATCAAAGGATTCTAAATACGATTTTCAAGTATCAATGTTTCACTGTGTAGAGCAGTTTACTTTGAACATAAGACATAGCTGTTACTAATAATGTTTAAATTAGAAATGATTTCAATTTTCTATATAATTGAATGTAATTATTTAATTTAAATATTTTCAAAAGCTATATTACTTACATACTATCCAAAAATGTTTATTTTATCAACAGATATGCATCTGTATGCAATAGGAAATTATATTTAAAAAAACCCGGTTTAAACCAAAAAAACCTGGTTTAAACCAAATAAACCGGTTTTTTTGGTTTTTTACAAAAAAACCTGGTTTTTTTTCCAACCCTGATAAAATCTTTTGACTTATCTGAATACTTAATTAATGAAATTTACTTTTTGGTACTACTTCCGGAGTCCGCCGTCTTGTTTCTTTGTTGATCATCGCCAATTTTAAATTTCTTTATTTGGATGTATTTATTTTTGTTGTTGTTTATGTTGTTCTATTAAAGATGTTTAACTTTGAAAATGAATCATTGGGCTTCAAAGTAATGAGTGTTACTGGACAAAATGATTGAATTTCTTAGTTAAGTAAAAATGTTAATTTCCATGAAATGAAATTTTTTAATTACATATTGGTCTTTCAACAAGGTTGTATACAAAATGAGCAACTGCAATTAATTTTTATTAAAAACATTACTGTGTGCATTGTCATGAGTGTTACTTTTTGTTTTTTCCTTTGAATATTGTTGTAAATGAAATTTATAAAAAGTAAATTTAGATGATATTTTTACTGATAAAATATGTTATTTTAAGTATTTTATGAATTCCCATAAAAGTTATGATAAAAAAATATTTTTAAATGGTTAAAATTTAAAACATTTCTTGTAGTAACACTCATGACAAATGATAACACTCTTGATGAAAAGCAGCAATTAGACGGGGGGGGGGGGGGGGGGTTGAATTTTCAGAAAATATTACCAGCCAGCAATAAGCAACAGACAGTTTAAAATGGTACGTGATAGCACAAATAATTAATTACGATTACTACAATGCATTTTCATAATTCTTTTTTCAACAAAATTACGAAATATATATACATCAGAGGAAAACTTAATATAGGGTAGATGTGCCAGTAATGGACACCCCTTGATGTTTTTGGTTCATAAAAAAATAACTAATAAATATTTAGCTTTAATTATTTTTTTTATAATTCCCCCTTGTATGTTTTATAAAACTATGTTATTGTTGACACTTTTAATCAAACCAATCAGGAAGCAGAAAATAATGTTTCAAAGTTTTGCTGTTTTTTTGTGAAAATCTTAATGAAGAGGTTAAGAGCTGGCTTCGTTTAATTTATATATTATTTATTTTTTTGCAAAATTTGAATGTTTTTGATTGAGTAGCAATAGAAAACTTTGAATTTTATATAGGGTAGATGCACCAGTTTTGGCCACATTGGATCAATTTGTCCAATATTTAGCCTGTGAATTAATGCTAACATATAATAGGCATTCTTACATTTTAAGCAAACTCTCTTTTATCATTTACAATATCATTTGTTTATTTTTTGATAAAATATGACTTGCAAAAAAAATAAATGTGTGAAACTGTAGTGTGTGCTTACATGTATTAAGATTTTTGCTTAGCTGACAAGTTTTCAGAATCTTTCAAACATTAGGCACTTATTGGGTTCTATTTGTTCTGAAACAAATTGCTATTAAGTTTTATGAGGTAAGCTTTCTCTCTACTGCAATTTTACATTTAATTATTTTAACAGTTTAATGGGGGGGTGGCCAAAACTGGTGCATTAAATTTGCTATATGTACCAGTTATGCCCATGGGGGTGGCCAAAAAGGGTACAACATTATGTTCCACTTTTGGCCACATGATTCATTATAGAGTGAATTTTAGCCATTTAATAAATTTAAGAACATCTGGCAAAATCAATTTAATTTTGTTTTATATAGTAATGGCTTCAATAATAATAAAAGCAAGGCTAATGGCAGTTCTTATAAAAGAGATTTTGTTATTCTCTATCCAATAGATAATTCACTTTAGAAAGAAGGACATTGTGCTAGTCACTAAAGAATGACATTGCTAAAGAATATATATTATTGTATTTAGTATTGATAAAACAAAAGGGGAGGCGATATGTAATGTTTAGATATGATAAACTAAAACATAAATTTTGAAAGATTTTACAACTTATAAATTAAAAAGTTCAATAAAATTATAGCATGATTTAATTGCTTGTATTTTTTCTAAAGAAATGAAGAAGTTCCATAGTTTTTGCAATATTTCAGGCACACGGATTTAGAAATACTAAATATTGCGAAAATCTTTACTAGAGATATCTAAATACAAGTAACAATGTATTTCACATTATTTAAAAAAAAACAGGATTCCTTTTACCAAGTTTAAAAGAGATTCTGAGCTATTAAAAAATGGCCTAGGAGGGAACACTGCTTTAAGATAGGAAGTAAAATTAAGGCCATTCAAAATGTAATGCCAGCACTACAAGCTAGCAAAGTTTTGGAGTAAACCCGTTATTGCCTTACATCACAAGTTTGCAGGACGGACACCACTTTTCTCTAATAATGTTGAATCTCAAGTAGTAGATCTAGGTACTAGGAATTGAAGTTAAAAATCAATTAGAAAAGTGGATTTTAGATATTGTCAGAATACTATTTCCTATAAAAATGGAATAACTTTTAAGATTCTGCCCAGAAAATTGTAGCCGGCAAGATAGAAACTTCATTTCAAGATGAAAGACCAGGTATCAAATGGTATTATTTGCTTCTGAAATCACACCCTAAAATAACTTGCAAAGAAGCAAGGTATTTAAATAAGGCACAAGCTAATATATAAATCAAAAGATGATTTCATAACTTTTTGATGAAAATCAAACAAAAATCAGAAAATGCTTTCAAGAAATATAACTCTTTGATGAAGATTCAAGTGTTCTAAACAAGCCACAATCCATGAATAATTATAAAACTGATTAAATAGTTAATCTTTATGTCCTATAGGCACTGTTGTCCCTTTTATGAATCAAATTTAAATATATTTTTTGTTTTTTAATTGAAATTTTCAGTTAAAATCAACATAAGTATATTTTATTTGATGTTTTTATCAATTCATAAAGAAATTTTCAAAATTCTCTTTATACAGCAAACAAATATATGTGTGGTAAAATAGATGTTGCATAAAAATGCTTTATTTTTACTTATTATCAATTAAAATGTTTGTTAAACTACATGATATTGGAGTGGCCAAAACTGGTGCATAGAGATGGCCAAAACTGGTGTAGGGGTGGCCAAAACTGGTACAAATTGGAATAAATTACTTGATGAGTTATTACTCACAATCTAAAATATTCTGTAGAAAGTCATTATAGTTAACAGAAAGACAATTAAATTTACTAAAGAATGATGTTATTATGATTTAATATGCTTCAATCGATCAAGAAATGTAAAATTTCTATTTCAAATTTTCTCTAAATGTGGCCAAAACTGGTACATCTACCCTACTAATGGCTATTTACAAAATTTCATTTCTTTTTAAGGTTTTAAGAGGGTGTGTCCATTACTGGGATGGTTAATTAGTCATTTTCCAGTAATGGACACCCCATGTAGACATTGCTAAAAATGCAATTTTAGTAATGTTTATAGTGCATAAATTACTTTGGCTTAACTGCAAACCTAAATAATCCAATTTAATTTTTAAATTATACTTACCAAAATGTAATAACACCAAAACTTTTATAAATAGCTGCTTTTAAGTTACTTTATGTGATTAATAAAATTTCGATATTTTATTTTATTTATTATTATTTTTTTTTTTATTTAGTACATATATATATATGCCTCACATATTTTATAATCTGGCAATCAAACCAGCCAGGAAGCAGAAAATGCTGTTTAAGAGTGCAGTCAAAGAGGGGCTCATAGGGCTTAATCCCTCTCCATTTAAATAAAAACAATTAAGTTACAGAAGCTATTAAAAATCCATTTTCTGTCTTAAATGTTTCCTTATTAAAAAAAAAAAATGTAATACTATTAATGAAAGTTATAGGTAATATTCATGAAACTAGTAAATCTGCAGATCAGTGGCCTCAAACATCAGTTCTACAGTTTTATTTTGAAATTATTTTATTTAGTATTTAAAATATTCAACTCACAATATCATTTCTTTCATGTTTGTAATATTAATTATTATAAATGATATATCAAGCAATCTCTGGAAGATTGTTAAAAATAGTGACACAAAACTAAACATTAATATTCCAAAACTTTTTTTTTTTTTTTTTACCTTTTAAATCCACCAATGTTTCAATAATTTGATAGCTGTAATTGTCTGATATTTAGTATTTTAAACTATCCATCTAAAATAATTAAAACATTGATCTTGTGATAATTACAATAATTGATGCAAACAGTAAATGATTATCACAAATATTTTATTAATTACTGGTATCCGGGGTTGGCACGGTTTAAACCAAGTGGTTTTAACCATGGTTTAAACCACGGTTTAAATCAATTGGTTTTTTTTGTCAAAAAAACCATTTGGTTTTTTTAGAAAAAGTCTAATATAATATTTTCTCTTTTTTGTAATTTAATTGTTTTAAATTATAGATAGAAGTAATTTCTACTTTTAACACTTCATCTCAGCAGTCAACATGAGACATAGTGAGCCTAGGTCATGTTTCTATGCATGTAGAATGAAAATTAGCATATGCTGATGAACATATCTGGTACTCTAAAGATTTTCCTTAAAACATGTGAAATTAGAAAAGATAAAATAGATAAATATTCAATATTTAGCATAAAATATTTTCATTTAAAAAATGCAGATTATTTACAGCAGTTAATAACAAAATACAATGATCTTGGTTAAGTTGTAAAAGAAAATTTTCTGGATTGGGATTGGGGAAGATTATCCTTAAAGAATTTAAAAGAGTAACTTAAGATATCAAATTGAATAACACAGTTTGCAAAAATTGAATGCTATTTATAGCATTTCAGTAATACCAATCAATCTTTTCTGTTAGTTGCTGAATCTAATGGCCAAAAATGTTGACTTGGACACTTGGCGTTATCACTCAGAAAACAAAATAACCAGAAGTATTTGGATATTAAAAAAAATAATAATAACAACCACAGAATAATATATTATATTCATGAAACTGCATCAAATGTTTATTGATTATTATATTATTAATCAAAGGATTCTTCATACGATTTTCAAGGTATCAATGTTTCACTGTGTAGAGCAGTTTGAACATAAGACATAGGTGTTACTAATAATGTTTAAATTAGAAATGATTTCAATTTTCTATATAATTGACTGTAATTATTTAATTTAAATATTTTCTGAAGTTATATTACTACATAATATCCAAAAATGTTTATTTTATCAACAGATATGCATCTGTATACAATAGGAAATTATATTTTAAAAAACCCGGTTTAAACCAAAAAAACCTGGTTTAAACCAAATAAACCGGTTTTTTTTGTTTTTTACAAAAAAACCCGGTTTTTTTCCAACCCTGGTTTGAAATGTGAAAAGTTATCAAAGTTTTAAAGCTTGTTATCTTAAAAATTATTTGGCTCACCTGTACAAAATTTTAAAGTACTATTTTAACAACCCTATTCTTCAGAATTCTGCTTTAAAAAAGTATTTATTTAAAAAAATATATTTTTTAAAAATAAATTTTAAGTTATAAGTTGATGAATATGTTTTTCACTGCGCACAGGGCAACATTCACGTAACTTAATAAGCTAAACGTAAATTTAATTGTTACAATTTCAGCGTAAATTTTGACGCTAGTGTTTTGCAGTTTTTTCCTTTTAGTAAAATATTTATTATAGTCTTAAAAGTGCGGATGTTGGATGACGTAGAAATGTTGGGTTAGTTTGAGCTTCTCACCGAAAAAGATTGTTTTTAGCTTTTAATCTTGTTTTTGATTTAAAACTGTGAGGCGTTTCAGTATTTGTCATTGTTAACTGGATCAGATTATATCTACTGATGCCAATCTTGAGAAGTGAGTCACCCTTACCTAACAACAATGTATGTTTTTGTGCTTTTTAAATAATTTTTTGTTTTGAAAATCAAGTTTTTCCTTTCAGTTGTTTTTTTTTTTTTTTTTTTTTTTTTTTTTTTTTTAAATCTATCACATGAGTTAAAAAATAATTAAAAGCAATACGATACTGAAATCCATATAAAAATCTTCATTCGAATCATTTAAATTTTTCTTAATATTTTGAGACATGAATGCGCCAGAGGTTTAATATCAAAAAGAAGATTATGATTAGAGAAAAAAATAAGTTAGTTTCGTAAAAATAAATTAAATAAATGTTACAATATGCAGTTAATGCTATTGGAAATTTTTTTCTTATTGGTATTTTTTGTTTATTTAATTTTTTAAATCTTTTGATGGGGCGGGAGGGCAAAAATAAAAGAAAGGTAAAATTGTTTGGACATTTTTTCTCATTTTTAATATGCGTGTACAGAGGTATTTTATAAATTAATTTACATATTTAAATTACCATATGTTTATTTTAAAGTAATGTACTTGATCTCTCCAGCGAAGTAAAACTTTGTTAATTCAAAGTTACTTTATTGAAGATTCCTTTATTTTACTAGATTTTTTAAAAGTTAGTTTTAAAGCAAGTTTTTTTTTTTATTTATCCTTTAAATACTTATAAATTAAGAAACATTCCTCTGTTTTAAATATTTATTTTCTTATTTTATTTTATTTATTTTTTTAAATTATTGAATACATAATGTAAATGGAAAATGTTCGATTTCACATTAATATTGAAAATTGATATGGATTTTTGAAGGCTAAGGCAGGCCACACGCTGAGGCGACTCGAGCAACTTGTTCCTAGGAGGAAAAAAAAACAGGTTGAAATTAAAGGAGAAACCTATTTTTTCTCATAAATGAAATGGCATGTTGCTCGAGTCGCCTCATTGTTAGCTTACCTAAGTACTCTGCTCAACATCTGATGATCTTGGAGATCTTCCTCCCTTAAGGGGGCTGGTCACTCAGATTCCGATTTCCCCTCACTAATGTAAAGTCTATAGGCTTTTGATTCATTCGTATATTTAAAATATCTTCTCGGGAAATTAATATTTTAACTTCTAATTTTAGTGTACACTTCCTAAAAGATGTCTCTTTTTTTCTTAGTTCTCAAAATATTTCTAAAGTATGGACTTAATTCTATATGAAGTGTTAAAATATTAAATTCTGCATAAATTTCATAAATATTTTGAAAACTCCGAAAAAAAAAGGAGACATTCTTTAAGAAGAGTACACATGAAAAATATGTTAAAAATATGAATTTCCCCAGAAGATATTTTAAATACACGAATGCATCAAAAGTCTATAGATTTAACATTACGGAGGAGAATTCCGAAGCTCCGTGAAGGCACTGACAAGCTAATGCTAATTCTATGGGAGGGATTTTTCTAATATCTCGTTTGCATGTAAAAAATAAAAATAAAATAAAAAAATAAATAAATAAATTGGTGGTAGGGGGGGGGGGGGCATTGGATAGCCAAGATGCGTCTCTACATCGCATCTTTTTTACTTTTTAGATTTTGGTTGCAGATATTTTTTAGAATGACACTTTCATTTTCAGAACAGGTTTTGAAAGTGAAAGTAACTTTATAAAAAATACCTGCGACCAAAATCGAAAAAGTAAAAAAGGTGTGATGTAGAGACGGACCGCGGCTATCCAATACAAAAAAGAAAAAAAATATTTTAAAATGTCGAAATGCAAACGAGATATTAGATAAATCCCTCTCCATAGGATTAGCATTAGCTTGTGAGTGTCTTCGCCTTCAGAGACAGGAGGCTGAATGTCCTTCTTATACTTTTAATCACCATTTTTAATGCGAAAATTTCAAAATGTGTAAAGCTTGTAGTCATAGGCTTGTGGAAATATGATCTTTCTATGCTTTAACCGTAACATTGAAAAAAAATTTGTATTTGGTGGAAAGTGGACACAAGCATTTACAGATTATCGATATCTAGTAGGATCAGAAGACAATTTCATGCATGATTTTTATTGGGATCTGAATTATGGTACGAAATGGTGATTTCAATTCATTGTGTCATATGATACGTGAAAAGTCAAATTTTACTTGGTATGAAATGAAAAAATGGTAAGAAAGAAGCTGTTTTTCGGACGAGACAAACTACGAGCTGAATAATATATTCACCCATAGGACCCATGAAGAAATTAAAAGTATCTAGGTTATTGCAAGGCTGCTACTGGCGGCTATTTTTATATTCTATTTGCGTCACTATTTTTTAAAAATAAATTTTGTAGTATATTTCTTTGCGATATTTTTTCCTTTTCCTACCCTACACTTTTTTCTCCCCGTATCCAATCAATACTATATGTAAATGTATTTGACCGTCGATTAATTTCATTAGTCATTGTCAAAGCATACAGGAAATTATCAGAATAATTTACAAATACCGACATTAATATGCCTTGTCTTATAAACACTAATATTCAGGGTTCGTAAATATCATGATATTTTCGAAAATATCAAAAATATCCGATATTGTGATATATATCCGATATTTTCAAAGCAGCCAACTTACCGCTGATAATAAATGTTTTCAAGCATAATATAGATTAGAAACTAAAATATATTGCACTTAACATGAAAACTTAATCAAAGAATATTCTAAAAATGCATTTTTCTTTTTCTTTTCTGTTTTTTTTTTTTTTTTTTTTTTTTTTTTCCCCCTTAGAACAAAATTAAAGATGAACTAATTGAAAACAGTAACAATTTGCTTTATAAAGAAGAAAAAAAAGAAAAAAAAAACTAACTATAGGATTCAATATCAAGATCAAGTATAAAAAAATCAGAAATTTTAAATACAAAAAAGTTCTTTTAATTGAAAAATTTTAACATAAATGTAAGTATAAAATATCTTATTTCGTATTTTCTAACATGTTGTGTAGTTTAAACTAAACTGGACCAAAACATGAGAAAAGATTCCTTTCTAATGAAACGGTATATAACTGCTTATTTAAGTTAGTCAGTTCATCTTTCAATGGTTGTTCTGAATTAATTATGTCCCACATAATTATTAGCTCAACATTTTAAAAATAAAAGCTTCAAAAATATATTTATTTTCTTTTTTGGCTAAAAAAGTCACATCTAGAAGAGACAAAAGTTCTTTATCTACAGATTCATAGTCAATAACAGTTGAAAATTTATTTCATTTACACTGAAATATTACGAATTACAACTGAAAATATCAAATATATCCTGCACACATTCATATTTTGAAAATAAATATCAAATGCAGAAAATATGAAACATCTTGATATATTGAAAATAAATGTCAAGTAATATGAAAATATCAAAAATCTTGATATTTTGAAAATAAATATTGGATATATATTCATTGATATATATTAACGAACTCTGGCTATATATAAAGAATTATCAAAATTACATTTTATCTTTCAATGGCTGTTCTGAATTTACTGTCTAACATAATTATTAGCT
This sequence comes from Maratus speciosus, assembly GCA_963932465.1. NCBI lineage: Eukaryota > Metazoa > Arthropoda > Arachnida > Araneae > Salticidae > Maratus > Maratus speciosus. The sequence goes on along the minus strand of OZ010790.1, from coordinate 395,036,367 downwards.
CGACATTTAAAAATAAAAGTTTCAAACATAAAGCTTGGAAAAGATTTGTTTTCTTCTTTTCCTAAAAAAGTTTCTGCCAAAGGCAAAAGTAAATTATCTATAGAATGATACAGTCAATAACATGTGGAAATTTCATTTACACTTGCTTTGAATGTGGAAAATATCAAAATTATCTCACTTGGTGATATTTTGAAAATAAATATCAAATATTCAAAATATCAAACATCTTGATATTTTGAAAATAAATATCAAGAATTTGAAAATATCGAAAATATCAAAAATCTTGATATTTTAAAAATAAATATCGGATATATATCAAGATATATATCATGATGTATATCCATTGCTATACACTGGTGAAAACAATTAAAGGGACAAACGGTTAAAAAAAAAAAAAAAAAAAAAAAAAAATAAGTTATCCCCATACGCAAATAAGGTATCAGATGATAGTTAAGCTCCTCGCGGACACACCTGCCACGCAGTGGTCTGTGTCGTCATAAGGCAGTGGCGCTGTGATCGATTTTGTGCAGAGGTACCTCATTTGACAGCCGAAGCTTGTAGCGTAAGGACGTTTTGAAACATCGTAGCATAACCCAAACCTTGTTTTTTGAATTTCTTTGTTTATCTATTGTTAGTATGACTAGTTGTCATCGTCTAGATGATGCCACAAGATGGCGTATTGTTGGAAGACTCGAGGCCGGCCAATCACAGGCTACCTGTTGTAATGACCTCGATGTTTCGAGAAATGTGGTGTCCACTCTGTGGAAACAGTTCAGTGAGACAAGAACAGTGATCCGCCGACCTGGTCAAGGCCACAAAAGGGCAACAACGCCGGCTGAAGATCGTTATTTGAGACTTCTAGCCAAAAGGGATAGGTCCGCGACAGCGACACAACTGTCTCGTCACCTGTATAATGCAACAGGAACTTCCATTTCACGAATAACAGTCACCCAGAAACTTCATGCAGGTGGCCTGTATGCCAGGTGCCCTGTAGTCTGCATCCCTTTGACTGTGAACCACAAAACGCCGTCTAACATGGTGCCGAGAATACCTGCCCTGGACAGAGGATAGTTGGGGGCGGGTTCTCTTCAGTGACGAGTCGCTATTCAGTCTGGACAGTGACTCGAGACGTGTTCTCATCTGGAGAGAAACAGGGAGTCGATATCGACCCTCTAAGAATGTCGAAAAGGATCACTATGTTACAGATGGCCTGATGGTCTGGGTAGATATCATGGCAGACGGGCGTACCGACCTTCATGTGTTTGATAGAGGTACTCTGACAGGTCAGCAGTACAGGGACGAGATCCTTGCACCCTATGTGAGATTTTTCCACGGGGCATATGAGCCAAATTTCGTCTTTATGGACAATAACGCCCGTCCGTATAGGGAACAGTTGGTGAGCGAATATCTCTAATCGGAATATGTTCAACGAATGGAGTGGCCAATGACCTTAATCCTATCAAACACGTATGGGACGCCCTTGGATGATCAATTGCAGCTCGAACACCAGCTCCAATGGCCATCGATGAGCCCTATGGTCCCTTGGTGCAAGAGTGGGTGCAGTTGCAACAGGGATTGATAAGGACCCTGGCAAACAGTATGAAACGCCGATGCGTGAGTTGTGTAGCTGTTACAGGCCATCATACACGCTATTAGACATGTTTTTCTCTGACTGACAGGGTGTCGGTCAGCTGCTGTGCTGGACACGTGACCAGTTTCCTTATTTAGGGTGCAGGTTGTGCCCATTTTTCTATTCCCATATATTGATCTTATATCGAATGATATTTTGGCCAAGTTTGGTTTTATTTGCTTTGTTAGTTTTTGTTTAATTGCAAAAAGAACATTTGTCCCTTTAATTATTTTCACCAGTGTATATCAACGAACCCTGCTAATATTGTATGAAATCTCTGCTGTGTGTAAAGGTGACTTAAATGAATATATATATACAGTCGAACTTCCTTTTAACGAAGTCCCTATGTAACGAACCTTCACTTTGAACACCATTAACAGATAATACATTAATCTCCATATTACGAAAAATGTATTTTATATAACGAAGTTTATTCTAGCATTCAAACAGAGAGGGTGCTGTTGCCATGCATGTATGAATTTATTTCAGCGGATTGTATGAAAATGAAAATTATGTATTTATTTAATCATTTCCATTTAAAGAAGAAATTTTAAAAGCCTTTGATACAATAAGAAGAGGATGCCAGTTTCACGAAAATGTTACTGAAGAATTATTCGGATACTCGCAAAAGTGCGAAAATTTTTATGAACAGTGTATTTTTTTTTTATAAGAACATATTTAGTACAAGGAAATATTATAAATTGTTTTTAAGTTAAGGATTTTGAATACTGAGAAAAAAAGAGGAAAGGTACACTACACTTCAGTTTTAATTTTTATTATGTGATGTTTTAGACATTATTCTAATTAAATTTTTCTTATGTGTCTACATTGCATAAAAAATACTGCCTGAATTAAAATACATTTTTCCAATATTTCCATTTTATGTGTATTTTTTATTTAATGCATGTGTATTTTAATATACAAGTTTCATGAATTTGAGCTGATTTCTTTTTAACGAATTTTCTTCATAACGAAATGTTTAAGTGTAACGATGAGACTTCGTTAAATGGAAGTTTCACTGTATACGTATAACTATTTCCCCTTTCTTGAAAGATTTTAAAATACATGTGCAAAAATTTAATTTTGAACGATAAAGAGTTCAGAGATTGTACTTGGAGTCTGTACTATTCGTTATGTTCTGCTTATTTTATTAAGCTGTTCTTGTACGTTTTGATGTACGGAATGTGATGATCAAAAATTCTCCACTAAAAGTATACATTCTTTGAGTTGAATTGAGCATGTTTTTTTAACAAATCGCCTTTCGCAGTTAAAAAAGAATATTTCATAACAATTTGGTTTAGCACTGTTGAAAGATGTTTAGAAATCTACGGTTAACTCATAATTTTTCATTTCTTTTCTGTTTAATGTAATTCCAATATTTCTTCAAGGTGTCTTATACCTTTTTTATAATAAAAAAAATATTACTACAAGAAATGCATATTTTATCCATATAGTTTTTAATGACAAAGTAAATTGTTATACTCAAAGTTTGTACACTCCTTGGAATTTGCGAGGAGTCTCCCACCGCTATTTAAGGTAAGAAAATTTTCTATTTAACATTTAAATTGAAGAATTCGTAATCGCCACGTTTATTCGTAGAATTTGAAATTTTGCGGTTAAATAAGGCGAAAAATTCTATTAAAATTTGTTGGTAAAACTGTGCCAACGCTGTATACTACACAATTGTTATGAAAGCGTTTCCGTGTGTTTACTTTCTTGCTTATTGTTCCTTGGCAGTACTTTCTTCAAAGGACACAATGATGATTACTAATTATTGCCGGATGAAAGTTTGCTCATTGGTTTATTATCTCCAAATACTCCACGAAACTAAAAATTAATACATTACCTTTTCAAATAAATCTCAAGTATTAGATGTATTAGAAAATACTATTCGGTTATTTAATTACATCAGTTGAAAGACAAAAAGTATATTTTTACTAAAATTGTCAAAAAATATCCTCCCGAAAATGTTGTTGTGAATAGCATATCATTAGAAATTGTTATCTATGTGGAAAATTAGGTGGCTTTAACCTATTATTAGATTGTGTGATTTTTTTTCCTTTAATATGCATTTTTTTTTTTTTTTTTGCATTCTTTTCAGGTGAACTTTAAAAAAGAATAAAGCAATGAAATGTACAATGATCTTAGCTTTCTTTTATAAATTAAAAGTATCTGTATTATAAAAGCACGTATCACGTGACCGCCCGAAACGGACTGGCGGCTTCACACTTTAGAAGACAGTCGGCAATTTTATCTTAAAATTATTTTTTGAAAAAGAAAAAAAAAAAAAACACTACATAAAATTTATTTTTTAGAAAGATTGTGTTTAAAATATTATTTTTTGAGAGTTGAATTACATTAAGACATTTTTGTATTTTGAGATATCTTCAGTTGTAAATCGGCTGACCGCCCAATATCTCATTCATTAATAAATAGTAATTAAAGTAAACACAAATGATTCATTCCTTTTTTGAATGACAGAACTATCAAACAACGAAGGAAATTATTCACAAAGCAAGTTCCCCAGCGAGGAATTTAGCTGCGCTCTCTCGTACCCGAAAAAAAATTCGCGCCTGTAAACCAATCGGAGTTTAGCATAATTCTGTTAGGTGGTGTTCTGCACAGTTGAACTCGCTAAAATAGAACTTCACGTTCTTTTTTTTTTACATATATTAAATGTAAACAAACTTATTTTAAACAATCGGAAGCGTGATATGGAGGTGTTGAAATTGGAGGTTTTTTTTCTTTTCTTTTTATCGAGTAAACATGATGCGAGTAAGATTTTTTTTTTTTTTTTTTTTTTTTTTTTTTTTTACCTGAAATCAAGAAGCTGTGTTTATTTATTATTTTGCATTCTTTCTTCAGATTTTTTTCTTTCTTCTTCATCTTTGTTAAAAGTGCTCTGTGACACTAAAATTAAGGAAGCCATGATATTAATTTATTCGAGTCTACAAATAACAAAAACGAAAATAATTTTTAAAATGTTACCTTTTTTTTCTCGTTTAAATGTTTTCTTGAATTTATTTTTTAACAAATGTGTGCAAATTTCTTTAAAGCATAGCTTGCGTGTTATGTAACTTTATGTTAAAATGTTATGTGCAATGTAATATTTGTGCTGCCTCAATTTACTTACTTTCTCTTCACATGGCGTAATAAGATTACACCTTTTAGAATATTTTTAAATAATACATCCTGTTCAAAAGCAACGTTTAAGTAATATGGATTCTTTTTAGTTTTTAATATACTTTATTAGCATTTAATAATATGGCGTTATTGGCATTTGTACATTGGTGTGTGCTTACTTTCATATGCAAATAGATATTTATTAAAAACACTAACTAAGTTTTCACTTCTTTTTGTTATTTTGTTTAGTCGAGAACTAAGTTTAGGGGGCCCCAGAAGAAAACTTGTTAACCCTTTATGTCCCGACGGTACTTTAAAGTACCATTAAAATAACTTGCTATAAAAGTCATTTAACCCCTTAACGGTAGCATAAAATTACGGTTTAGAAATTCAAATTGCTTATTTTCACCACTTTGTTGAAAAAGAAATGTTCACCTTGTTTAATGACAGATAAAATGATATCATAATAAAATCGATTACACTATTCCATAAAACTGGTGGGAATCAAACAAATCTGAATAACCTGAAAAAAAGACACAGCCCGTGAATATGACGGGAGCGAGAATTAAGGGGTTAATACATCGATTATTAGTAATACTGTTTGGAATGAGTTTTAGATACATTAATTTATCGTGTTTCAAAAGCATTATTGGTTGCACAAAACAAAAATATTGCATTTTGTTTTTCAGTATGACGTAATATAATTTCTCAAACTTAAAGAAGAAATAAAAGAAAGTAAGAAAGAAAAGTGTGTTACAATCTACGAGAATTTGCGATTTTTATTTCCTTTTACCTTATAAAAAGACATTATGTGCCTTACTCTTAGTTGCATAATAGAGTTTTTACATTGCTCAATAGTGACTTCCGACGGACACACGACAGTGAGGGGGAAAAAAACATGCGCCAGACCTGTCTACTAATGTAATTGACACGATAAGTTTTAAATATTTTTGCTTGTTTTTCGGAACACTGCAATCTGTTTGATGACACACTTATCAAACTGCCAGCAGCTGATTAAGCATGTATTTGAAGTTTTAAACTTTGTGTAACAAACATGTTCATTTCAAAATATGGAATTTTCCTTGATGATAGTATTAACTTATTTATTCGTTCTTGTAAGTGAGAATGTTGAAAAAGATTTTTTAGGACAATATTTTTCCAGGTACAAGCCCCCAGCGCACACACACCGATAATAATAATAATAATAAAGGGAATGGTGGCTATAACTCCAGTTCTAATTAATGCAAAAACAAACAAAAAATACTGTTTATTTTCATAGGAATTTTTTTATAATCTTATGCAGTTGTTTTATCACAAGGGGTCGTCTATAAATAAAAAACTACACCTACTTTGATTTTTCAAATAGTAACACCCACTTTTGACACCATATTTAAGTTCTTCGATCAAGACAGCGCAGAAAAAAAGTACAGTTTATATACTTTTACTTAAATCTTCATAAAGTCAGTATAGGGTGGGGTTTGAGGATGCTAATGTTAAATCCACTTAATTTATCACTTCACAAAAAAAAAAAAACCCATAAAATTTATATATGTTTATTTTATTAGATACAATGAGATTCAAACATATTTCAGACATTTTTTTTCTTATTTAAAAACATTTTTAATTATGAAAGTTATTAATAAATTCATATTAAAAATATCAATTATGACGTACATTAATTTTGACCTACACCACAATCGTTAAAAACATGGTTATTTATGTTTAGAGCTCATTCGAATCCTTAACTTTCGAGCTATAAATTTTTCTTTTTGACTGCCTGGAGTGATCGTTTCCTGTGATCAAAACATCCACAGAAAAGAAAATCTAAGTAAATAACAGGAAAAGGTTATTGTTTATTTTATACTTAACAATTCTGTATAATTCTGTTTGTGTGTTTCCAGTATTTTCATTGGAAGATTACAATTTTGTTGTTGTTTTTAATTTACGGTTAAGTCCTTAAAGCAATTTCTTTCATTATTGCTTGAAGATTTAAGAAAAAGTGTATGAATTTTACTTTTTTTTCTTTGGTGAAAAAGTGTAATTTATGACAATAGTTTTTTTTCTCACTCCCCCCCCCCTTCCCCTTTCACACACACGTTTTATATAGAAAGATAGACACAAGGTGCTCATATACACTCATGTATTTAGGTGTATGTATTTCCATTATGCTGTTGCTATGAGTAAGAAATCCTTGTGTTTGTAGCCATGGTAGAGCTCTAAGTGAAGAGTTTATGTATTAAAATTTGATATTCTTATCCATAAATCCAATTAATAAATTAATTTCATCGCTAAAGCTCTATTTTAAAGCATCCTAATCAACTATCTAACTAATTTTATCTATTTACATTTCTCTGAATAGCGCTTAACTATTAAATTTGTAAATATTTAAATTGTTTTCTACAATCATATCTAAGCGACTCTCGTATTCGATATCCTAACAAAAGACAGCTTAAATAAGTACCGAACAAGTATAATAATATATTACAATTTTTTTTGCTTCTGAGCTTCTTAATGTATTCAGAGTATCTTCAGGAATTCTTTCATCCACATCCCTCTCCATTTACTCCCAGTGTAGCTGTATCCCCCCTCCGGGATCCATAACGCATGCGTCCAGCGGCGTAGTAGTAGTCGACAGGCATTGATCGCCTAGCGGAGTCGAGTTGAGTTGTCAGTCGGAGGCCGGTCTATGGCGAATGACGATCGTCCGTAAACTCTCGGTGGTTCAGCTGCACATCAAAGAGGATGGCCGCCTCTTCCCCGTCTACCAGATCCTACAGCACGGACCTAACGCCACCACCATGACGCGTAAGCAGACAAACACAATTAATTCACATTTTAATTTTTCTCTTATTTAAAAAAAGAAAGGAAAAAAATATTACTTTCAAAAAAGGAAAAAAAAAGTATATGTATGTACTACAATTAATTTTGAGAGATTAAAACTAGAGGTCCGAACGTAATATCTATAGAGAAAACATATTTATGAATGAAATAAATAAACGTTAGATTTTTATCATATTTATTAATTTTAATTCCATCCTTTCCCCCTATCTAATTTGATCTTATTCCTTCCCCCCCCCCTTTTTTTTTTGCTTTCAGTTTTTAATTGAATATTTTTTTCAGAAGTTCATTTTAGTTAAAAATATAGACAACCTAACTTTTTTTATTCCTTTTTTTTTCATAACTTTTTTTTTTTTAAATCTTTTTATTATTCAGCAAATTTTTAATCAGAAATAGTTAATACTGCTTCGTTTCCTTGAAAGAGGGGAGAGGGGCTAGGGGCGGAGACTAACATTTAATCACATTTTATGAAGGTTACATTGTTAAATGTCACAAAAATAGTTTCAATTTAAGATCTTTTATCAAATGTTTCATCTTATTTTGATGTTAAGTTTATCAATAGTTAGTTTTGTTTTGAGAATATGCCTATTTTATTTATTTATCTATTTTTTTTTTTTTTTTTTTTCGCAATGTGTGCCTTTATTTTCTTTTCTAAAACTGAACTAAAATTGAAAAAGCTACTTTTGGAGCATTTTTTAAAGTGGAAACATGATTTTTTTAAATTGATTTCTTTTTTAAAAAAGGTACAAAATTAATCTTTTTATCTTTTATGGTTTTTAAATTTTCATGCTCAAAAATATGTATTTTAAGAAACTTCAATACAAGTATCAATATTATGTTGAAAATACAATAGTATAATATTGTTGCTATTAAAATCTTAATTTTTGGCATAATGCCCGGAGGGTTTTTTATTTACTTATTTATTTTTGCATAAATTTCAAATAAAAAATGCGTAGCTTTTAAAGTAATTTTGAAAATCTGAAAGATATGTGTCTTCTTACAGTTTTGTTTATAAATATGTTTAAAATTTATATAAAACAGTTGAAGCGGTATTTTACATATTTTCATTTACCATCAAATATCCTTCACTTACGTTACTTTTTTTTTTTGGGGGGGGGGGGGGGAGTTGGGGGGGAGGTAGAAAAAATTATTACATTTTAACAAAAAACAATTTAATATTTGCTTTAAGGGATAAAAATGCATTTAAAAGCAGCAAATATATATATATATATATAAATATATATATATATATTCAAATTCAAATATATAGGTTTAAACTCTTTAATTTAATGATAAGTATTTGAGTTAATTCTAAGATTATTTTCCAAAAACTTGTTATAGTGAAGTCACAATTGTTTATTGATATGGTTTATTTTTACCATGGGTCGACACGTCCTCTCGTTTAGAGTGCTTCTTTTCTGTAAATTAGTAAAGCTTGGGATTAAAGTTCATGGATTCAGTACTGTGCATTCTGATCGGAATGATGTGCAACATTTTCAGGATTTTCCTGACACACACACACACATTATTTTTGTTTTAGAAAGACCTCTTTTGAAGGCATGTCGTCCATCGGAATTTCGCCAAAAGTAACTGTTACCTTAACTTTTTAATGCATGATTTTGTTTGGAAAACATATTTGTGTCTATTTTTGTTAATTATCTACTATAAAAATAGAGAAAAAATTTATTTATGTTTCTTTTGGGCATAATGTCACTCCTGAGTTACATAACAAGAATTCCTCAAAAAATTATAAATTTAAATTATACACATACTTTGAAGTGTTTACACTGTACAATAACCACTATACAACGATATGACTGTTTTTATAATGCTTTTAACAGTTTGTAGAATTAATAATGACTACCTTATAAACATAGAGAAAAACGCCAGTCGAGCTATTTCCATGCATAAATACGGGTTAGGTTCCCTTAGAAACACCCCCAACGGAGGGCACTCCCCCCTCTGGCCTATATCCCTCGAGTAGATAATCGGCCGTCAAAAATCAACCCAATCCCTCCACATGATTACAAAGAAGAACAAAAACAGACTTCAGGACCTTAAATGCAAGTTCTCACACGTACGTGTAACTTCTATGCATTTAAGGGTTAAGTAATAATCTCTTTTAAAATGGCGATGATAAAAAATAATATTACTTGTGATTTATGTATAAGTAATTAATATAACATATTAATGAGTTTTACCGTCTTTATAAATGAATAATTTTGAATTTGTTATGTATATCCGAAATAAGGAATGCATTCCCGCAAAGTCATTGCGTGACTTTACCTAGCAACAGAAGGGTCATTCTCCTTGAAGCTTACAAAACAATATCGCAGAATATTTATTAAAAAAAGTACTTGCAATTAAAAATGTTGTAATGGAATATGATATAACCGAACACCGCATTTAAATAATTAATAAAAAAAAATGTTAAATTCTCATAAATAATGTGTCTACAGTGTCTCAAATCATAAGCTGTCACAGCCCTAGTTTGCAAAACTTTTTAGCAGTGTTTGTAGTGTTAAAACGAAAGGGACTCTATAGGCAGATGGTATGCGCTAAAAACGTGAAAGTTCATCAGTAATATATACGTTATAGCTTTATTCGTGAAACGGGGTATAAAATCCTTTAAAAAATCCGAAAGGTATACGGCGTATCTTTATATCCTCCACCCCTGTTTATTAGCCCTGTGAAGTTGATTTAAAACTTTTTATTTTTCTTCATGGTACATTATTTATTTTTAATTCCGAGCTTTGTAAAGCTAATTTCAGCAGGGTTGTAAAAAACCCAGCCCGGGCGGGTTAAAAAACCCGGGTTAAATGGGCAATTTTCCCCGGGTAAATTGGGTTAAAATGCCAAAATGGGGACTATGATTCCACCTTCCTCACAAATAATGATTTTCAGGGTTGCCGCTGTATAGAGAAAACTGGAAAAACTGAGGGAATTTAAAAATGAATATTAAAAACAAGAAATTTTACTAAATTTTGGTACTTTTCAAAATTTATCCATTGAAATTTTGAAAATTCTCAGAGGAATTACTCGGAGAAAATTTAATTTTTTGCTTAGGAAAGCGCAAGGAATTTGACTGCCGAAATAAGTGGCAATCCTGATCTAAAATACAATCTTTGTGAACGCTTCATAGTCTTATAGATGGGAATGTCTTCATAATTTTAATAAGGATCTCAATATTTTTCTCTGTTCTTAAAATACACACATATGTGATCCCTATAACAAATAAATGTTAAAAATTGCAAAGCTATCAATTGTGTGTTATTTAATAAAATATAACTTAAAAAAACTTGCTCATTTGAAATTAACATAAGATAGTAAAGACTGATAAAAAAATATGTTACAACAAAAATTTTTTCTTATATGTATATACAGGGTATATACATATGTATATACACTGTCAACGGTGTCTAATGGCTAATTTCTAAATCGTTAGTCATAGACATATTGTTCAGATTACAAAAAATGTTTTAAATTGAGGCAAAGAAATATTTTAAAAGCAATTTGGGTCAATAAAAACATTTTTTAAAAAATTACAAAATTTAAGTTTTTATACGCCTGTCCTATAAGTTATATTTAGTAAAATTTTCCTATTACACTGACAAGTAAGACAAAAAGAGTCCTGTTCATATAAAACTAAAATTGACTGAGTTATGAAACTTTAAAAATGCATGACTTATACCACTTTTCTGCATCTGAACACAAATGAGTTTGGCCATGCTTTGAGGGGTCATATACTAAGTGCTTAAAATATTCGAAGAACTTTTCATGTTTATCTGTGTTTTGAAAAAAAATAGTATGAGTGTTACAATTGAGTTAACTTTTATTAAGTGTCAGATTGGCTAAAATTATTGTATTTTAACATATGTTTTATTTTGTAAGGATTTGAGAGTATTTCTTTTCATGATTTCTTTTAACAAATATTATGTTATTTTATTTAACTTCAACGATCGTATGTATGTTTTCCCAGTTCAAAATTTGTACTCGAAATTTAACTCACTTTCAAATATCCGATCGAGATTAAATTTTACATATATACTGATGTAAATCCGATGATAATCTAATATTATGATTTTCGGATTACCATTCATACTTATTTTACAGGATAACATACACAATTCCAGATAGATTAACGACAAGAAGTTAAAAAAAAAAATTTTAGATTAGATAACGCAAGACTGTTATGGTTGTGTTTTTTAACTTTTATGTAATTTTTGGCACTGAATTTGAGAATTACCTTAGTTTTTTACCATCATCTCAGGATGTTTTGCAAATCATAAATTGTCAAAGTTAAAAAATAACAAAAATCAGATACTATAAAATAGAGGAGATGGCTGAGTTACCTTTGATAATTGATTTTTATCTACTTTTTAGCATTGAATCTGAAAATGATGTTCATTTTTAACCATCACGTTATAATTTTTTTCCAAATTGTAAATGTCAAAGTTAAAATATAGCAAAAATCTGATACTATAAAACAGATGTAAAACTTTTCTTATTTAATTTTCCTGACGTGATGGTTAAAAATGAAGGTTATTTTCAGATTCAGCGGCAAAAAATACATGAAATAATTTAATAAATATAATAAGTTTAGTAAATATAATACTCTTGAAGCTAACTGAAAAACTTAAATTTACATTTTAAATTAAAAGCTAAAACGTTTTAAAATTATAGGGTTCCCAATCTAAAAGTGCAAGTAAATTAGTACAAATATATTTTCTAAGATTCAAAGAAGTGAATAAATAAAACAAAATAACCATAAACTGACAAAACCAAACAATATATCATTTGTTCATTTCCAGAATTATATTTAAAAAAAACCCGGGTTTTTTACATGGGTTTTTTATAAAAATCCCAGCCCGGGCGGTCAGCTGGGCGTACCCGGGCAGCTACCCACTACAACCCTGAATTTCAGGTTCAATTTAAAGATTGTTTATCAAAACTTTTATTTGATAAATAATTACTGTCTCAAGAAATTGAGAAAATTAATATTTTCTAACTAACTTAACAAATGGCCAAAAAAAAAAAAAAAAAGAAAAAAGAAACGTGCTAGTCATTTTAAACGTAACAATCCGTTGCAAATGCAGTCGAACCCGGTTAAGACGCTCACGGTTAATACGCGATCCCGCTTAATACGCGGATTTTTTCCAATCACTTGAACATCGCCCATAAGGCTAATGCAAAAATATCAAGTTTAAGACGCGAACGGTTATTACGCGATCCCGCTTAATGCGCGATAAATTTTCAGTCCATTGAGGTAAAAAAATCACGATTAAGACGCGAATTTATTGACCAAGATGCGAATTCCTTCTTTCTTATCGAGTGTTACCAATTTAGAAGATTTTTTTTTAAATTCAGATAAAAAACACTGTTTCCAAATAGTATTATTTACTTTATTTAATAGCAGATTACGTAAGACGAAAATTATTAATCTGAAATAATGGTAGATAATTGAATTAAACAAAAATCCGCTAAATTATCAACATTGCAATTCTTCTTTGATCCCGCCTCCTAACATTCTTTGTCTCTCGCTTTGTGTATGTTTTTACTGTGGATACTGTATATAGATGAATTCAGGTTACTCAGATAAGTGATAAAAACTATTATGATTAGAGATGATCATACCTGTTGTTAGTGAGTTTTTAAGTTTACGTTATATCACTACTATGTTTTATAATGCATATTATAGGCCACAAAAAAGAAACTCGTACAGATTACACAAATACGACTGCGGTTAGATAATTTTTTTGTGTTTTCTTTACATTTTGTTATGCTAACAATATTTTTCATACAAAGATTAATAATGATAGTTTTATTTATATTAAAAATGACAAATTGTAATGGTATGGTACTCATTATTAAAAGTATTAAATATGATTTTAAAAATTTTATTACATATTTATTTTCCGTTATTATTCCAGTCGGTCGTATAAAAAGAAACAATCAGTTAAAGTAGAATATAATTAATTTTAATATAAATATACTTAAAAGACACAATTTTCGAACGTAAACATATAAATGAAAGCTCTAAAGTTCATTTAGATTGATTAAATGTGTAAATAATCTTAAGTTCCTGCAACATTTTACAAATCACGTTTAATACGCGATCCCGCTTAATACGCGACTCTTGTCCACTCCCTTGAAGCGCGTCTTAACCGGGTTCGACTGTATTCTCTGTGTAAAAGATTTATTATTATTTTTAAATAACAGGGAAAAAAATCGTGAACGCCGCACTATCAATTTTGTGGACAATAAAAGCAGGAAAGGATTATAAACTAATAAAATTAAATAAAACAATATGTAATAGTAACTGCAGAAATCTTAATTCAGCAGCATCATTCAATTCAATCTAATATTTACTGTTACTTATAATTTACGAAGAAAAGAACGTCAGCTCTGTGGACATCACGGTTACGAGCATAGCATAAATGTAATGCTAAAATACAGTTTTAATTAAATATTTCTCACGATATGCGAAAATACTAGCATGATATATGAGAAGTCTAAGAGGAATACAAAAAACTCATTTCTCCTTAATTTGGAAAAAAAAGGGGGGGGGGATCAAATTTACCTCTGAAAATGTGCAAATGTACGGTAATAGTACAAAAACGATACAGACTGTTCAGTGTTCAATGGTCTCGCTTTGAATTATTTTGCATTTCTTTTTTAAAGTCCTAATCTAGTGCTGTGTTATTACGTGTCTTGAAAGAGACACGGCTTGGTCGCATATTAAAATCGGACGAAGATCTGCAGTAGATCAGGTCTGTTCAACTTTTCAGTAAGAAGAGGTGCACAACACATCAGCTGCTGAAAAATAATGATGAGCGTTATTATTTACATGATTCAAAACATGCAGCAATATTATCGCATTGTATCGACACATATACACACGTCTTATATGTTGCACAGTCGTAGCCATATGCCTATACGATTGAGAAACTCCGTGTAAATATAATTTGCAGAAAGAACATAATCATAGTAAATTTAGAATTCCTGAGAGGGAGCTTGTCTAAAAAAAAAAAAAAAAATTAGGGGAAGGAGCCAGAAATGTTGATCGCCCGTATGATTTTTACTTAATAAAAAGCTAGTAAGATCCCCCCCCCCCCCCCCCCCCCGTGTATATACATTAGCGGAAACAATTATTGCTTAATCTAGAAATCAATAGTTTTTCAACTATCCAGCTTTGCTGTGTGGAAAGTTTACAGTGCTAATGATATTTACAAATGTAAATAATATAGAGAAGATTTTGAAATTGTATTATAATATGAAATATCATATTGGATGACAAATAATTTAGCAAAATTTAATGAATTATTTAATACTTCACAAGTGAAGTTACAGAATAGAAGTATGGAAATGAATAAGTACTGCTGTTACCCAAGAAAACATATAAGAAGTTGAATGTTATGGCCAAAGTAATAAAATTGAATGTTTTAGTAATAATACACTTTAACCCTTTATCTACTGACGGTCCTTATAAGTACCATTAAAATAACTTGTTATAAAACTCATTTAGTGCATCGATTAGTTGTAATACAGTTTAGAATGAGTTATAGATACATTACTATATCTTGTTCCAAAAGCATTATTGGTTACACAAAACAAAAATATTTTTAAAAGGATGATTTATTTTTGCCTTTGCATCTTTTCAGCTTTTTTGCCGTTGAAGGAGGGGGGTATTTTTCAATTCGGAAATATTTCTATTGCAAGAACATTATATTTGTACATTTCCTAATTCTACAAAATACTAAGAAAAATATTTAAAATAAAAGATTTGAGTGGGTTTATAAATAGTGCACAAAATCCCTGCAAATTCAATTTTAATTAATCCTTTTAAATCCTTCATTCCTTATTAAGTCCTTCTAAAATTTATTAAATGATTATTTGATTATTAAATGATTATGTAAATCTTCTTACGTAGTTTAAATAATTCACGAAAAGTACTTTAGAAGCTAAAAATTTCATAAATTCATAATTCAGTAGATAAAGGGTTAAAAAAATAAATATTTAAGTTGAACCACTTTTTACCTTCAAAAGAGCTGCACTTCTTCTCGATGTAGACTTGATCAAGTTCTGTATGCATGCTTCTCTCAAATGATGTTACTAAACATTTGTTAACATCTCCCATGCCTGTCATTTGGACTTATTTCTTCAACAACCCCCCCCCCCTTTTTTTTTTTAGCCACCGGTACGGTATGCTATTTCTTTCTCCCAGCTTATTTTGTGTACGGAAGCCTGCTGTAAATAAAGTAGATGTTTCGTTGTACGATTAAATGCTCTATAGCAATTTTATAAATTTCTAAGCATCGCACATTTTCAATTTTCATACCGTCGTATTAGGAAAAAAAAAGTACTTTTAAATGCAATTTGTTTGAAAACTTTATCTCCATTTGTTTTCCAAATATTAATTTTTTTGCAGTTTTTAGCACCATTTGTTTAATTTTGGCAACTCAAGTACTCCGTTTCTGTAGAAAGTAAAGGGAAAATAGTTGAAAAACACGAAAAATAGCAATTATTTATTTTTGTTGCCATTTTTTTCATAACAACCGAAAGAAAATGTAATTAAAATATGTGCTATTTTGAAAAAATATAAACAAATAATTTCTGTTAAAACATGGAGCTGTTATAAACTATATTTACAAACAAATGAAGGCCTATGAATCATTAGTTAGCCGTTTTTTTGTCGAGTTGCTTTAATAACGGCATCTTTTTGCTGCATTTGTGTACTATTTCGCGATAGTGACATCCTATGCATGCTTTAATCTAGATGTTTAAGAGTGGATAGTAAATGTGGAATTCATGTTTTGTACTATTTATATATACATATATATATTTTTTTTTCATCGGGGGCGACACAAAATTCTGAAAAAGCAGAATTCCTGTTTTCTAGTTTTTTTAAAAGCTTAGATCAGTAATTTTCTGTAAGTTCAGATCTGTACTATTTCAGGGCTAAAGCTAATTATCTGTGAGAACTTTGCACAAAAAAAAAAAAAAAAAAAAAAAAAAACATACCGAACAATTAATAAGCATACTATACCCCCTCCCCCGTGTAATACAAATATAAGAAGTTATAAATAGGGGAGAGTGGTAATGAATGGGCCAATTTTTGATTTGTAATTTTTGTAACTTTTTCTAATAATTTTTTTTGGCTCAGAATTGGCTCTTCAGTTCCTTTACTTATTTGGTTATATAAAAAAGTCATAAAAATTGGATTAGAAAATGTCTATAATGAATGATAATAGAAAATAAAAATATAGAAATTTGGCCCATTCATCTGCAAATTAGTGTGATTTTAGAGCTTGCGGGTTCTGAAAGGGGTTGATTAGCGTAGCTCGTATGGGGGGGGGGGGGGGGAGCCCATCCTGGTACATTAAAAAAACTTGATGACTTCTTTTAAAATACATTGCTTAATTCGTTATGGACTGAGAGTACATGTAAATCATGACTTTGCAAATTCGAATGACTTAATTCTTCAAGGACAACTTATTTTTCGGATCGTCTCACGTAAATCTTATTGATATGATCTAACTTTAAAATTGTTCTTTTCCACTTGTAATTCAGCTTAAATCTAGTTTTTCAACAAGTCTTCTTTTGAAATGTGTAATAAAAGAAAGTTTGTGTGCTTTTTTCATACCTGCTTATTTCCATAAGTACTTTAAAAGATTTTGCTGTAGTTTTCGCGATTCGTCCTTTAAAAAATGATTTAAAATGTTGAACATGTTCTGTAACAAAATGGAATTGAGCAGCGAAGATAAATATGCATTAAAATAGAAGATTGAAGTTAAAAAGAAAGAAAAAAAGAAACTCCAGAAATTGAATTTTCTGTAAGTCTTTTATTCGGTGGAAAGTTATGACTTTCAGATTAATACAATTCTAAATAGTTTATATTTTTAATTTGTCTGCTACATTTTTTACCTAGAATTTTTCTTTTATGCATTTTAATTCTTAACGTCATGCGCATTTCACTATTTGAATTAATTTAGTTTGTGTATAATAATACAAAGTTGAAAGGGGAAAAACATTAAAAATAGGACTTATCTGCTCGTCTTTATAACTAAACAATGTTTGCAGGTCAAAAAATGCTTGTATTGAATCTCGATTTACGACTGATGCTTGTGGCAATTAGGAATCCATTTTATGCTAGATTTCCTCTTCTTTTTTTTAGAGCCCCCCCCCCCCCCCCAATTTAGAAAGGATATTTGTAGCATTCTAAACCCACTCAATCAAACTCTGTTTTCCCTATTTGATATCTCACTACAAATGTACTATGCAAATTAGTTATTAAAAACTTTTAATTAATCTTTAATAATAATTTAAGCTTGGTTAAAGCTATTTTGATCGAATTTTATGATTGTGTAATTGAAATGTCTGCTAATCTAATATTTACTTGAAGTACTTATTTCTTGCAAAAAATCTGTAGAAAATTGATATCGAGAATTATATTAAAGTTTATATGTCGAAAATTCCTTTTGCAAAGCTAAATAGATACATCTAACAGATCGCAATTTTGGATGTCTACACATTTATCGGGGGAAAAAAAATATTCAGTAGTCCCGGAAAATTACTTTTATTTTCACTTGTTACAGAAATTAAAAGTGGAATATTTATGTCTTAGCGTTCATTAAATAAGGACCCGGATAATTATTACAGTAAAGCTTAGTACTTTCAGAGCGAAGTATTTTAAAACACGTTCAAAATTTGTTTTTTCAGATAAAAAAAAAATAAAATAAAGAAACGAAAAGGATTTCGTCAGATGAACGAAACCCTAAAAATCCAAAGAGAAAAACAAAACATTTTCTTTTCTTATGTACATTAATGTTTGAGATATTTTACTGCTAAACGGAAAAGCATTAAAAAGTTACCAAATTTTATTCATTTTTGGAAGATAGAACGATGTTCATTTGGAAATAAAGGGAACAGAATGAAAAAAATTGCAGCTGCCAAGAGATAATATGAAAATAGGAATTAAATTTTATATTATCTATCTATCTGAAGCCCAGTGGTGTAGTGGTCAGGGCATCTGACTGCCGCACCGCAGGTCAAGAGTTCGACTCCCGACTGGGCAAGGTTCACTCAGCCTTTCATCCCTTTAGGATCGATAAAATGAGTACCAAGTCTCGCGTTAGGCTGACCACCTGCCCGGGACGCATGCTGTGTAGCACCTCGGGGACCAGTGTCAAGAAAACAGAGTTGGGCACTGTCAACCCAGATCCTTCGTGGATTGTATAGCCACAAAGTTTAGTTTAGTAGTTAGTATTACCTATCTATCTATCAATATATATATACACGTGTATATGTATGTGTGAATTTTTAAATTTAATTTTAAAGAAGTAATTCAGTTACACGAATTTTGCACTGAATTTCAGTTTCTTTTTTTCTTTCTTTTTCTTTCTTTCTTTCTTTTCCTTTCTTTTTTTTTTTTTTTTTTAGAGAAAAAAAATCTGTTGGTAACATTAGAAATACAAAAACGTTCTTACTTTGAAAATAATAAAGCATTTTGAGGATTGTGGTGAAATTAGTTCATATTAGGAATTCTGGGAACTGTCGTGCATGCTCATATGAATACCGGACCTAACTTTGTGTATAATATTTGCATAAAAACGACAACAACAGCAGTAACAAAGTTGCTTGGATATTATTTATCATTTATTTTCAAGAAATCCGTTATTCTGAATTTTAGTTTGTGTTGAATTACTAAAGAATATAGGTTTAATAGAACTTTTGTTACTTCTTGTCGCGGTCGTTTTAAATTGATCTTTTAAAAATTGATTTGTAATAGGTATATATTTTTTTATAATCGTGAATAAATTGAGACAGATTCTTGTAAATTTTGTTTGGGAATAGTTAAAATTGATTTAATTAGAACAAGGCATTGATAATTAAAGGTAAACGTGCCCAAAATATAAGTGTTTTGAATGTTATGAACATTGATTTTAAGTTTACATTTATATGCCATAAGCTTTTTAGCATTGGATAAGAATAATTATAACGAGCATTTATGTTAGAATATCGAGAAAAATAACTTCTAATTAGTTTCGCATTAATTGTGGTTTATCTGTCTATATTATCTGTATTATCTATATTGTCTATATATCTGTATTATCCGTATTATCTGTCTTGTCTATATTATCTGTCTATCTGTCTATGTGGTTTATCTTATTCTACTTAGGCTCTCGAAAAGAAATCGTCATTAATATTGGTGTCTGAAAGGTGTTTGTTTTGTTTAACTTTTATTATAAATATTATTTCGGATCCCGCAGCTTATTTTCTGGATGGTGGGCGGAGCGAAGCTAAGTACAATCTTACTGTCCTTGCATTATTATAAATTGTACGACCAAGACTCATTTCGGAATCAGCAAAGACTAATTCGATTAGGCCAGTATATGTAGCTATGTTCATTAAGGCCGAGATTTAGGTAGTGTGGGCGTGACTTCAATGAAAATTTCTAGACTCAGAATTTATCAGAAAATGCCGCACGTGTCAACAATACTGCACCGAAGCGCCGAAGGTGGTAAGTCCCGTTACGTCCCACCCGTGGTACGAAGAGTGATGTTAAACTTGAAATAGCTGTGTTTTGGTTGTAGCTGTGAAGCTGTGCGTCTGAGGTGTTTTTCGGTCTCTGCTTTGAAATATTTGTTCCTGAAATGTCTATTGTTTAACACTTGATTATTTGCCTGATCGTACTCCTAAAAATTCCTCTTCTTTTCGGAATAATATCGAAATAAATATTCTGTCGTCGTCTTGTGGATTGTCTGTAATTGACTTTTAACTACGTGAACTTCATAGTTGGAACATTATGCTCAGATGTACATGAAATGTAAATATGTTGAAATAGACTAAAGCATGTTTTTCATTGAAATTGTTGCTGTGGCAGTTTTAGATGCTGTCAGAAACCATAGTTTTTAATTGATTTTTTAAAAAGCGATTTGTGATAAGTATATTTTGTTTTATGTTGAAATAGATTGTGAATAAATTGTGGCAGATTCTTGTAAATTTTATTTGGAAATAGTTAAAATTGATTTAATTAGAACAAGACATTGGTAATTGGAGTTGGACTTGCCCAAAAATACAAGTATTCAGAATCTTATGGACATTGTTTTTAAATTTACATCTATATATAATAAGCTTTTTATTTTATTAACTAGCATATAACCACGTTAAAAATGACGGAATGTTTATCTGCGTTTCATTTTCACAAGACTTCATACAAACAAACAACATGAAGATTCTATTATTGAAAGGTTTGTATCGTAGAAATGTACTTTTTTAAAAAGACAAATGATTTCTAGAAATACAAATGATGAGGATATTTTTTTGTACTCAGTATTCAATTTCTGAAATAGTTCAACGATTGGGCAAAAGATTGAAATTAAATATTTAAAAAAATAATCCATGTGCGAAAGTTTTTGTAACAACGTGTTATAAATGAGTTTCTAAAGAGCTTGACTCACCACATTGCTATCGTTTGATTACACAGGGTTGGTAAAAACCGGTTTTTTTATTCAAAAAAAAAAAAAAAAAAACCCTGGTTTTTTGGTTTAAACCAGGTTTTTTTGGTTTAAACCGGGTTTTTTAAATACA
Source organism: Maratus speciosus (assembly GCA_963932465.1). Lineage (NCBI taxonomy): Eukaryota > Metazoa > Arthropoda > Arachnida > Araneae > Salticidae > Maratus > Maratus speciosus. The sequence continues at coordinate 395,015,186 of OZ010790.1, read as the reverse complement.
TTTTTTTATTACATATACATGCATATTTATTGATAAAAATAAACATTGTTGGATATATAAGTAATATAACTTCATCTAAAAATAATTTAAACTAAATAATTACAATCAATTATGTAGAAAATTGAAATAATTTAAAATTTAAAAATTTTTAGTAAAAGCCATGTCTTATGTTCCATGAATAAAATGCTCTACATAGTGAAACATTGATACTTTGAAAATCTTAATAAACAATCTTTTGATTACTAGTACTGTAAATAAATATATGGTGTAGTTTCATAAATATAATATACTTTCCCATGGCTATTCGAAATAATTTCTTTGAAATATTTGCAATCTGAGATATGGTTTTTCTGTTAGAACACTACATGAACAATTATTATCTTTAATTGAAAGAACGCTTTTTATAAAGAATTCCGGGAATGATTTGAATTTAGCAGTAGAGTCTTTACATGTTTCAAGTGTATCATGTTTTCATGTTCATTTGACATTTCTCCTCAGAAACTGCCAGGTTAAAAAAAAAAAAAGAAAAGAAAAAAGGCGATAGTAAAATAAACAGGAGTACCTATTTGCCAGCTCTTTAGACTACTGAAAACATTGATCTTAAAATGGAAAGTAGATTTATAAAAGTTGTCATCCACTAAAACATTTAAACAGCCATCAGACTTAATACATGCGCTTTTTTTCTAAGCTATGTTATAATACGTATTACTTTTAAATGCCTAAACTAAAAATTAATAATGTATCTTTTTAGGCATTTTTATGAGACTTTTTTTTTTTTTTTTTTTTTTTTTTTTTTTTTTATTATGTCTCAAGCGAACCTTATCTCGATTTTCTCCCATTTTTTTGTCAGATCTAAATAGTGGATTCGATTATGCAATAGACGATTTAAATGTATCTTATTGCATATTTTAGTTAAAAGTAAACAAGTGCTTCGCTAGCAACCAATTTTTCAGTGTCCTCTTATTCGACTTTATATCATGAGTTTCTTTTTTATTCTTAAGGCTGGAATCCGAAAGGGCAACTTTATGACAAGTTTTAATTAATTTTTGTTCGGAAATGTATGAAACTAGTAGATGTTGTTGTTCAGAAACTATGTAATTGAACTGTGTTTTCTTTTTTTTTTTTTTTTTTCAAACGCAGTAGATTTTTCAGAAAATAGTGTCAAAGTGGGCATTTTGAACCGAATTTCCACGCGAAAGAAGAATAACCGCTCAAGGAAGGTTAAAAACACCTTTGTCACATGATCAAAATTGCTTATAACTCAATAGGTAATTTATTCATCAAAAATGGAAAACACAGTTCGATTCCAAATCGCTTCCATTGTCAGGCTTTCTAATTTTATATCTTTCCGTTAAAAAAGGAATTTGCAAATGTGTCAAAGCGTTTTGCGCTTGTTGAGTAGACCAGTTGAGAACAGCCTTAAAAGATAATTTCCCCAATCAAGAAAATTTTCTTATGTAGTTTGACTGAAATCTTAAAGGTAATTTTGTGTTATTAATTGTAAATAGTCTGCGTTTTCCCAAAGGAAAATATTTTATTCAAAATATTGAATATTTTTAATCTATTTTATCTTTGCTAAATTCACATTTTTTAAATTTTCTCATTAGAGCTTCAGATATGGTCATCAACACATGCAATTTGCATTCTACAAGCATACAAATATAACCTAGACTCACTTCGTCTCACGGTGACTACTGCGATAAGACTGTTAAAAGTGGAAATTATTTATATCCAATAATTTGAAACACTTAAATTACAAAAATGAGAAAATATTATATTAGATTTTTTCTAAAAAACCAGTTGGTTAACCAATTGATTTAAACCGTGCCAACCCTGCTGGTAACAATAAAATCATAATGCAAAACCCCAATCCCAATGTAGGAATGCAAGAAAAAGAAAGGCTTACTGAACCCAATAGCCATGATACAGCAAAGAAAACTCACAGCCAATCATTCATTACCATACAGAACAAAGAGTAACCAATGGAGAGAATTACTTATGATTATGTCATCATTGAGGCATAATGTAATCCTTAGGAAATCTTAACTAATCAAGCAAGCTAAGTAGTAAAAGTGTATTTTTAGCTCAAATCTGCCATTTTGGCTATTTTGAAAAATAAAAGGCTTAAAAAAAAAGAAGAAAACTAACTACTTGTTTTTTTCGTCGCAGCTAATTTTAGAAAAAATAATTAGTCTGCCATGTAGATTTAAAGCTTATAAGAAAAGTTTGATTGATTAAAAATGTTTGTCACTTTACAAATTTATTAATTCATCATTTTTCTAAAGCTTTGCTTGTAGCTTCTGCATAACTTGGATTTTGCATTTTACAATAATATGTAAAATAAATGAAAACATTAGGGAAAAAGAGAAAAAAAAACAGATAAAAAAACCCACCATGGTTTTAAAAAAAAAAAAAACATTTTGTTTAAACCACGGTTTAAACCAGCGTGGTTTAAACCAAACAACCCTATGATTACATAAGCAAAATTAAACGCAAATTCTGAAATGTTTTAACGATTGCACAAAACATAAAAAATTTGTTAGTTTCAAAATGTCTAATTAATAATATAACAGAGTTTAATTTTAACATTTCTTGAAGAACAAAGTTTCTCAATAATTAAGAAACAAATAAACAGATATATAGCAGAAAGATAGACAGAAAATTTCATGTTTATGAATATTAGCTTCCTAAGGACAGCAGGAAAACAGTTTATCAAAAACGACAAAAAGAATAAAGTTTTCCGGTAATGAAAAGAAAGATAAACATGTACAACGATGAATGCAGGTTTTGCATAATACCATATAGGTTCGAGAAAAAAGAATTGTTCTTTTAGTGTAAAGTTCTGCGTCGAAATTAAACAAATACAAAAGTTAGCCCATGAAATAAGGCAGTATGCTTATGAATAATGTAGGTTTTCCCGAAGGTAATGACAAACGTATTGTCAAGTTGAATATTTCAAGTATGTAGTATATAACTTCCGGTCAAAAAGGTCACAACAAAATGGCAGCAGTGCCAGTAGTAGCATAAAAAAGAATTATTTCAGCTTGTGAATATAAGTTTCTTTATTCACAGTATTAAAAAAACCTGTGAAAAATAACGGAAAATTGGATACAACGATGAATGTAGGTTTTACATAATAGAGTGCATAGGTTCCAGAAAAAATAATTTTCTTCTCAGTGCAAAGTTCTGCAGCGATATTTATAAATACAAAAAGTTAGCCCATCAAATAATACAACAAATTGTATGCTTATGACTATTATGTAGCTTTTCCATAAATAATGACGAACATATTGTAAACTCGAATGTTTCAACTATCTATTTTCTTTTAATAGTAGAACAGACTTGAATTTTAAAGTTTCTGCAATAGCAAAGTTTTCCAGTAATGAAGAAAGATTTTAAACATATACAACTATGAGTACAGTTTTTACATAATACTATATAGGTTCTTTTCAGTGCAAAGTTCTGCAGTGATATTTACAAATACAAAAAGTTAGCCCATCAAATACGACAGCAAACTTCATGCTTTATGGATATTATGTAGCTTTTCCATAAATGATGACGAAGATATTCTAAACTTGAATATTTCAAGTATCTATTTTTTAGTTAATAGTACAATGGAGTTGAATTTTAATGTTTCTTGAAAAGCAAAGTTTTCAGTAATGAAGGAACAGTAAATAAATTACAGAAAGGTAGCCCATCAAAAAACTCAGAAAATCAGGTGCTATTAAAACACCCTTTTCATTGGTAATATAATAGATAGAAACATCATGGACTTATTTTGCTCCTACAAATAATAGGGATATGTGTTTTTTTTTTTTTTTTTTTTTTTCCCTAGAAAAGAAGCTCTGGAAAAACTATTTTTTGTAAATACTCTGCTATCAGACGAAAGTTATAAACTTTCCCAAAAGAAGTAAACTGCTTTGATTGAACTTTAATAGTTTAAAGATTACAAAAAGATAAATTTTCAAAATAATGTTCAGATCGACATTGATATTTAGACACCACCAATCAGCATAAATAATTTTTATGAATGAGTCTCAAAAGTGAATGACTCACCACACAGCAGTATTTATTGCAACAAAAATAGTAATTAGCAAACTGAAACACAATTTTTCAAGATTTCACAAAACATTAAAATTAAATATTCAATGCGATAAGTTTTTTTTTTTATTTTATTTTAAAGTATATTATTTTTATGTCAATGGATGAATCTAAAAAATGAATGACTCATCAACCAGCTTTCCGTATGTTTACACTACTTCTGTAAAACTTACACTGTTCTAAACACTATTTCTGTAAAAGTGTGGAAAACATAAAAATTGTTTACAGAAATGTTGATATTCATGTTTTATATGAAAATATCCTGAACGGACGAGATTTGAAATAGAAGAAATTATTAGTTAGTTTTCATATGTTAGCATTACGTTTTTCATTTAGCCTAACATGGCGTTTAGCTACTGTCGGTTTGCAGCTCCCAATCGGTTCGCCCCGGAACGGTTGCATACACTCTCCTACACTTGTATTTTATATAAGTAGATATGTCAACTGCGTTTTTTAATCAGATAAATTAAGTGGAAAAGATATACTTTCTAATACAACATTTTACATAGTGTTTGTTAATCAGCTTTTTAGCACTGCATGATTTTTTTTAAACTCTGATTTCATGTTAAGTATGTGTCTTGAAAGGCATTACATATTTTGTTAAGATTGTAATTGTAGTCAAAAATTTTATGCTGTCAATGAGGTTAAAAGATACTTGGCGGTAATTTTTTTTATGATGGCGAATTATTTAAATTAAATAATTAATTTTCTAAAAGTAGATTTTATGCATATAGTGAAAGACCTAACTAGAGAATGAAAATTGGACACGAATCAATTAATCAATCATTTATTTCTTGATATTTTCTTGTTCTTGAAACCACTTATGTTTTTAACAAATAAATAATTAATTGAAAAAGTACTGTATAAATCCTAAAATGAGAATTTTTACTTCTCGAGTAATTAAGCTTACTATGTATTCGGAGAGTAATTTAAGGTCATTTAATTATCCTCGCAAATTTTCGTACTTTTCGAGAAACAGGTGTGTAAATATGCTTTATTAAAGCGAAAAATCTCAAGCATTGTTTTATTTTATTATTTTTAGTTTTTGGCTCATTTTGCTTCTCAGTCCATTAAGTCCTTCCTTCGAAAATCGTTTATTTATTCAAGTTTACGGCTTCCCAAGTTTACAGAGAGAGCCAGCTTACTCTTCTACCAGCTGTCAATGTTTGTGTTTCTTTATTCTTTCATGCCTATGATTCCAGATTTAGAAATAAATTATGTCTTAAAAATTGTTTACCTTTTAGGTTCCTTATTCTCATTTCAGGTCCCTTCTTTCATTTGAGTTAGGGCGTTAAAGAGTAAAATTTTCCTTTTCGTGGAATTAAGAATTACAGTAAACTCCCGACAATTTGGCCTAATATGGCGGAAGGGTAGGCCCGATAATGGAAAAGCCGGATAGGCGGAGTTCTTCAAATATTAACTTCATGCCCTCTCCCCTCCATAGTATTAAAAACAAATGTTACAGTTATTAAGATAAATGTTATATATACAGTACATACAGTTTCAAAATAAGCAAAACATAAAAAATGAGTAAATCTTATTTTACTATTTATTAATAAATGATTGCACAAATATGAAAAGTTATCTATAAGATAACAGTCAAAACTTAGTTTTTAGTTTTTGAAAAAGTCCTTAATAGAGAACTTCTTCTCCTTGTTAGCCGTCTTCCGCGGCACAATGCCCGTCCATTTACGCAAGTAAATGATATCAGGCGGCGTCGATTGCTGCTTACTATAAAGTACTGCAGTGCTGCCTCAATCATCTTGAACCCTTGCGAATGTGGGATAAGATTTTTCCTGCAGTCTTTTTAATCTTTTTCTTCTGATATTTATCCCTCTGTCAATACGTCTACAATGTCGTTTTCGATTAATTCATTAACTTCGTCGTTTGCCATCCATTCGGTAGTGTCGCATTGGCATCGTCAGAGTCCTGTATATTTTTCATCAACGGAAGAAGCTTATCGTTCTCATCTCCCATTCCCACACGGGTTTATGTGTACCTTTTTGGACAAAAAAAAAAAAGAAAGTTCCAAGACCTTGCAATTTCTATGTTTGGAATTTATTCCCATGCTTTTTGCACCCACCTGGACAGGAACCTGCCGCCTGCCTTGGCTACTTGCAACATGGCTCATTACGGTTTCGTTCATCTGACGAAACCCTATTTGTCTCACTTCTCTGTCTGTCTGTCCGTCCGTCTGTCACAGAGCCCGTTCTCAGAAACTATACATGTTGGAGACTTGAAGTTTTGCATACTTATAGCTGAACACCTCACATCAAACGACAAATCATAAAATTTTGAAAAAGTCTTATATTTATCCCCTCTGGGCTCTAACTTGTATATTTTAAGCCTTTTTTTTTTTCAACTGAGCCCCTAATTAAGTTGAAAGCTTGAAATTTCGCATACTTATAGCTGAACACTTGCGATCACACGACAAATCATAAAAAATTTCAAAAGTCTTATACACCTCCGGTCTCTAACTTGTGTATTATCAGCAATTTTTCTAACTCATCCCCTACTTAAGTTGGAGACATGAAATTTTGTATACTTATAGCAGAACACTTGCGATCACATGAAAAATCATAAAAATTTCAAAAAATCTTATATTATTTACCCCCTCCGGTCTCTAACTTGGGTATTTTAAGCAATTTTCTAACTCAGTCCCAGTTAAGTTGAAGACTTGAAATTTTGCATACTTATAGCTGAAAACTTTGCGATCACACGACAGATCATAAAAATTTCAAAAAGTCTTATTTCAAATATTATATTTCAAAAGTCCCCTCCGATCCGGGCTCTAACTTGTGTATTTTAACCAATTTTTTAAGCTCCCCCCTTTTCACCTGGGGGCACTTTTTTAACTTTTGCCGACATTCCTTTGATCATTCTTTCATATTATGCACCATAGCCTGACATATTTTAGTTCCACTTTTTACCGCCAGGGGGCGTCTACCTATCTCGGGTGCTATGGGCCCGATCCCCTCAACTAATATATCTACGGATAGATTGTAAAACGTAGTTTCGTTCGGATAGAGGCTTGTTTAGAATAGAGTGCGCCCCCTGGTTGCGAAATGTGGATTTAACAAATTTTGCAAAATGATAAAATGTTTTGAAAGGAATATTAAACGAAACCTTCTGTGCGTTCTGTGATCACAGTTACCCACTTGTTTTTTTAATAGGCCGGATAGTCGGGAAGATACTGTATTTGTTGAAATTGTTTATAATGATACAATTTTTTTAAAAGCTTATACCGATTAATACATTGTTTCCTGTAAAAGGTTTTTTAATTAAAAAAAAAAAAAAAGGTTCGTTCTTTTACATTTTTAAAAGTATTTTACCAATACTACGTATGTTCAATAAGTAAGTACATAAGTTTAAATAATTATGAGAAAGCAAATATACATGTTTCATACGAATTTGAATAAAGTATGATAACTTTACCAATCAGTTTGATTGTGTTAAAATAATAATACATGTTTCAGTTTATGTGTGTGTTTCAAATTCATACAAACGGAGAATGAAAATTCGTAGTAGCCATATTTCTATCTTTAAAATGCGAACTCAAATGCTATCTAATATTCTTAAATGAAAGTGTATCGTTGTTGATGGAAAATATGTTTAGTATGCAATGTAAATATTTTTCGCCATAATATTTTTAAAAATTAGTTTTACTATCATTATATGAAGCATTCTCACAAAATATTAACTTTCAGGAATAAAAATCTGGTGAAATTAACCCTTTATGTACTGAATTATGAATTCTTGAAATTTTTATCTTCTAAAGCATTTTTTATTAATTTTTGAAACTATATTAGAAGATTTACATAATCATTTAATAAGTTTTAGAAGGATTTTAGATGGATTGAAGGATTTAGAAGGATTAATTAAATTTGAATTTAGAGGGATTTTGTGCAATATTTATAGTCCCACTCAAATCTTTTATTTTAAATATTTTTCTTAGTATTTTATAGAATTAGGAAATGTACAAATATAATGTTCTTACAATAGAAATATAGAAATATTTCCTAATTGAAAAATCACCACCCCTCCCGCGAACGCCAAGAAAGCTGAAAAGATGCAAAGACAAAAGAAATCATCATTTTAAAAATATTTTTGTTTTGTGTAACAAGTAATGCTTTTAGAACAAGATAAAGTAAAGTATCTATAACTCATTCTAAACTGTATTACTACTAATCAATGTAATAAATTAATTTTACAACAAGTTATTTTAATGGTACTTATAAGTACCGCCAGTAGATAAAGGGTTAAACTTAATAAAATAATATTTTAAACTTATAGACGAATGCCTTAATGATTCAAAATAAAGAAAAAATGGTCAGCAGCTACAATTTTTTTTTATTTAACCGAGGTTTAAATTAAACTTGCGAGTTTAATTTTCCTTACCGTTTTACCTCTCTAACTTTTTATTTTCTTCTAAATTTTTGCTTATAATGAATTTGCATAGTACCCACAGAATATTCAAATAAGAAATAATAACAATGTAGTATTTTTTTGTACAAAATTTTGGTATAACATTGTCTTAAAGGGATGTTAAGGCATGGGCGGTAAGGAAAATTACCACCTATTTTTTTGCAAATCATGTTAAGAGTAAGTGATAGCCGTGATGTTCGTTGATTTTTAGCAACAGTTATTTACATTGGATTAAATAAATAAAAAAAAATAATTTACCCCGAAAAGTGTAGGAGACCTTGGAGACGACAAGACTGCCAATAAAGCCTCGATGCTTGAAATTGATAAATGCTGGTTTAAATTCTGCAGTAAATTTCCTGTCAAAAAATTTTAGCCTTTCTTTCTCCTAGAATACCTCTGCATGAGAGAAAACTTGAAAGGAATTCTGTGGCTGCATCTGATGTGAATTTCTGTATAATTTTAGCAAGAGGGACGGTAAGGAATCTAAAATGCATAAAAATTAAATGCGGAGTTAAAAAAGTAATAACAATCGTAAAAATGTGTGCAGGTTAATTTTTAGCTAAGTATTTATATAAAACAATAAATAGTCTCAGTTTCGGAAAAAAATTACATCGAACTACTTTTATTGAAACAATTTTATACAGACAGCTCCAAACTTAAAAATCAGCATCAGTGTCTCCGGACGGTAAGGAATTTCGTGGTATATTTGGACTCCCAACATCGCCCAAAACTTATTTTTCTCGTTAATATTGTTATACAGTCATGCAATGGGATGTTTTTCAACATAAAAAAAAAATAAAAATAAAATGTATTAAAATAAAAATTATTATTCAGAGACTTAAAAGTCATAATTATGTGAGAATGCCTCATATATCTATCAAGAACTTCCTGCGGATGAAAATCGACATCTGTATAGAAAGCTTATTACATTCTTCTTGGTGAATCTGTAAAGCCAGTTTTCATTCCATTTGCTTTTTGCTTTCAGGCACTAAAAACAGAAAAACGCATTTTTACTGTTGGAAAGCTCTGACTTTTGGTCCTAGAAGAAAGAATTTTTACCATTAAATTTGTCGGAGCATGAGAAAATGTTTTATAAATTATAGAACCGAGGGATCGTATAAAAATTTAAAAAGAGTAACTTTTTGAAAATTATTGTATTGGCAGGGCTTTCATCAATATATTCTTAATTCCTATCTTATTTTGAACATTTTTGCAATTTACATTGCCTATATTTTTTCAAGTAAAAAATCAAAGCGCATTTCAATCTATATATCTATCTGTATCTATCTGTATATATATATATATATATATATATATAGGGTGGGAACACCTGAATAACCTATAACATTCTGTGAAATAATAAGCTTGGGGAATAAAAAAGAAAGAAGAAAAGGAAAAGCAAAGAAAAAGACTTAACATAGAAAATCCTGGAAAATAACAAATTTGGGAAAATGGCCAGGAAATAAAGCGCTTCACCAACTAAGGTCTCAACATCTATTTCAAGATAGTTGAATAAATTATGTGGAATCTGAAATACTTTCTTTAGCGGTATTTTCAGAGTGAGAATGTTCTTTCCCATTTAAAATGACGATGAGAATGATGTTTAAATTCCTTTGAACATTCTTTATTCTCGCCTTTCCTTATTTTAATTATCTTGAATAATTTGTTTTGATGGAATTAAATTAGTGACGCTGTTAAAAATTACATGTTAGCTTCATATGTCGTGTCGTGTTTGATTTATGGTATACGCTATTAATTAATAGAATATTTTACTTCAAATACAGTAAAGCGCGTTCAAAGTCGTTCTAAGTGGCGATAGGAAAAAAACTCATAAAAAAGAGATGCATAAAAGAAATAATAATATATATATTGTGTGATGGTAGTTAGTTGGAAATGTATTTTGTACATCATCTAAATGTTAAACTTTTTTAAAATTACAATATAGCTTCATTAAAATATAAAATTGAGACAAATTCTTCATTGTTTCGTTCAAAAAATTGTGGAAGTGAACTATGCTCACGCTGTTTTCTATACGGATAAACTCCAGAGAAGCTTACAGAATACCTGAAGCTTTTCTATAGAGACAGACGGAGTCGCAATATGTTGTGATCAGGACAATTGTCGTCTTTTACAGTGCTTTGTGCTTTGTCATAGCCTCTTCGCTACTGAGTATTAATGCAGTATTATTAATTATTACTGAATTATTTCTTCTCCCATTTGACTTCAGAGCAAGATTTTCATTTTATTTGCATTAGTTCGAATCTTAAACTTCAAAACATATCATTCTGATATCGAAATTGTAATTATGTTCGAGTACCATTAATAAAATGGGACAAGACGGAGGTCCCCATTTGGGGTCTCAGGGAACGAAGAGGATAGTGTACAAAAAATTCCACTTCTTGCTAACTTGCACCCATAATGTTCTTGTGAATAAAAACGCCATTTTCTGCATTACTGCATGATCATTATATATATTTTTCAAAGTTAGGATTTTGTTCTATTTTATTGAATTGACTTGAAATAATAATTTTAATTTACTTTGATGTTAAAAAAATATATGTGATGGATTCTGAAAATATCAACACCGAGGACAACCGATATGACATGTATTTAGTCTATGGAAAATATTTGCGTTTTTACATTCTCAAACCTATTTGTTTTCTAACACTAAATTAAAATTTTATATAATTCTGTATTCTTTTATGCGTTAATATATCCATTTCATAGATTCCTTTATTTGAAAAGTAAAGCTATATTTCGTTTTTTAAATAACAAGTACTACTTTTTAGGGTTTCGTTCATTTGACGAAACCCTATTCGTCTCACTCCTCTGTCAGTCTGTCCGTCTGTCACAGAACTCGTTTTCAGAAACTATATATATTGGAGACGTTAAATTTTGCATACTTATAGTTGAACATCTTACATCAAATGACAAATCATAAAATTTTGAAAAAGTCCTAATTAACGGACGTTATTAATAAAAAAATAAAGCCCAATTACAAGATCGGAAAGGCATTCATAATTCAACAAAAATATGGACTTTTTATCAAATTGAAAAACGATCTCTTTCCGCAGATTAAAAACAGGTGTCATCATTATCTGCAGAAGTATTGGCACTCGAGCAATTTAAGCAAGTCACGCGGTTTTTCATACTTGGATTTTTTAAAACGAATTTTAAACTTTTAAATTATTAAATTTTTTGGTAATTTTTTTTACATCCGGACATAACATGTTTCGCTGATTTCATCAATGTCAATTTCAATCTTCTATCTTAATTACAAGCTGAGATATTAATTATTATTTAACTAATTGGTTTTATTTCTATAAAATGCTTAATCTGGAGATTGCTGTTGCACTATGGGAAATCTTGATTTGCAAAGACTTATAATGGAACCAGTTCTTTTAAATATGAAATTTTGAAAGTAATTCCAACGATCTTGGGTCTTAAGGGGTCTTGTGCTATCACGACTGTTTTCATTGTAATAATTGGTGTTTAAGACCGCCGACGCCCCGACTAAATGTGTCTATGGATAAGTTGTAGAAAGGAGTTTCGTTCAGATACACTTTTGTTAAGAATAGAGAGCGCTCCCTGGTGGTGAAATATGAAACTAACAGAGCGCGATTTTATTTAAATTATGAAATCTAACAACGCGATCTGTTTGAAACTTTAAGATATTATAACACATAATAAAAAGTTTTAAAATAATGGTGCGAGAAATTTCGGGAAGGGAGGGGGGAGGGACGCGAATTTTTTTTCTTTATATACCTTAGCGTTTTTTATTGTTTTACGTGCAGTTTTTTGGCGGAATCCTGAGATAAATGCTACTTGTTAATATAAAGCAATTCATAAGTGTCGATACCACTATTTTAGAATAGTAATTTAAGCAAATATCTTAAATTGGTGTTTAAGACCGCCCCCCCCCCCCCCCGACTAATATATCTACGGATAAGTTGTAGAAAGGAGTTTCGTTGAGATACAGTTTTGTTAAGAATAGAGTGCGCTTCCTGGTGGTGGAAGTGGAATTAAAAGAACGCGATTTTATTTAAATTAGGAAAGCTAACACGGCGATCTGTTTGAAACTTTAAGATAGTTTATAACACATAATAAAAAGTTTTCAAAAGAATGCCGCGAGAAATTTCGTGAAGGTGGGGGGGGGGGGGCACAGTTTTTTTAAAACCTTAGCGTTTTTTACCTTTTTATGTGCGGTTTTTAAGGATTTAATAATTATAAATGATATCAATTTGGCTTTACTAATTAAAGAATAAAGTGTTTTGAAAGGAATATTAAACGAAACCCTCTGTGCGATCTGTGATCACACTTACCCACTTGTTCGATCTTCTTTTAAATCAAAAGTCAGTTGTACGTGAATGTAAGAGCAGTATTCTTCCTTTTTTCCTATTATAAATTATGATTGAAATGAATCAGCTGGGGAAAAATACAGGGTGTCTACAATCATTAAGTAACGAATTGTTTTACGAAAATGCGAAATAAAATAGAAAAAACTTACTATTTAAGAGCCGAAGGATTTTCTTATATAATGGTTTACAACATGAAAAATGTTCAGTACTCTTTAGCATGAGTTCGATTAATTGTTTGGCTAGATGTACTCAAACATTTGTGGAATCACAGTGGCTTTTGCTGTGGTGATTCTACCACGTAAAAACATCTGCAACATAAACTTTGTTCTTCAAACATCTCTCCATAAAGTAGTCCAGTGGCGTGACACCGTGAGGATCAAAAGGCTATGTAATCCATATCTAGCAATCAACCGATCTCGAAATTTTACATTCTTGAAAAAGTTTCAATCATGGTATGAATCATTATTACATTATCGAATCTTTATGAAATTCATGTGTGGATCTTTCGTGACGTTTTTGGGTATTTTGTTTACAATAATCTTAGAAAGAACATAGTTTTCGCACTCGGTCGTCGTTTCTCCCCTAAGCAAAAAATAAAAGCAAGATTCTGCTGTTGGTACACACGATAAAACCTTTGAACTCGAGAATAAATCGATATGAATTGTTTTCACACGCTTTCTAAAACTAGGTTTTATTGAAATATTCTAATCCAGTGATTAATTTATAGACCACACACTGTAGAATTTTCCTTTTTAATTAAAATTAATTTATTATAAGTTTCCTTTTTTTTTTCATAGTTAAAAAACATTAAAGAAAAATTATTAATGAACTTAGTAAGTTTTACCTTAATACTTTTGGATGTTTTTTACTCCAAAAACTTCAATCAATTGAACTATCTTAAATATCAAATGTTTTTCTCTCTCTAAGCTTCTAACAATCTAACCGTCTAAGTGCTTTACAGTTCTAAAAAATAAAATAATGCGCAAAAAAAAGGGGGAAAAATAGGAAAATTTCTTTCGTGAATTTCTGCTTCTGTATAGGTTTTTGTTGAAGAGGATAACAAAGGATGTTTTGAAATAAGATTACTTTTCTTACTTCATTTGAGTTGCGCTTTTTCAAGTTTATGTTGAAAATGTTTTCTTGCTAGTCTTTGATGAAAGGGGAAAAAAAATCCTGTGAAGGCAGATTATGAATCTTCTTCTCGTGTTTCACTTTATTCTTTTTGAGTAATTGGAAATAGTTTGTATCTGTTTTATATTTCTTATAGTTGATTGTTTTTAAAGTAGTTATTTATAGATTTTTTTTTGTTCTTTATATATAAATTTGAAGCTGTTTTCCTTTTTATATAAAGTGTAAAGAATTCTCACTCTTACAATACTTTTCTGAAGTATAATTTGTCGTGAATGAGTATTTTATTTTTATTTTATTTATTTATTTTTTTGTGGTTATTAATGAAATATCAAATTTTAAATTCAGAATAAATACTCTCTCCAAAAGCATAGCATAATAATTTTAAATATTACTTTGTAATACATAATTTGTCTTTATATGGTAAATTTCTAACACATTTATTTCTGTCTGTTTAGAAATTAGTAAATTTTATGATTTATAATAAATCGTAAGAAATATTGAAAGCGATAAAAATATAAAGAAAGTACGTGTTTCATTTTTTTTTTTTTTAAGTTTTTGATGAACTGGCAACTTTATAATTGCTTAGCAGCTTGACTTTCTTATAGAAGTGAAATTCTTTCTATAAATCAAAATAATCTTTAAGAAAAATAAAATCTTGTTGTGATCTTGTTTTATAAAGATGGACAATGTAGTTACTTTGACAGAACTAGTTCGTACCGTTTCATTCTTTTTTTCTTTTTCTTTTTAACACCAGTTCAAAAGAACTTGACAATTCCACATTTTAAATAAAAAGGTGCGAAAGAAAATTCCCTTCTCTGATGACAAAAGATTCATCCATAAAAATTGACCCTGGATGTATTGTTTAATATGGCCAACATATTCTTTAAATTTTTTTAATGACATATTATTATGAAATTTGGTTCTAGTGCATTTTTTAAAAACCTACAAAAGGAATTTAAATTTTTTTTATTTTACTGTCAGTAAATAGATTTCTCTTTAGTAATAATGTTAAAAATTTAAAACATTTTATCGTTAATAAATTTTTATTCTTCAGGTTAAGATAGTACTTTTTATGTGTGCTTTCCTGTTCCAAAAATGAGTTTTTCTATTTTTCAAATTTATATTGATTTCCCTTTCCCAATTATTTTAAAATTAATTGACACCCCCCCCCCCCCCCATCCCGAAGCCATTTGTTGTCGTGTTAAATGTTAATATTCTTAATGTACTTGATCTTCATTGTTTCAGTCTATCGATTTTTAAGGTAATTTCGCATTCCTGTACTGTATGTAGTATGCATTATGCATATCGTGTTTGCTATTTTTGCCCTCGTGCATTCGTAATAGTTATACGAATTGTGTTGTCCTAGTAACGGGGTGTCTTAATTTTTTGGTCTGTTCATAGGTGCTTTTTGAAAAACATAGTTACAGTGTTGTCATTGAAAATATTCTCCGTGATTATTAGATTCGGAAACATTTAATTTTCTATTCCTAAAGCAAACAATTCATGGATAAAAATTACCTTGAATCCACTTACAGCTTTCTAAAAGCGAATTTGCAGTTATTTTAGTTTTAAGTTTATTTAAATTACAAATTATTTAACTTTGTGTTTTTTGTAGAAAAGCTTTAATGATTGAGTGACTGGCTGATTTTTCTTATTAAACCGTAAAACACTTGACTTTTCTGAAAAAAGTTTATTTATTTATTTATTTATTTTCATTCGAATAAGTAAATGAATGAATTTTCCTAATATTACTCAATTTTAGATCGAAAGAATAATTTGATTTATAGGGATAAAACCGCATACCTTTTTACTTAGTTGATTCTTAAAGCCAGAATTTTTAACTGAATTTATTGAAACTTGCGTACATACTCTGCACTTATCCTTGTACCATAACGTGATTTTAATTATATGAATTAGTTCATCATATATTTATTAATGCAAATGATTATATGAAAAGCCAAATCATCTTGTTTTACCTCGCCATGTGGGATATAACAGCATGGAAAGGTTATACAGGAAATGAAAATATTTAGATTTTCTTTAACAAAGGAACACTATATTATATTTTAAACTTTAACTAAGGAACTAAACTAATAATATTTCAATTATAATGTTTTAATATTTAAAGACAAATTGATGAGAATAGCAGTAAAGGATTTCTCCTCTTTATTAGCTGTTTAAAAATAGTAATCACTCTTCTCCTTGTACTTTTGACTTTTTTTTTCTTTCCTAAACGTTGTCTTCCTATATCCTTTTTTATCCCACGTAGGATATCTGGTTTTACCGCAAGACAATGAGGGTCGCTAAACACGCCATAAAATTTCAAGGTTTTTCACCCTTTCTTTCTCAAAATATTATTTTCGAAATAATAGGATTTTGTTTAACTTAAATAGTATTTATTTATTTGGAGTAAAGATGTTAGAAAATATAATTAAGAAAAAATATTTTTTTTAATTATTTAAATGCTTAACATTTTTTTTTTCTTTTAGCAATTTTTTATGAGTAATTCTTTTACGAAATATTTTTTTTTATTAATTTTTCAAGAGCTTGAATTTATATACCGTATGAGCAGAAATATTCGAAATCTGATTTCAAATATCTTACATTTCAGAAAAATAAAATGACTATATTTCAGGCAAATAAAAATCTTATTCATCTACTTTTTCTCCCATCATTGCTTTTTCTATTCACTGTTATATCACATCTTCTCCGTCATGATAAAATTCCACAATTTTCAGCCTGGACAAATAGAAACTAATATATTTCACTTCATATCTCCGAAAAAGATCATTACTGAAGAGCAATTTTAACAGAAATTCTCCAGAGACCGTCCTAGACAAGTTCATTTTTAGTATTTTTATTCACTTAGATATATATTTTTTTATTTTAATAATTTTATCATTGATTCAGATTTCGATAACTTTTTCTTCTTGGTATGGTCAGAAATGAGCTAACGTAATTCTAAATAAGCCTTGTCGTGTTACAATGATATTTTATTTTAGAATGGAAGAAATATTTGTTTAATTAAAATCTTGGTTTTTCCCACTTTCAAATAAATAGCACGCAAGATTTAAAAGCCGTTCTTTTTTTTTTTTTTTTTTTTTTTTTTTTTTTTGCAATTGTGATCATATTTTTGATAGATATGAAGCTTTTTGGCATTTTGTTTTACTAAGTATACTTTTACTACCATTGAAGTACTTTGTTTATTTTCATTCTAAGCACATGACATTATTTATTCGTGCATATCTTTAACGTAAAGATGTCTTCGATTAAAATAAGCTTTTTAAATTTTGTTAAAACGTGCTAGTTACATTTTTCTTCCGTTTTTTATTTGGAGATTGTTTTACAATTTCTCTCGGCATCACAGTTGTTTCATAATTTCTTTCGTAATTACAAAAAAAAAAAAAAAAAAAAAAAAAAAAAAAAAAAAAATGTGCAAAGATATTATTTCAGATTTCTTCCAGATATGTTTTGGAGGCACATTTATTGTGATACTGGATGTGCAATTTATCACTAATGAATGATTGCTTTTCATAGTTAACTTTCGATTCTTGTATAGCAAGAACTTTCAGTTCATTCAAAGCATTTTCAGATACCATTTTAGACGTTAGTTTATGAGAGTACCTTTTTTTTTGCGTTAGTTATTTGTTCTAACGACCACCACATTAAAAAAAACAACAGCGTATGCTTTATATTGTGCGACGTACAACCATCAATTTTAGTGTGCAATATCTTTGTAATTTAGTTCATCTATAAAATACACTTGTGCTTTAAAATTTGAATATCTTCAACGCACAAACCTAAGTAATGAAATTTGATTAACAAAAGCTCTTAAAACGGTTCGCTAATTTTTGCCCAAATCAGTAGAAGTAATTATCCAAAAGTATGGTTAGTCTACTGTAATTTGTGATTAGTGACTTTAAGAAATTTTATGCTATTTGTATCCATTAACCTGTCATGCAAATTACATGACTTAACTAAATGTCTGAATTTGTGTGGTTTGTATTCTATGTTCTGCATACGCTGAAAACTATAATAATAAGAAATTAGTTTTTAATAATGAAATTAATCATCAAAAAGATTGAAGATCGTGTTTTTATAATTATGTTTTCAAGCTGTTTGTTTCTGGAAATCTTTTATTCTGAAAGTATTGCTTATTTTAATTCTTTGACAACCGTTTGACACAAAAATATTCAAAGATCATTTCATTTTCCAGTATACTAAAGCTTTGTTTCCAGTAAGCCAGTAACTTATTTTGAGATATCCTATGTTTTGGAGAAAAAAAAAACAGACAGGTATATTTAATACCATATATTATGTGGCATCTGTAATTAGAAAATCTTTTCCAATAAATTTTCAGTTTGACAAGCACTACATTTTTTTTTTAAAGTGTATAATTATTTTTTCTTTTTGAACTTTTTGTGTGTAATATTGCGTGTCTTTCTTTATTAACTAATATAAATTTGTTTTTCTTCATTGCGCACATTGGCAACATTGTTCTTGTTTTTCAAATCATGTTTAAAATTGGATTTCAGAAAACGAATCTCTTTCGTGCGCATTCACAATATACTCGCTCATTTTTCTCGAACTAAGCATCTTTTCGTTCGCTTGATATATCTTTCACGCTTGCTGTATCGATTACTGCGATGCAATATTGATGACTCTTCAAGTCGATAACAGATTCATGACGTTAATCCCATCTGAATGGCTCTGTCCTTCTAATGAGTTACTGCGATTAAAATATTAATACATATTTATTTATTAAAGGCAGTTTTTAAGCTCTTACTTTCACGGCTCTAGAAGATTCATTTATCAAGATATTTCAGACGAGTATTTTCATTGTAATATGCAATTATGTTCCCTTATCAGATTCATAAATCCTCTGCCCTTATAATTCCCTTATAAACGTAGATAATTTTTGTTGGTTAATAAATTATTTATTTGGACAGTATCGTTTATTCTAACAGCCAGTAGATATTAGCTCACAGTTAGTTCAATTTATGCAGTGTGCATTTTACCTAACATATTTTTTTTTCGTTAATTTATTTGTAAAGTCAGATTATATTTCTTGTAGCATTTAGTAATCCGCATAATGTTAAACCTGCATAATTCCTGAACAACTTGTCTAAATGACTTTCCGCTTGGTATCCTTAGATAAAATGTACCGAATAATTCATATATGATGTCAAAATTAAGGGTTAGTTTTGAAAATGTTACAGTTTGATACAATTTCTATATGTAGACGACCACCTAAGCAAAATTTAAATGTAGCATTCAATGGTAGACGTTATTAGTAATTGTTTGGTACCAGTCATTTTTTCATACGATGATTCGCGTCAGATTTAGTAGGGTGTATCTCTTTTTATTTTTTGAGACTCGGCAGTATTAACTGCAGTATCAAATTATATTAAATCGCGGTGGAAGACTACTCTCTCTTTTAAGTAGTTATAAGTATATTATAAAGTTTCAAGCTTTGTTTTATAAAATGCATATAACTATGTTTTATTTGATTTAAAATAAATTCGAATAGCAAAAAGAGCAAAAGTCTGCTGTTTTATTTAGTAAAGCATCAAACATAGTATATTAGTAGAGTAGAAAGGAAAGTAACATATTAGTAAAGAGAAAGATAACGATATGTTATCTGGTGAAATAAATAGTAGTAGATAAAAGGATAAAGAAAATAATACTTTATTTGGTAAAATAAATATGAGTAGAAAGAAAGAAGAGAATGATTCTTGGTAAAATGTATACTAGTAGAAAAAAGAAGCGGATGTATGAATTTTCTGCTACAAAATAATTTAATAAGCCCAACAAAACGTTTTTTGTTTGACTTTGTTTTTCTTATCAGTTATACTTTTACAAAATAAGCTTTAAAGAAACTTTTGTATATATTTAGATGCGTAATCATCTTTACACCATCACCAGTTAATTAAACTTACCCGAAAACTTTGTTGGAAAGATAAAATTCAACAGTGATAAATATTTAATTAAAAATAACTAATTAAATTAAAAATTAATGTAAAGCAATTTGGTTAAATATTTTTTAATGATGAGACTTCTTTAAAATAAATGTGAAGTGCCTCTGCATCAGTTTTGAGTACGCTTTTTTTTTTTTTTTTTTTTTTTTTCCATCCAAGGTTACTATTCATTCAAATTAAAAAATTATAGTTACAGGTTAAAATATTTTTCAAGTGTTTTTATTAGTTGTGACTGCGCAAAATCTTTTTGAAAGAAAAACTAAAAATGTCTTTCTTAATGAATAAGAAAATATAAATATTTCTTTTTTCTGCTTTAATTCATTTATTTGATAAATTTTTTAGAACTTTAAAAAAAATTTAATTAGCAATAATAATAAAACAACATTTTTATAACTTTTTTTGCCGTAAGAGTTTATTATTAAAAATTAAAATTATATATCAGATTAACGTTAGGCTTCTTTTCAACTATTATTTATAATAGGTCTTCTGATTTTCATGATATGTTAGCTATGGATTTGCAGGGATTGCATTAACTTAATGAATCGTTTTTGTGTAAAGCAGACTGGTTCTTCTTTTACAATCGAGATACTGTTAAGAATATTCTTTGTGCTTGTGTTAAGCCAGAAAATTAAAACTGTAGATAATTGCAAAATTTTATTAGTAGAATTTTTTGCTGTTGTTCAAAGAAAAAATTTTGTCTCTTTCATCTAATTCTTTTATACTACAAATTAATTAGCTGAACATGTTTAACCCCTTAACAGTGTGGCCCGAACTGGATTCGCGCAAGAACACTTTGCTTGCTTCGTTATTAAAAGCATTTTGATACCACTAATTTATAACTATAAATTTATCTTTATTGATTGTCAGATATTTTTCGATTAAGTAAGGTAAATATTTTAGTATGGAAAAAGTGGTGTCCAGCCCCATTTTTAATTTTTTTTGTAAGAAAACAAATGTCACTGTTAAGGGGTTAAAGACCAGCAATTAATTTTTTCCATGAAAATGCTTTTCATATATTTGTACACTTGAATCTATAACAGTTTCATTTTTTGAGCATTTTTTAAATATTTTTTGCATATGTGTAAATAAACTGAACAGGGAAAGCAAATATTAAACATGCAGTTCGAATTTAATACTATTTTGATGAGAAGCTTACAAAAAAACTGAAGTGATTATGCTTGATTTTATAGTATACCGTGGATTTTGATAAATTTCCGATACAATGAAGTCAGCTGAATTCCAACACAGATCTTCCTGTTTCAAAACTGGAGACGTTACCTCTGAGTCATCTGATATGCTGATGCCGTCTAATGCTTGACTACATTGACGCAATTTTTTATAACATATACTCTGTCACTTTTATATCCCCTATAAAATGGGTTGCAAAATGGTTTAATACTTAATTAGTCTGCCGGCTCGAAAGAAAATTACAGAGTTCTTGGGACAGTGGTCTGTAACTTATTCGCTAAATGTTAGCTCAACCTGTAGTAGTGTTGCCACGTGTCCCGGTTTACGCGGGCTTTCCCGATTTTAGGGCTTCCGCGTAACCACTGCGCGGGACACCAAAAGTCCCAATTTTAGGTAGATTTCGTAAGAAATACTACCTATTGCAGTCGTTACCATGGTGCGACTTTTGAAAAATTCCTTCATAACTTTTCATTATAGGACCCCAGGAACCCCAAACCACCCCAACCTAAAAAGTTTATATATGTATGTATGTATGTATGTATGTATGTACTAAATTTTGTCCGCGCGATAAAAGTCGCAATTATGCACGGATCGTCTTCAAACTCGCCAACAACTTTGAGATGGCTAATATCTCGACGGGGATTGAAAATAAGCAAAATCGGCCCAAGGGAATGGAAATGCGAGGGTTCAAAATTTTGAATACCGTCTTAACATGATTCTGATAAAACCAGCTCTTACACAACAATGACAAGAAAAAATAAATATTTTTCGTTATAGCAGTTGCCAACAATTAAAAAATAAAAGCAATAAAATTCTCACCACAACAATTGCTTTTCTATTGCAAGATTTTCACGGGAAAAATTAAATTAAAGAATTAGTTTCACGAATTAAAAACAAAAACAAAATATTGCGTCATATTGGAAATAAAATGGACCTCAACAGGTGAATATGTAACGTCATGCGAGTTTGAAGAAATGCATTAAAACATGATAAAAACCCACTATGGAAATATTAACTTATTTTAACACTTTGAGGCTCTCTGAATTTGCTTTAGCTATTTTTTAAACCTATTCCATATACATGCGTGTGTGTATTCGTGTATATTAGAATTTTCACAAAATGTTTAGCTCCCTAAAGCTCATTCTTAGTGAAGGAACTGGGCTTATCTCTAATTTTGATTTAAGTTTTGTTGGTGAATTTAGTACTTCGAAACCTACCTCCGCCTGTAGGCCCGAGCCAGCAGGGATTTTTCAAGTTGCACAATTTCTTAATTTTGTTTTAGTACCAGGCTGTTTGTCAGTCTGTATCAAATGAAAAACAGAGTAAAACCTTTGCAGTGGAGACAAAGTGTATCAATAACGGGGGAAAAAAATATAGTCCCTTTCAAATGGTCAAATCTGCCTGTTACCATAAAAATCGATTTGCACTGTAAACTGAAATGTCTGAAATTCAGACACATAAGTGTCTGAAACGGAGTGTTCAATTTTCAGACATTTTAAAGTGTCTAAATTTTTAAGACGCTTGTATGTGTCTAAATTTAAGACACTTCAAACGTCTGAATTGCATCCATGTTTGACCACCTTTAATTTCTCTGCAAAAGCATTTTTCCACCTTTTTTTCGGTAAGCCTTAATACACAGAAAAAAAAATCCTTTAAAATATAAAAACTGTACCGCCAATCAAAACGCCAGTACAATTTACGTATTTTAGTGGAAATTTTCTTCAATTACCAGAAATATTTAAATTTTTTTTGGAAATTTCTATATTTAAAAAATAAAAATTATGCTCTCAAGGAAGGGACATTTCACCCACATTTCAGTAGGTCTCAGAGATTTTACATGATTCACTCATCTAATTCATTTTACAACATCAGCAATATTACACTTACCCATCGCGGGATACGAACTCACGATCTTATGGTCCGTAGACTATGCGATAATCCGTCTCGGCCACGCCTCCACAGCTAGAAAGTTCAAATACTGTTAGTTATTTGTGACTCCCAATTTATTTTACGGAAACTGTAAATATTTTGTCAATCTGCTTATAATTTTGAAAGATTTCACACATCTTCTCTCTAGAATTTTGAATATTTTGCTTTTTAATTTCATGCGATGTAGAACCAGTAGAAAATTTTTTTACTTCTATCGAAGAAATTTTCAGAACAGAAACATTGTTGTTTATCAGAAGACACGTTATTTTTGAAATATTAAAATATTTAAAATGTTTTAACAGTGCGTATGTATATATATATATTATATATATACATATTTAATTCGGTCTTGTCCCGTTTCAGTTGTGTGTGTGTGTGGGGGGGGGGCAACCTTTAAAAATAAAATCAATTTTTCATTCAAAAATAAATGCATTTCTTATTGCCAAAAGCCTGTGTTTAATTTTAATGCGAAGGTATGTGTATATGAAAGTGTGTGAAGGAATATAGTGTTCTGTTTTCTTTGATTATTTCTTCTTTTTTTTTTCGTTTGATCAGTGAATGATATGGTAACATTTTTGAAATTGGACTCATTACTTCCTCCTATATGCTAAATATTCTGAACAAAATTTCTCAGTTATAAATATTATGTATAATTTTTCTGCAAAAATAATAAAAATCATTGGTTTACGGACAAATTTTTTGTCTTCCTTTTTTCCCTCGATCAAAATACAGCGTAAAATTTTTTGATGAAACTAATTTTCCCACGGTGAAATCCTGAAATCACGGTGAAATCATACCTGGAGTAGATCGATACTGAATCATTAGCTAAAAAGTTACATAGTAAGAATTTTCAGAAATATTCCATAAATCAAAAAAAAAAAAAAAAAAAAAAAATACGTTCGACTTTTCAAAAACACGTTCTAATAAGAATATGTTCCACTAATAATAATACGTTCGACTCAAACTAGATGGCGCTACTGAATTTGGTGTATTCAAGTCATTTTTCTCTTGGGAAATTTTCGTAATTAAACTTGACATTTTCTGTCCAGGATTGCGATTTAAAGAGGCATATTTTAGAGGAGTATATGTGCTCAGATCTGGCCCGGTCTTTCTCTCATTTGATTTGATGGGACATGCCAGATCAGGTCCTGACTTTTATTTTTCTGCTGACTGGAGCTTGAATTCAGACACATTTCTTCGGGAGGGATTTCTGAGACTCCGGTGGGGGGGGGGGGGATTGCACTTTTTGACCATTGAAAACACAAAATCTCAAATTTTCCTTTGCTCCGAGGGGAAATTTCTCTCCCCCGGGCCACCCCCTGAATTCAACACTGATAAGTCGTAACCAGCCAGAGGCATCTCTGAAAAGCTTTAGTGGGTGTAATTCTGAATGCTTTTAAGATGTTAAATAATGAAATACTGTGCTAAAATATATCTTAATTTTTGCGATTTTTTTGGTGTGTTTCTGTATTTGGATAATTTTAAAGTGTGTTTGCAATCAAACAATTTAAAGTTTTATTATTAAATTAGCAAAATATTATGAAGGTTAAAGTGAACAAGAGGTTACACTGTGTCTTTAATTCATAATTAAGTAAATTTCAAACATGCTATAATTTCGAATTTCATTATAAAATTTATAAAAGAGAAAAAAAATTGTGTGACAAAATTAATATCTTTTCAAAAATTCCTATTTTTAAACCTATTAAAAATAATAATAATATTCTTTCATAATTAAAAAAATAACAATATCTAGTCTAGTCTGGGAGGGGATTCAGCCTTCTTAGCTCCCCCCCCCCCCAATGCACTGGTTTGAATGCAACCAATGCACTGGTTTGAATATAAATAAATAAATCATGTCTAATATACATGGGTTTAGAAAATGCTGATTGCGAAATATATGGATTTGTCCTTGAAAGAGTATATTTTACCTTTTAAATGGAAAATTTTAAATACAGAAATATGCAAAAAATGGAAAATTTTCTGGAATTTAAGAAAGAAAATTTGCATTAAAATACGTAAATTGCCAGTATAATTTCCATATTTTAACGGATTTTTTTATACTGTATAAAGCTTACAAAAAAAAGTGAAAAATTGACTGCCTATTACCGAACTTCCAGATTGGTCAAAAATGGATGCGATTCAGACGTTTGAAATGTCTTAAATTCAGACGCATACACGTGTCTTAAAAAATAAGACACTTTAAAATGTCTGAAAATTGAACACTCCAGTTTCAGACACTTATGTGTCTGAATTTCAGACATTTCAGTTTACAGTGTTTATACCATGATCATATAGTAAGACACTTAAGTGTCTTAATTTCAGACACCTATGATGTCTGAAATTCCATATTCAGACACTTAAGTGTTTGAATTACTTTTTCAGTCACATATGTGTCTGAATTTAAGACGCCCTTATTTGCAGTGTGCTTAGACAGAAAACTGTCTGAAACGGGATGTTTTGAGATTCCTAGCGATTGTGTTTTCAAAAGTTTTACTGTACTTTGTTCTGTAAACGGTGTATAAACGGAACCTGTTTGCAATGGAATTCTGTTTCAAAAGTAAAAATTTTTTTGTTTTACGTTAGGAATACTATGTAGTTATACCTCATAAATTAGAATTTTGGTTCAGTCCCTAGCGATTTTGCTTTTACTAGTTTAATGTTTTAGGATTGTTTTGTTTATTTAGTATATTATTATTAAGTCTACTAAGGCAGAATCGCAAGGGAAAGGAGAAAAATTTCGTTTTAAACAGGCTTTCGTCTTAATAGTCATAACTGTATGGTATCCCTACCGCAGGGGTAATGGATTTTTTACGTTTAAGAGAGGATTCCGTTATACACAGGATCTGTTTTCATAGGGTTTGCTGTAAGCCGCTGTCCTGCTTATTTTACCTCCTTGTCTCGCTTTTTGCGACACCGGATCTGGCAACACCAATCGGCAGTATCTTTTGGAAGCTACCGTGTAACGTACAATCCATCATGATTACAATACTTTCTTTACGCTAATTGTTCGGAAAGTAAAAATTTATTATATAATATATATAACAAGATATACAATAATACATATATACGATATACGATATACATATAACAAGAACGAAAAATCATCCGTCCAGCATAGATTATGAATTACTTTCCAACACACTCTGAATACTGTAACAAATTTTTCTCTATTTATTAAGGTGAAAGATTATGCCTAAATAAACAATCTGAAAAACGCTTAACGGATTTGAAAACCCAATTTCTGCTATTAGTATCAGGGCAATTCCAAGCCAATGTTACCATTTTTAGTATTTTATTTTTTACTTCAAATAGGTAATACACATATTTTCTGACAGTATTAAACCTATATGTTTTATATTTGCAAGGTATTTTATAAAAAGTAGAATAGTCAAAATTAATAAAATACATTATAATCAGCATAGCTTCTTGTATGTGCTTATTTGTTTGTCTGTTACATATTGGATGTTGGTCTATTACAGGTAAGATTACATGTTTTTCATAACTATATTGTGGCAACAGTCAAATTTTGTGGAAGTCGAATTTTTCTGAACTGCCTTTGAATGAAAATACATTTTTGTCATAATAAATTGTATGTTATCTTATAAATAATACAGATAAACATTAAGGTGTCCGAAAAGCATGGTAATTCTTGTTTGTCTGTTACAATACCACTTTTTAAATCATAATTATTCACATTAAATAATTTATTTAAAATAACTATATTAATTTTTCATATCGTATACTAATTGTAGCCATCTTTTAATTACCTGATTATTATTATTTTTAATAAGGCAAAATCATTTTTTCCTCAATGACTGTTAGTCTGTTACAATGGAATTACTCATCAGTAATCGGAAAAATATCCGGAAGTTTTTTCTTCCGTTCCTGTATATGATGTATAGATTTGTATGTATACTGTACATAGTATGCTAAAGGTTAGTTCAGTTAAACGAATAGCGCAGTTGAAATTTTTCATTCAGAAATCCCCATGAATAAACGAAATGTACTTTAGAACTTTCTGAAGCCCAGTATATGATCTATAGAATATATACACCCCCCCCACACACACACACACACAAAAAAAAAAAAAACAACAAAAAAAAAAAGTTGAATTTAAAAAACCTTACCACAAACCCACTTCCAGCAATTATTATTAATTGGCTTCAATCGTTAAATTATTGTTCAGTTTTTTCTGTAGCCAAGTTCTTTGTGTCCCTGTAAATGATAAATTATATGCGCATCATATTCTACAGTAAATGCCGCGTAATACAGCTCAATGTTATATATAAATTTCAGTATGTTTAAACAGTGTAATATCATTCAAATACGCCGCAAATGATTTTTCTCCATAGACTGTCATGTAAGGAAATTCTTTTGAGTGTCCCTAAATGAACCGTAAGTGCTACACACTTCATTTTCAATACCGAACATACCATAGTAGTACTCAATAACATCTATGAATTTCATAGCAATCGGACTGTATTTACGCGAGTTAGAGCACAAACAGACACACAAACCTAATTTATAAGCACTTATCAACTTGGAAAGTGTTTAAAAAAAAGAAAGGGAGAGAGCTTGAATAACTTCAACACAATTTAATCGGTATCTTTGGGTTGATTACTAAATAAAAAATTTCTTTAAAATATTTTCCTACATCCTGCTTCAGCTTTTTTAAAGTAACATTTTGATTTATTGAAATTATTTAACTTTTTATTTACGCAATAATTATTTTCTTATCATATTTTAAACTTTTATTACAACGTTTAAATTGTAATCTTAAAAAGGATAGTAACTATTAACTTTTGTTTATGTATATAAAACAAACTTATTTCAGCTGTAAGGATATTGAATACATACCAGTACAAATTTTAATGACCCATTGATTTTATTACGTCTGGACAAATAAATAATTAAAATATATTTATTAATTCTCTTCGCTATAAATGTAGTTAAAAATAACAACATGAATCCGTAATTTGTGAAAATAGTGAACATTTATTTATCTTTCTTTATTTTTCAATGCATTATTACTTTCATTACTTTTTTCTCGCAGCATATGTATTTTAAATCTCTTACTTTGGTGCAAAATTAGTTCCATTATTGTTTTCGCTAAATATTAGAGCTAGACTCTGCTTTTATGGCCATTGTTTTTGTAACCACTGGAGAAAAGATGAATAATTGACAATGAATGTTAATGTTATGATAAAACAGGAAACATATTTTTTTCTATTCTTTTGTGATTATATCTGTTTTTTAAACAAGAACAATAAAGTGAAAGGATGTGAATATTCTATCATATGTGTGACTATTTAAAAGTAGTTCATTTTATAATTTGCAAAAACAATATATATCGGTATTTAATTTTTAAAATATATACTATATATGTTGTAATATATATTTTTAATCTGTTTATTTTCATTTTATTATACATTTTAATATGTATTTTTAATCTTTTAATTTCATTTTATCAAGCTTGAAAGATGATTAAGTATTTTACTTTTTCCTCCATCAAAATGTGAATATTAATAATGATCATTAGTGCTAGTAGTAATAGTCACTAAATACTAACTAATGTAAATGAGAAATGTTTTAATTTTTATTTCTATTTAATTTTTACACAACTAATATTCGTTTTAACTAGTGTGATTGTTTTTTTCAGTGTGATGTCATTTTATGTTGTTGGCGATTCCTCTTAACATATCCCTATCCTACTACATTATTAACAGTCACGTGTGAAACTTATTTCAAGTTTTGTATTTTCGTTTGCTGAGCAATATCGAAGAAATTGGAAATTTTTGTTTCTTTCTGTGAGTTACATTATGTTTTTGTTTTTCTCTTATTTAACTGCCATTTCGATTATTTGCGGATAATATTTTGTGTTAAGATAACAGCTACTTGCAGGGTCATTCCACAGAATTTCAACAAACAAAGGGTTTCCGACATATTTTTGATTTTCCTTGTATTTTGTATGTGGAAACGTATATAGAAAAGAAGCTAAAATCTACCTATAAAAAAATTCTTTCTTAAAACCCTTTTTGATTAGCGAGGGTCAAAGAGTGAGATTTTGCATGTTTTTACAAAACCATGCATGTTTAGAAAAATCTCGTTAAAAAAAAAAAAAAAAAAAAAAAAAGAGTATTTTAAAAACTGTTTAAATCTTGGTTAAAGCGCCAGTCTTTAAACAAAAATATATCTCATGAAAGGAAAGGGATAATTTTTATTTGTATAATTTTATTTTTAATACTACAACTAGAGATACTTTATCGAAGTTGTAGTTGACTATAACTACAACTACTTGTTTTAAAATGTATCAGGCTCATTCTCAGATAAAGGGAAATTTTCGCTTTGAAAAAATGAATAAATTCTAGTATTTCAATTCATGATTTTTAGCTCAAATTACGCCGATATTAAAATAATGAGAATTTTTGCTAAGGAATAGTAATGACTTCTTTAAAATGTCTAAAAATGTTATTGCTATGTCCATGAAACGATAAATCCAACACGCCGTGATAATGACCACGATAATGACATTTTTAATGTTAATCCTACTTTAGAGCTAAACTATAACAATTGAAAGCTTATAGGGGCACTTATTCTGAAAGCAGTCCTAAACCTTCTTTATAATTGATTCTGAAAAGTTATATTACTGAATATGTATTTCAGCAATAAGGAATTTGGTAATGACACATATTAAACACATTCTGTAATTTTGGAACAAAAAGCACAGATTGAAGCAGTTCTTGAATAGGTAAAGAAAAATAGACATTACTTCTAGTAAGAACATGTGGAACTGTACAATCTAAGAACGATTCCATATCAAAACGACATCTAGTGGAGAAGAGAATGAAACATTACTGAGGAGCGTGGTGATGACGAATAACGCTAGGGACAAATTTTAAATAAGTATAATTAATGGAAATGTTTTCTGTTTTGTCTCAAATGTCAAATTTGTAAAAAATAGAAACATGAAATTTACCCATCTAATCATTGCATTTCTTCTAAAGCTTTCCAAGTCATAAAAATATTGCTTTCAATTTAAAAATTAGAAGTTTGGGACAAGCCTTGATAATGACATTTACAACTTTACAATTTTTTTTAGATTTTTGAAATTATTATTATTATTTTTCATATTTAAACTGATTCACAATGTAATGCTTGCACAAAAGTGTTCATAAAAAATTAAAACATTCATAGTTGACTGATTAATTCATATTTTATATCCATGGACGTAAAATTTCTCTTTATCTGAGAATGACTCATCAACCAGAAACTACTTTTCAAAAGTAGGCTTTACCACTTTCAGATTTTGCCAACGGATACAATCAACAATCGAAATTGAGGACACGGATTAAGCAATACAAATGTACCTTCGTTATATCGTACCTGCCGGGATACAATCAAATAAGTGCGATCACTACACTACAAACTATTAGAAAAAAGTAGCGACTATTGTAGTTTCACTACTTGCTACCTCCGACCGCTGTACTTCTTATTACTGCTTCATAACATGCCCAGAAAAAATAAGTAGGCTGCTATCTCTTTTTCTTCCTGAATTATATTTGAAAAATTTCAAAAGTTTGCATTTTTGACAGCTTATAATTCGAAAGGGAAAAGTGGTATTCACAACCGCTTTGGCAAAGGAAAGCCTCTCCATATAATGTCTATAATTTGTAAATGTTAACCTTTAAATTCTGTAAAAACGTGAAAAATCGCGCTATACACAACACCTTCTACGAATTTTTTTGCAGATGGATTTTAGCTTTTTTCTTATATAAGATACCACATTCAAAATATGAAGAAAAAAAAAACTGCTTTTTGTCAAAATTCTGTGAAATGACCCTTCAGACAATGGTAATACATCTGATTTACTTATTTTTAGTAGACCATGTATTAGGCTATTAATTATACTTCAAAACAGCAAAAAAGAATTATCTATATATATTTGTCTATATGTATAGGGTTCCACATTTAAACTGTGAAAAAAATCGAAAATTGATTGCGGTAAAAAAAAAAAAAAAAAAAAAAAAAAAGAAGAAGAAGAAGAAGAACGACGAAAGAAACTAAATTTGTCAAAATTCTGTGTAATGTCCTTCAGACAATGCTGCTATTATCTGGTTTACTTATTTTTAGGCTATTAATAATATTAATATATATAAGAACTATAACTTTGCTAAGATGATGAAATGTTGAGTAATGTTCTTGTAGTTCTAACATATAAAATTACCAGCCTTATTTTGTTTGCAATGAATGTTTGTAGCGTTTAAATGTTGTAAATATGCGGCTTTTAAAAAATATTTGAAATCTGCAGTTATAAAAAGTAGTGGATCCTTCTGGGGTTACAGAATATAGGTGAAAACCATTTTCCCACTAACAAATCCTAAAACATTTTGATATGAAAAATGCCAATAATGTATTCAAATAAAGTTTTGAAATTTAGTAAAAGCGATACTTTCGTATTAGACACATATCGGGAGAAATGCCCAAGAAATCGCGAAGATCGTTACTTGCAGCGACCTTTTTGATGTATGATAATTTCAGTGGTTTAAGCGCGTTGTTCAGTTACATGTCTGTTAAATTTGTGTGCTTTTTTAAGTATCATTTTATTTATTTTACATTTTATTTCGTTATAGAATATTAGCCGGAAACAAATGTTGAAATATTTATATTGTTTTAAGTGCGAACGGTTTAATCTTTCGTAATCAGGCTACACGCGATAAAGATAAATTAAAAAAAAAAAAATCATGAAAATTATTTTACAAACCATAAAAAATTGGTATACTGAGATACAGTATTCAAACAAATTGCATTGAAAAAACCTTTTCTTTCTGATTCGATGGTGTAAAAATTGAAATTGCGCGATGTTTAGAAGTTTAAAAAAATGCAGTTAAAGCGAAATTTATTTGTCCGGTGTTGCCACCGACGATATGACGTCAGCGTTATTCACGGACATTGTTTTACTTTACAATATAGATTAAAATATTCAGAATGAATTTACGATAGGTTTTCTCAATACTTTTTTATTTTTAGATTTTAAGTGAATCAAACAATTATAATTTTTTTATTATTATGCTTTGAAATATCTGTTTTAATCAATTATCTAAAGAATTTTTTTAAAAAAAACCGAAGTAGGCGCCGGCAATGGAAAGGGTTTGACAGGGGAAGGCCATTGTCCTTACCTGTATTTTGAAATTTAATAAAATTAATTGCATTCGCCTCTGGTGATATTAGAAAATAAATAGTTTGTTATTTCCAAGCGATACAATATAATTAAACACTAAAGGAATCAAGAACTAAGATTTTTTCTTTAGGGAGATTGGCGACTCTAACACCCCCCCCCCACCCCCCCCAAGCCTCCAAGCCGGGCTCCGTGTATTGGTAGAGCCGCTCTGTTCCTTGATGGGGGGGGATTGAACTGCTTTAGTTTTCCATTTCGTGAAACGCTGGTAGTTTTTTTTTTTTTTTTTTTGGTTTATTATTTTGTAAGTGCTAAAGTTTCTTTTTTGCTTTTTATGTTGGTATGTTTAAAAATGGTCTTACACCAGGAGTTCAAACAAAATATTCTCTGTTTAGCTTATTTCATGTTTATATTCTTTATTTAAAACGAAAATAATAAACGTTAGGCTGCGGACTACTACAGGCTTATCTGATCAAAAATCTTTTCCCTTTTAGGTTTCTTTTTACTGGCGCCTATGACACAAGGATTTATTTAATATTTTTCTTTACTTTCTAATGCAACGAACAAAAATACGTTATTTTGCACGTTTCTATTTAATTCAGTTTGTTCATAATGAGCCACGCGACAAAGAAAACTCTTAGAGGATTAGAATTTTCTTTTTCTTTCGGTCGCTCGCTCGCCGCTTAAAGTAACGATCATTTCCATTGGCCCTTGTCCAAACAGACCATGGCATTTAATATCTCGACGTCCCTGATTCCATTCCAGCTACGCCCATAAACGTTTTCACGCGTGGATTGTAGAGCTCTCATTTCGTTTGTGCGATCTTACTAAAGAAGCAAATATCCATCCACCAACACTCTATATGTTTTATGTTCGGAAACAGAGTCTAAAGTCATTGGAATTTTTATACTGAGGAGAGTTTTGTGCGCTGGAATTGTGAATAGCTATTCACGTACTGTGAAACCAAAAAAAAAAAAAAAAAAAAAAAAAAAGGAAGTTTATAAGTAAATGTAAGTAATCATAGTTCTATTTCTTCGTAGAATTTTGTAAAATATTCTGAGTTTTTAAATCACCGCTCATTTTATATTGCTTTATCAAAAAGAGAAATCATTCTTGATAAATGATAGATTGGAAAAGGACAATTCAAAATGCTTTCAGTTCATTGCATGAGAATTATTTTACATACGTTTTCGCACCATACATATTTTATTGTTTTGATTTTATTTTACTGTTTTTTGTTATCATCTATGAATATTTAGCTAATTTTACTGGCTATGATTGCATTGCATTTAATTAGAGTTGTATTTTAGTACATAAAATGTTCTTGATATTTATATACTGTTTCATTCTTTAAAATACTAAATCTTTGATTTGAATATTTTTTAATGAACACCACTATATAAACCAGCAATGACATTTTGTATATTAAGAAAAATGTTCACAAGGAAAAGCTTATGTCCCTATTCAATTATTGCTTTAATATCAATCAAAACTATTATATAATTTGTTATTAAGCCGATGATATCGGTAATAAATTGCATATCGCCAGATAAAAATGTTTTGTAATTGTAACATTTTTTTCTATTTCTTTATTATTATTATTTGTGCTGTTTTTTAAGTTTGAATTTCGCCTTATATTTTCATAATCTCACGTTATGTTTTTATGTGTCTGTTTTTGAAAGAGTTCTATTTTCTTCACTTAGTTATATTTTATAGTTCTCAATCCAAAATATGCGCACAAAGTCTCACAAATTACTTTTGCAACTAGAACACAATGAAAAAAAAAATGAGTTTTTCCCCCCCTCATCAAATGATTCATGTCATGCGTATTGATCAGCCATAGGTTGTAAAATATTTCTCTTAAAAATATGTGCTTTTTACGTTTGTCACGGCATCGCGATTTTATTGATTTGCTAATATGTTTTTCCTAAATCCCATTATACTAACAATTATCGATTTCATTATTTAAACCTGCGCTATTTCGTGTCAGCAGGCTTTCACAAACTTCCACAAAATTATCTTTGTGAAAAGCAAATTATATGTTTAGTATAGATTTTAATGTGCAGTCTCTATTCTTATTTTTGAACTCTAGAAATAATAGTTTTATTTGGCAATAGTGTTAGTTATTCATGCGGCCATATTTAAATTGTATCATATGTTTGATATGAGAATAGCTGTAATTTGCTTTGCGTTGTTTTGTATGTTATCTCTCCATTTCGATTGAAAAATTAAATTGAAAACGTATGAACGATTATCATAATTATAAACTATGTATCCATGTGTTGAACTGTTAGAGACTGAAATTTTTTGATGAAAATTAACTGCTGAATCGATTACAAATTAATTTTTATCTAGTTTTCAATGAATTATTATTAATTTGTTCTATAAATATTTCTCTTAATTCTTTTTTCTTTCTTTAAATTTATTATTACAATTCGTTGTTTTATAATAAAGAAATTTAATTGCAAAGTGTGATTTTATTGATTTTTTGTAATATTATAATGCAAATTTTGAAAAGTTAACGCTCTTGTATTCATTTGCAATTTAATTATAAATTTAATAATGTTAATAGTAAATCTGCAGATCAGGGGCTGCCTGAATGCGAGCCCTACAAATCATGGGTTAATAAATCTCACTTTGCGTAATAATATTCTGCAATCCGCAATTTATTTTTTCTAAGTTATGTATTAATATAAATGTATATTTATAAATGTTTAAAATTTCTCGAAGCTTCTGAAAATTTTAGAAGTGTCACATTAAACATAGTTTTATGCAATGATATTCTTGTGATTCTACAGAATGATAGGTATATTTCTTCAAGGAACTCTTTCCAAAGTAATTATTTAAGAGAAACCCCACTTAAATAGGAATAAAAACTATTCTTTTTAATTACACCGAACATTTTTTAAAAATTACAATGGCTAATTATGCAAAATAAAGCGTTATCATTTTAATTGTTCTTAATATTTCACATAATTGAAATATTTAACTTCTTCCAGTTAATTTTTGGCTCAACACGAGTTATCTCGTGATTCTACAAACTTCTTAAAGTGTTCACTTATAAATTAATGTAAATAAAAAATTTACTACGTAAACTAAGTAATTTTTATAAATCAAAATTTGATAGAAAGTTAGCTGTGTGGTTCGTTTAAACAGAATGCTTCCAATGTAAAATTGGAACATTTAAATATTATTTACCTAATTAATTGCTAAACTCTGAGAAAATATTTATACATATCAGGGAAAAGTCAGGATACAAAGTTTTATATTTTTAGAAATCTTTTTTAGAATTTCTTCTGTTCCCCTCGTTATTTTGTAATTGCAAAAAGTCAATAAATAAAAAATTAATTATTTACATTGCCTTTCTCACCTCTAAATGTTTGCACCTTCACCCCCCTACCCACCAGAACAAAAAGCTTTAACTTCTTTTCTCTACGTTTTCACCTATATGTGGGTCATCCTCACAATCTTTTGACTTTAAGTCCCTGAATAATAATTTTTATTTTAGTACATATTCTTGTGGGTTTTTTTTTTTTTATTTCATTTACTGTGGAACACCCCATTGCATGATTGCATAACAATATTAATGAGATAAAAACGTTTTGGACGATGTTGATGGGTCCAAATACCAAGAAAACTCCTATACCGTCTCGTGTCCCTGATGCTGATTTTTAAGTTTGGAGCCGTCTATATAAAATTGTTTCAATAAAAGTTATTCGATGTAATTTTTTTCTGAAACTGGGACAATTGTTTTACATAAATATGTAACAAAAATTAACCTGTACACATTTTTAGGGTTGATATTATTTTTTGAACTCTGTCCCTGGGTTTTAGATTTTTTACCATCCCTCTTCTAAAATGATACAGAAAATCACTTCAGATGCAGCCACCTAATTTTTTTCTAGTTTTTTTGTCATACAGAAGTATGCTAGAGAAAGAATGTCTAAAATTCTTTGACAGGAAATTTACTACAGAATTTAAATCAGCATTTAAATATCAATTTCAAGCATCGTGCTTTATTGGTAGTCTTACCGTCCCCAAGGTTTATTCCTTCACTTTCCGAGATAAATTAATTTTTTTCTTTAAATTTAATCCAATGTAAATAACTGTTTCTAAAAACCAATGAACATTGTGGCTATCTCTTAATCTTAACATGATTTGTCTAAAAATAGTGGTAATTTTTCTTACCGTCCCATCCTTACCATCCTTTTTTTTCCATTATCGTCCCTTTTTTCCTATATCGTCCCCCTTTTTTTTCCTTCCGTCCCTTCTTTAACACCCCTTTAAAACAATGTTATACCAAAATTTTGTGCTAAAAATACTACATTGTTGTTATTTCTTATTTGAATGTCCTGTGGGTACTATACAAATTCATTATAAGTAAAAATTTAGAAGAAAATAGAAAGTTATAGTGGTAAAATGGTAAGGAAAATTAAACTCGCAAGTTTAACTTAAACCTCATTTAAATATAAAAAAATTTCGCTGCTGACCATTTTTTCTTTATTTTGAATCATTAAGGCATTCGTCTATCACATTAAAAGGTTATTTTAGAAAGTTTAATTTCACAAGATTTTTATTCCCGAAAGTCAAAAGATTGTGAGAATGTCCCATGTATTATTTTGTATAGCAATAAATAAATGATCAATCATAACTGCGCCATCCCTCACCCTCCCCCCAAAATTAGCTTCTTCCTATGCTCCCCCAGCTTGCCCAGCATAAGTAAAGCCACTAGATATTTTGAAACCGAAGAGAGTTTTTTCTACGTTTTGCAGTTTTTCTGTTCTTACTTGCTTTCCTTGCCTTGATTCCTTGCTTTATGGAACTGAAATTTGCCTGTAAAACTTGTTTTGCCACTACTACGCTAATACTCTAACGAAAATAAGATGCAAGAATGGTCGATGCGGTATGATGAAGGTATACATTGTTTTATTTTGAGAGCTGAATTGGAAGAAGTCACTGGAGGTTTTAAATTAGACAGAATCAATGTCTAACTAACTAAATACTTTAATGAAAAAAAATCCAAACGTATCTAATATTCTCATTTGTATACTAAATTTATTGTACTTTCACGCAATGTTTCAGGAACAAAAAAATATGTATTTGGTCGAAGTTTATTATATATTTCTTATCAGGAGAAAAAAAAAATATTATTATCCTTGAGTTTAGACAAGCATGAATAGCTAAAAGAATTTTCATATACATTTGTCATTGTAACTAATCTTGTTCAACATTGATTTCAAACACTCATTTATTTTTCCATTAGATATAAAATTCTGATTCATTATTATTATATTTTAATCTTTGAGATATGAAACAAACTTAATAAATACGCTATGCGTATCAGTGCAGATCGAGTATCAAGATATTTTACTTATTTGTGCTGTTTAAACATTATTTATTAATATATTTTTTTAATGTGATAGTTTTATTGTATAACAAATCGGATTGTTTGAATTATATGCTATTGTTTCGTAAATGTTTATCCAATTCAAATTCATGTAAATATAAATTATATCAATTACGCTCACAGAAGAAAGTATGTTAAGGCAATAGCAGAGATTTTTTTCACACCCTTTCATTTAATTGAAAACTTTTATTACTTTGGTTTGACCGCAAGTAGAAAGCTAACAAAAGAATTCGGATTATATAGTATATATTGTTTTAATTTTATTTTTTTCTGTCATAACGTTTTTCCAATTCATGTAATTCTAAATTATATCGTTTCCCCCCCTCTTACAGATGAAAGTATGTTAGGTAAATGCACCTATAGCGGGCGGCCACTAATTTTTAAAGTTAAATAAACAAACCCACAATGCATTTTTTTTTCTGCTGGTACGTTTGTTTATTTCCTAGATTTTCATCAAAAACAGATTTTTTTGGCAAATTCTGAGAAATTTCATCAAGAGATAAATTTCCTTTTAAAACATTTTTTCGTTTTATTCTGAATTAATGCACCGAATAAGGATTTTGGCCGAATATAGAATACCGAATATCCGGTTACACGTGAACCGAATACCGAATATTCGGCTAGCCGAATAGTAACTCTTAGGCTGAATACCGAATATTCGGCCAGCCGAATAGTAACTATTTGGATGAATAGCGAATATTCGGCTGGCCGAATACTTTTAGATTTCAAAGTTTAAAGGCATTAAAATGTTAAATTTTAAAACAATTTTACATAACATTTAATATAAAAGCTTACGTTTTGATAAATAGAAGCTTTTTACAAGTAAACTTTATACTGAAAAAAAATCTGCTTTGAGTTATTTAAGAAAAAAATATATAGTTATAAAACTCAGAAAGAATAACTTTTCTATTCCTTTGATTTAATAAGGAAGTTTTTAATTGCATCCTAGATCAGCGTCTGAAGTGGGCGATCCTTTTCAGAGATTGTTAAACATAAAGGTTGTTTTTAAAATCTTGCAACGAACTTTCGACAGGGATAATAAGGTCAAGAAAAACATTTTTTGAATAAGAAACAACATCTCAGCCCATTTATTCCATCAAAATTGCAATGCATTCAATCAAAAACACTGGTTTTGTAACTACAAGCCGAAAATGAATTTTCGTTCACAACTTTATCAATAATGAAGATATTTTATCGAGATTTGTTTCATATTAATTTTGCTTGTATTAAATGTGATGATATCACTGAAAATGACTGAATTTTGGCCTGTGACACAGTATAAATACTGTCAACTGCATTCTCAATAAAGGAATGTCTAGCTCATAATTGTTTAGATATGAATGGTCGCCTGATCTGGAAATGAATTTCCAGCACTTCTCATTATATCATATTTCAAGGAAATCAAAGCAAGTCTGTTGAAAATATAGTTACGATACCTTTGTTATTGTTAAAGTAACAAATGAAAATCCAAGTTTGACCTCGAGTGAGATAAAATACACTGTATTTATGGCTGTATAAGTGGATTGCAATTATGCTTTCCTCGACAAAAATTGCCCGTCTTGATGTCTATTCTCAACCCTGAACGATTTTGTATTTTGTTTAGAAACACCCTTTTTCTGTAAAAGGCAAGAAACAGATTACTAGACAATGTTCAGGAACTTGCATTTGTACATCATTAATTCCTACGAAAATCCTCATTAATGGTTAATTTTCTTACGTGATACTTATTAAACAGCAAATAATGTAAAAACATTGTCTTTTATTTAAATGTGAATCTGTTTCTAATTATTCTGAATATCTTGACAGTTAAAAGTAGAAGTTGTGTAAGGTTTCTAAAAATATGCTTTAAAAGATTTTTTTAAGTATTCATTTCAGCCGAATATTTGACATACCGAATAGTTTTACATTCGGCCAAACCGAATATTCGGTAACATGTCCGAATACCGAATACATACCGAATATTCGGTGCATCCCTAGAATTAATCTGCTATTGATATATACTCTATTGCATTGCAAATAATTTGTTAAAAATTCATGCATCAGAAATTTGTTATGCTCACTACTGGAGCATAGAGGAAGGTAACATTTTTTATTTTTTCCGAAGAATATATTTTGAAACTTTCAATATATATTATGATACATGTAGGTTAAGATGACGCTGAAAACATTACATATCTTTTGGAATTCACTAATATTTTAATAATAATTAGAAAAATATCCTTATACTAATATTTTAATAATAATTAGAAAAATATCCTTATGTGGCCCACTGGTGCGTTTACCTTTATGTCAGAGTAATAGCATTTTAACGCTCTTTCGTACAATTAATTTTTTTTTAACTTTATTATGAAAATAGGAATAGACTTGGAAAGTATTTTTCTGGTATATGAATGTTTATGTATGTGTAAGGGATAAAAATCTAACTTGTAGTTCGTGGTATGTTTTAAATCAAGTCTCTCAATGTAGTCTCTCAATGTTAGCTCTCAATGTTAGCTCTCAATGTATTTTATTTTGGTAAAAAATACATTGTGTACCTTTTAAGTCATTTGAAAATGTAGCCACCGTGTTCTGATTCCGAAGAGATTTTTTCTTTATTATTATAATAGTTAAAGCCTGTTTAAGAAAGCAGAACGGAATTGTTAAGTTAAATTCCATAGATCAATGCAAAACATTTGAAGATCAAACATTTGTACATTTCTAGAAAATTTTTTGATTACAAGAAAATCAAATAATTTATAGTTATAAACGTACACAAAATTCTGAAAAAAAAAAAAAAAAATATTTATAATACATCATATCACATTTGAGTGAGAAGCAGAAAAAAGCCAAATGACGTCATTCATGATTACATAGCTGAGAAAAACACATCCTTTTACATTAATCTTAAAAACCTATCATAACTTAAAAAACTATACCTTTCAATCATTTTGTTAAAACTTTCTCTGAAAATCCATGTATCACAGTTTTGGTTTGTACTTGAATATTTATTGAGATGAAACCTTAAAATCTTATTTATTATGGAAGAAATGAATTGGTATGAAAGTAAAAATTACTTTTTAACGATTTTCTTGTTTTGTCGTTATTTATCTATTTATTTATTTTCTTGGGTGTTCTCTTTAACACGAATTTCGAATTATTGAAGCAAAGCACTATGCTATACGCTATATACCTTTAAGTTTTGCTTAACTATTTTCCAGAGGGTATAAAAACGTAGTCTCTAGATATTTGAAATTTCCTCCTTGCATTGTTACAAATTAACATTTTAGGCGATCGAAGATTTAGTGAATAGAAACAAGTAACTTAAGCATATGGCCTTTTAGTTTCGTGGGCATCTTTTAGTAACCATCAAATTAACTCGTCCCGTTTTAAACCTCTTTTTACTTTCTTGTATCTTCAATAGAAGAAAGTATTGTAATCGAAATTTTTTTTAATTTCCGGTTTTCGACGGATTTACACGTTTTAGGGGTCAGAGATTCCCAAAAACATATTTATACAAAATGTCTGTCTGTCCGTGTGTCGCGATTGTACCATCGGAAAGTATATGGAGTTTATGCATAGAACTGAACCAAATTATTTGTATATGTTTTTGGCTACGGCCAGCAGGTCCTCCATGAATTTAGAAATATTCCGCCGGAAGGAGGCGCTGTAATAGCGATTTTTGTACCATTTTCCTTATTGTACTATCAAAAAGTGTCTGAAGTTATGCAAAGATTTTAACCAAATTTCATTTTTATGTTTTTGGCTATGGGAGGCAGCCCTCTTTGAATTCCTAAATTGTCTGTCGAAAGTGTTGCTGTAATGTCGATTTTTGTATAATTTTCTCAATTTTTCGTAGTTCTATTGTATATCGGCGGTTCGTGTAGCGACGGAAATTTTGCATTCTGCTAAGCCAGCTATTCGCAAACAGCTGATGTACAACAGAATAACGAAAAACTATTGATTTTAATAAATGTCATGATCGAGATTAACTTAACTTTTTTACTCCGATTAATTGACTGAAGAAGAAATTTAAGATGAAAATCAAAGTTGGTATAGTATTGAACTAATAATATCGAAGTATTAACATTTATAACTACTTTTTGAAATATTTATACGTATGTGATAGAAGAAAGCTTTGGGATTGGATCATCCAACTAGTTTATATTTGAATCGAATGCAGCATTATATAAACCTAGATTTTAAATAAAAAATAAATTTAAGCAATCTTTAATGAAATTCAGACTTTTTAAACATACCGTACGCAGGGAATATGCAACACGTATTTTTCATCTGTAGAAAAATTAATCAGTCCTTTGAAACCAGTTACCTACATCTAGGGTGTCAACGATTTAAATCAGTTGATTTAAATCAGCGATTTAAATCATGAAATTAATCAAGTGATTTTTTTTTTAAAAATCATTGATTAAAATCAAAAATTTTCTAAATGTTTAAAATGACACAAAAGAGTATTCAAATCTAAGATGAACATAATTTGGAAAGTTTCTACAGGTATTGTGACTTATGAATACACAAAACAAAGCTTTAAATAATTGTTTCTAAGCGTAATTCCTGAGTATTGTGAAAAATTTAAGTACCAGTAAGTTTATAAAAAGCATGGTTTTTATCTAACAAACACAAAAAGCATTTAATTTAAAAATGATATTTAAATCTAATATAACTTACCATGTCATAATTTACTTTTAATAATCAAGTTATTCATTCTTTTATATACAATAAACAAAGCAATAGAGTGTCAATGATTTTAATCAATTGATTTAAATCGGATGATAAAATCACATATTTTCTGATTTTATAAAATAGTGTGAAAAAGCATTATAATCAGTAATGAAAATGATTACTAAATCACTTGTAAAAAATGTAATATTTGTTATTGTTAATTATAACAATATTAAATTGTATAAAAAGAAGTATTATGCATTTAAAAAACATCTAACTAATTGTTAAATAACTTCAAAACATTATAATATTTAGTAACTATTCAAATATTTTAATGTTGTGGGGGGAAAACCTGATTTAAATTTTAAAATTACAATTTTTGTAATCTACAGTGCTCAGCAAAAGTTTAGACATTGATCTATTATGCTTCTGTGCTGAGAAGTATGTAACGAATTGTTGTAATTCAACTGTCATATATTACTGGGGACTTATCCTTCATACACAAACAATAAATTTTAATTTATACACTTTACATAATATATAATGACAAAAAAACGAATTTAACATTGTTGCAAAAGTATAGACAATCTGTCTGTTAACAGAAAAATATCCATAAATTAAAATCGAACTGCACCTACATTGTCTGCTATTAATGCAAAAATGTGACTTTCCATCGAAGAAACTAAATCCTGCATCACTTGGGTGTCTATTTCGTGCCAAACACGTTCAACATCTGATCGAAGTTCATTTACAGAGGAGTATTGTTAAAAAATTGCATAAACCGTATGAGATATGATGCCACAAAAGTTTTCGATTGGGTTCAGATCAGGGCTACACGCGGGCCAGTCAAAAACAGTAATATTTTGAGAGTTAAACCAATTTTTTGATTTGTATGCAACATGAATAGACGCATTATCTTGCGCAAATACATACTTTGGAAGAGATAAAAGTTCACCAAATGGCTGTAAATTGTTTTCCAATGTATGTATATGTAGTCTTACGCAGCTTGGCGACCACTGAGAAACTCCAGAGATACTTGAGAATTAAAACAAAGTGAGGCCCAAGTCATCAACACTTTCGAGGGCAAAGGACACATAATTTTAATTCCAAAAATGTCAAGAATATTTAATTAAAATTTTCCTTTTATAATATACGTGAAAATAAGCAATTTCATATTTTCTAATAACTTCGTTTATAAATTCTGGTATCAGACCATTATTTCATCCGTTTATAAAAAGAATTACTCCGCGACAGAAAAGGGGTCAATTTGTTGTGAGATTTCAAGGCTGGTGTTTTATCATTTTCATGTAAACTAATGTACATCTTTCTTTAATGCATCTACGAAATTATCCATTGGCACAGAAAACTCTAACTCACTTTTAATGCGATTAGCAGTCATCATTTGTCTAGATGCCAGTTTATGGATCCTTCTATAATCTCGTTTTCTGGCCACACGAGTCCTTCCAGATCTATGTTTTGCTT
Source organism: Maratus speciosus (assembly GCA_963932465.1). Classification (NCBI taxonomy): domain Eukaryota; kingdom Metazoa; phylum Arthropoda; class Arachnida; order Araneae; family Salticidae; genus Maratus; species Maratus speciosus. The sequence continues at coordinate 394,971,356 of OZ010790.1, read as the reverse complement.
TGAAAGAGTCACCTTTAGACAGTACTTGATAGACAGATTTCTTTGGCCGATTGAAAGTAGCTGAAATTTCCGCAACAGTCTTCCCTTTCGATTTCAGCTTCCGTGCTTTAATTATTTCATCTGACTGAAAATTTCTTGCTCGCGCATCTTCACTAACCGATGCTATCGCGAGATGCACTTAAATACTTCATGCATGTGACGTCATAAGTTTGAAATATGCGGTTTTCGGTGAACCATATCCAAAAAATCACAAAAGTGTCTAAACTTTTGCAATATGCAAATTTCACTTTTTTCAGTTAAATGAAATAATATCCTACATTAAAACCGTTATTTCTGTCCTAAAACGTTTAAAATATATTTAAAAATAAGTACAGTCATTTGTATAACCCAAGTGTTCGTATTTTTTATTTAAAGGTTAAAAATTACCAGTGTCTAAACTTTTGCTGAGGAGTGTATTCATAAATTATGTGCGAGTTTGCTGAATACATTGCTACAATTTTTGATCAATTTGATATACATATGCTTTAGAACCTGTGTAAAATTACTGGCTGCTTTATGAATTTATCAAACTATTATTTATCACCTTTTTTCAAATATGTAGATTGTGTTCTTAATTAAACAGTTAATTGTTTAATAATTACAAAATTTAATCTGTATCATCAATTTTAAATTAAATGCAATTTATCAATAACTTTAAAATGTAAGCAGTATTTAATATTGGTTTACATAATTATTACAATAAATTAATGCACATAATGTTGTATGTTACTAAAGACATTTTTAATTTGCAGTTTTTTGTAATTTTTATAATTACATAATTAAACTTTTATTAATTAAAGCAGAAAAACAATTATCTTAGTAATTGGAGGGTTATTCATTTTTGAAATGCTTAATTCTTGGTAGATGTTTAATATTTTAACGCAAGGAAAAAAATCAAATCTGATTTAAATAAAAAAAATCCGATTTAAATTAAAAAAATCCGATTTTTTTGATTTTTTTAAAAAAAATCATCATTTTTTTACACCCTACCTACATCATACTTTTATGGTACATTCAGGAAGAATTTAATGAATTTGCTTTGCATAATTTTTTACTATCATTTTTTTCCCTAAGCAATCTTTGACTTGTTCCATTCCGTTGTTATTCCCTGTGTAATTTTTTTCCCCACCAAAGCATTCCATGCTAGAAATTATCCTAGTACTATCCATAACTTCCTAAAAGATCCCCTTTTGGTACTTGTTTTCATTCGTACGTGCTGGAAGCCTGAATCATACCATTAAATGAAATCCAGCTCGTTAACTATTTGCTGAGGTAATAATGGAGTGCTCTTCAAAAGCTCTGAATTCCAAATGTCTTTTTTCGTTTCCAGTCTCTAATCACGTATCGGTTTTGTGATAAATAATTGAGTAGATCCACGTTGCAGAATAGTTGTAGAACTTTTATCCGCCTAAGCTTGATTTTAATGCGCTTTTTCTTTTCTCTTTTTAAACAGAGACTATTACGTTCTTTTAATTCATCCTTTCTGAACGCAAGGGTATTGATTGTGCCTTTTATTGTAGGTTTTATTTTTCAGCTATTGTGATTTAAATTAAAAAAAAAAAAGTCGAAAAATCTACCCATGGGATCAAAAACAAATTTGAAGATCACAAAAATTCTCTATAATTGATTGCTTTATTTTACGAAGTTTGGTGCAAAAATCATAAATTAATAAAATTATCTTGCGTGTAAATGCTGTATATGGACTACAAACCGAAATGTTTTAGCAACTGAAAATTAAATTACTGGACACTAAACCTCCCCAACTCGCGCTTAGTAGCATCACGCCCTGGCTCGCATGGTATCTGACAGACACCTATTGAGTTTTATGGCATACAGAGTTCGTAAATATCATGATATTTTCGAAAATATCAAAAATATCCGATATTTTTATACATATCCGATATTTTCGATATATATATCCGATATTTTCAAAATGACCAACTTACTATTGATAATAAATATTTTCAAGCTTAATATAAATTAGAAACTAAAACATATTGCATGTAACATGAAAACTTGATAAAACGATATTCTAAAAATGCTATTATTTTTTCACTTAAAACAAAATTGAAACAAAATCAACCAATTGAAAACAGAAGCAATTTGATTTACACACACACACACAAGGAACTATAGGATTTAGTATCAAGAAAATTTTATATTTTATAAAAATAAATTGTAAATGCAAAATATTTTTTTAATTGAAAAATTAACATAAATGTAATTTTATCTTCTTTTTTATTCCCTAAGTACAGTTTAAGCTCAACTAAAACCAGAAAAAATTCTTTTTAAATGAAGCTATAAATAACTGATTATTTAAATTAGACAATTTAACATTCAATGGCTGTTCTGAATATGTCCCACATATAAAAAATGTTCTACATATAAAAATAAAAGCTTCAAACACAGAGCTTGGAAAAGATATTGATTTTTTTGGCTAAAAAAGTCACTGCCAGAAAGAACAGTTCTTTATGATCAGATTTGTAGTATATAATCTACAGAACAACAGTCAATAACAGTTGAAAATTTCATTACACTTGTTTTGACTGAAAATAAAAAAAAAATATCTTGCACAGTGAGATTTTGAAAATAAATATTAAAGATAGAAAAATATAGAAAATTTCAAACATCTTGACATTAGGTTGAACAAAAAGTTCTGGGAAATTTATAATCTAATAGTTACCAGAATTTGTATCGTATATAGGAGTACTAGTGGTATATTTATAGGAGTTCAGGAACTTTGGCTCCAAAATGCCTATTGAACAGTATGATTTGCGTGTGTTGACGCGGCATTATTGGAGAAAAGGCCTAACGATTCTGAAAGCCGTCGATGAGATTAATGAGGATGAAGGTGCTGGTAATTGCGACAAACTTAGCCAGCAAATCCGGAATCTGGCAGAACGGTGGCAGAAAGTAGTGGACTATGATGGTCTGTACTTTAAAGAATAATCCTTGTTGCTTTTGTTGTTAATTTGCGCATAACAACACAACTTTCACAAATTTCCCAGAAATTTTTGCCCAACCTAGTATTTTGAAGATGAATATCAAATATATGAAAATATCAAACATCCCTGATATTTTGAAAAAAATATCAATTAAATGAAAATATCGAAAATATCAAATATCTTGATATTTTGAAAATAAATATAGGATATATATCATGATATATATCAAGATATATGGGAACGTCCACTGTTACTCTTGTGACCATTCGAGCGGTTTTTTACAAATACTTCTAATTATTTTATTATAAAATATAGTTAAGATAAAAAGTGATGTAATCAGTGAAATACTACTGTGCTCCACTCATTTAATATACATCTAATTTGAAATGAAAAGCATTTTGCTTGTCTATATAATAAATCAAAATTTTGTCACTCTTGTGACCACAGTGTCACAAGAGTGGAACACAATGATATTTAATTGGTATATCAATTTTTATCTTAAATATATTTTATAATGAAATAATCGCAAGTATTTATGAAAAATTGCTCTAATTGTCACAAGAGTAATGAATGGACGTTCCGATATATCCATTGATATATATATCAACGAACCCTGATGGCATATATATATATATAGATTTCTCATCACATTGTTTAAATGTTGCTTTAAATAAAACACTGATAACGAAGTTGTTTTTTAGAAATCCATAACAAAACCATTAAATGGCATAAAATATATATCTCTTTTTTGTAAAGTTGAACATAATTAGCGGCAGAATAAAAATTAGTGGTGTCAAGAAGACACGGCGCGCTCTAAGAAGGGTTAAAGGATAATATGTTTGAATTTATGATATACATGTGTGAGAACTATGCATGATACGGTGTCTATTTTTAATTATAAAATTTAAAACACATATTAATGAAGATTTATTTTATCAAAAAGTTCTCATAAAGTATACAAATATGTAAAGTTTTTAAATTTATTTTTATAGATAATTCAATTTTTACGAAAGAATTATTCTTGCTTGCATTGCGTGCATGATTTTTCACATTTGAATGGCTAAATCAAACCATGATTTTTTAATGAATACAGATATGTGTTTTTTAAAATGACGTACAATGAAAAAATAAAACTTGTAGATCACGAGAATTTTTTTTAAGAAACTGGAAATATCGAGGGTTTTTTTAATACAAAAGTAGTCGGGAATTCTAAACTTCTTGCTTGAGAAAAATAATTTATTAAAAATGTGCCATTTTGTGCCTCCACACGTTTAATACATTCAGTGAAAATTTCGTTAAATTCTAGGCACCCATTTTTCAGAAATCGTGAGCTTAATGATCAAAATCGCCGTTTTGAGAAAATTGACTTTAAGAATTAAATCATCCCTTGATCATATAGAAAAAAGCTCAAAGTGTTTTAGACATACATTCTCTTCTAATGCGGATTTTTGAATGAGGTTTGTTTTTAATTCTCCCGAAAGAGTCATATTTAATTATAAGCTATCCCCCCCCCCCCCCCAAGGAAAAAAAAAAGATTTTTTAGGGCATTTTAACAGGTACATGAACCCAAATAGTTATAAATTTGTTGTCGATACCCAATAAATAAGTTTTGAACTGTATGTAAAGTTATAGAAATTGATTTTTGTGTGGAATGTATATGCATTTCGAACGTTGAAATATTACCAGGTGTTTATTTCTTTTGATTTTATTCGTGATAGATGTTTTTCATTAACAAATTGTTACGAAAAATAAAATATTTCATCTCTATTACAAATATTTTGAGATAATCTAATTTATAAGTTTTTTTTTTCCCTTATAGCAAAACCTGGATACGTGCCAGGGAAATTTTGGCATCATGTGCGCACTTTATTTTCTATTTGTAGCGAAAAATAGTTTCTCGAAAATTAGATTTTGTACATTAGACTTTTGATTTTTAGACTTTCTTAAAACCGGATTGTTATTTCTCATAACTTTTTCTTTCACAAAGAAAGTGGGAGTAGTTAAAAATTCCCTTTCCTTTCTGAAATATTTTTGATTTTATTTATTCATTTTTATTTTTCATAAATCATAGAAGTAATGATGGAAAGAAAAAAAACTCTAAATATAAAATATTCTTAAAAGTATAAGATGCTTAAAGGATGCTTTTCTTTATTTAAAAGTTTTATTTCTTTATGGAAGTTTCATATAGAATTACTGTTTTTAAAAAAAAAAAATATATATATATTTAATGGCGTTCTTTGGAATTAGTTAGTTTTATGTAGATTTCGTAAGAAATACCACCTGTTGTATTCTCCCCCTATCTTAGAATTTCTGAAAAATGTTTGCTGATCTACGCCGATCATGACCCATAGAACCCCAAATCACTCCCAGTTCAAAACTTTCTATCTATCTATCTATCTATCTATCTATATCTATCTATATCTATCTATCTATCTATCTATCTATGTATCTATCTATCTATATATATATATATATATATATAATACGTATATCACTTTTTATTGGACGCGATGACTTCCATAATTTTGCACGAATCTCTTCCAAATTATACATAAAATCAAGGGGCAGAAAATCTCCGTCAAGTTCGTTAATGGGCAAAACCGGACCAAGGGTGTGGAAATGGGGAGGGTTTTTCTGAAAACAGAAAAAACCTCATCACATCTTAATTATGATACATATCAGATCAGTTTAAAGATATTATTACTTCTATAGCCAAAAATTTATGTATTACAGACTTTTGATATCATTAAAAATGGACTCAAGGGGCGCATATCAAATCCAATTATAAATCTTCTTAATATTATCTACAACTTTTTATATTGACAAGTTTTTGATAGGACCAACTCTTACAGAAAAAAAAAAAAAAAAAAAAAAAAAAAATTAAAAACGTAAAAAAAAGGGAGGGTTGAAGAAGAAAAAAACTCACAACTTCGTGAATTTCGCAAGATATCAAATTCACTTAAATGTATTATAAATCTTCTTAATATTATCTACAACTTTTATAGTGACAAGTTTTTGATAGGACCAAAAAAATGACCAGTTGTAGAAGAAAAGAAATCACATTAACATGATTCTGATGAAAACAACTCTTACCGAAAAAGGAAATTAAAAACTCTTCAAAAGCGGCTAGATAAAATTTTTAAATTTAGGTTTATCTCTAACCTTGATTTAGTTTTTGTTCTTGAAATTATTAGTTAACTTCGAAATCTACCTGCGCTTGTAGGCCGAGCTGGCAGGGATTTTTTGTAATGTGTTCTGAAATTCTATAACTACAGTAAACTCTGTCTAAGGCGGAATCGGTCGGGACTGAGAAATTTTTCCGTGGTAGACAGTATTCCGGCTTATGCAAAAGAGCGTGATTTATTGGAATGAAGCATACGTCAATCGAAAAGCGTTTTATGTTTTCGATAAAAAGATTGGATCTTGAGTTATAATGAATTGCTCGCACATGACGATCTTATTGATTGTCTTGACTCGAAAATCTGTTGAAAACTGAAATTCTGGAAGATCCTTTGTCTTTATAAATAAATGAGAAACGCTATTCAGTTTCTTAGTAGTGCTATAATACCTACAAATTTGAAGTTTACACACAAAAAAATTTATAACTTCGGGAATGAGGCAGAAAGCTATCACTTTGAATTTGAGTACAACCTTAAAGCATAATATATTGTACTTTAGACAATACAAATTTTCATAAATGTGCATTCTACTAGTAATAATAACTTTTAAATGCATACTTATATAGGGAAAAAAATGGCATAAGCAAGAATTTCTTAAAATTTAAACAGTTTCTGTTCTTTTGAATTAACTTTTTAAAAGTATTACTGAATTAAATTTTTATGTTCGACATTGAGTATTTGACGTATATATATATATATATATATATATATATATATATATTAGTTTTAAAGTTTCATAAACGCATTTCATTTTTAAAATACCCTTTTTTTCCGCCTTATGCAAAATTTTGGTTTTGGTGGGACCTTAAAACCCTTTCCGTTTCCGCGTTAGGCAGATTCCGGCTTATGCATCAAGAATTAATGTTATTTTCTATGGGTTCGCCGAGACTTGAAAAATTTTTCCGCGGTAGATAGATTTCCGGCTTACACAGGGTCCGCCTTAGACAGAATTTACTGTACATAAATTAGCAAAATTAAAACTAGCGACTCGTAATATAGAGAAATATTTTCTTTTAAAGTGTAAAAGTAGTTTACTGCTTTAACAGTTAAACTTTTAATTTCAAATGAATACGTTTATTATTCATACAAAAATATATGACTACAGGAATTCATTGATAAAAATACCAAAAAAAAAAAAAAAAAAAAGTAGAGGTTTCGACTACATTGTGTAGTACTCATCAGCACTCGTGCATATTCACAAAACGCATTAAAACCACAACAATTAAAAACAGTTAAAACTCCGGTTTAACAATGATAGTATACTTCGCCGGAACCTGGGTATTCAGCCAGAACAGACAACCAACAGTTCAGGAAGATACGAGTAATGTTTAAGAAGTAATTAGATTTCACAACTTGCGCATTTTCAAAGTCGGGAAAATGGTCGAACTCGAGTGTATGTGCAACCAATCTTGAATTTAAAATACCTTTATTAAAAGAATTTTTATGTTCCATAAGTCTCGTTTTTAGAGAGCGTCCAGTTTCACCAATGTAGGTCGACTTGCAACCTTTGCAAGGAATTTTATATACGACACCATTAAGGTCAAATTTCGGATATGCATGTTTAAAACTACTGAAAAAATTACCAAAAGGATTCAAAGGAACATAAGCAGACCTTAATATTAACATATCCTTGAGTGATAGTAATAATGTATGTATTTTTGAAAGTTTAATTATTGTTGTAAACTTTTTAAAACAATATCTTCGATTAATAATATAGCCAGTGGTAGGGAAATGCATCATTTTACTCGCCACTGGCGAGTGAATTTTCTGACAGGGCGAGTGAATTTTTATGTAGTCTTTGAAAACTGCTAATTATAGAAATATGCTCCGATAACTTTTTTTTTTTTTTTAATAGTTAGCTATATTTTGCAATTTTCCAAATTACTGTGATGTAAACAAGTTCTATTCTATATTAAACTTTCCTTTCTTGTATATATTTCTTAGTTATAAAGAAAATTATGAAAACATTGTCGTAATAGTAAGCAACTATTTTTGCAGTTGCGTAAATTTCTTCATAACAAAGTACATTGCATTTTGCTGACTGGTAAAATAAATCTTTGGCTGGTAAGATTTTCTAGAAATTCCCCACCCCTGATAATAGCTATATTTTTAATTGCTAGTCAGCATATAGACAGCTTTTGTTGTGGAGGTTTTTGACATGACAATTTAAACCATGATTTAGTCTTCAAAAATTGTCACTTGTCAAAAACTTGTCAGCCCTGTCATATTTATCCTCTTCTTCGGATAATAAGTGTATCGTGCACTGCAGTAAGATTATGTAAGAAAATTATCTTCTCGTTGATCCTATAAATGCCTTAAATGCTATATATAATTTGAATTACATCAGCAATGGATATCCTATGTCTTATCTAATGTATGTATATTAAACGTATGATATCGTTTAATTCATAAACTCGAGAAATGTATAACTAATTATAACAATTGCACTTTACATACAAAGGTTTTACTGTAAAATACTACAATTAAAGTTATAGAAGTTATAAATCACATTTTTTTAATGTGCAAAGGAAAATATTTCTTGCAAAAACAGTTTATAAATGCAGATAAACCTTTTTAAAATAATTAAAAATGCATGCGTCAAAGCAGAATAAGCAACACGAGAAATCATATTAATTATAATTATAGTATTAAAAGGAGAAGGAATGTGGCAAAATAGTAGTAATAATAATATAAATTTTATCGAGCATTACTTGCAACAACAACAACAAAAAAAAAATGGGTCATCATGTTTGTCTGTGTTGTACTGTGTTATACTGTGTTTAAACAGTTTCATAATATAGTTACTTAGTTATATTTTAATTCAGCATTTAAAAAAATACTTTCACTATTGTTTTATAGAATAAACATGTCATTTCACATTTTAATAGTAAAAACAGTACTTTTGTGTTTAATAAAGCCCAATATAGTTCCTAAAACACTACTCATACATGCGTCTGTGCTAAAAAAAATTCTACTTCTTCTTCTTATTATTATTTAGTAATTTTACTTAGTTACTATTTTCTACATTTTTACTAAGTAGTTTTACTGTTTAAGGCTGTTCTCAAACCCGAAAGGGCAACTTTATGATATAAGTTTTAATAAATTTTTGTTCGGAAATGCATGAAACTAGCAGGTGCTGTTGTTCAGAAACTATGAAAATGAACTGGTTTTTTTTTTTGTGCAAACGCGATAGATCGGTTCAAAACGCCCTTTTTGGCACTATTTTCTTAAAGAATTTCCGCGCGAAAGAAGAATAACCACTCAAAAAAGGGCGAAAAACGTCTTAATCACGTGATCAAAATCGCTTATAACGCAATAAGTAATTTATTGCTCAAAAAATGGAAAACACAGCTCGATTCCAAATCACTTCCTTAGTCAGGGCTTCCAATTTTATATTTTTCCGTTAAAAAATGAATTTGTAAATGTGTCAAAACGTTTTATGCCTGTTGAGCAGAGCAGTTGAGAACAGTTTTAACAAGTATAGCACACACACAAGCATGATACCCCCTTTTTTTTTTTTTTTGGTACAATTAATGCCTGATAAAAACGGTACAGATGTAAACGTATAATACAAACATTTAAGTTGAACAATTTTCGTTATATTATTTGAATTATATCAGCTATGTAATACAGTTATCATCCTGTGGAAAAACCGTATTACATAACAATAAACAATAATACTTATATTTCAGTATATACACGTACAGTCAGTTACACATATCGCCTCTGTTTCGCGATAAGGGCGTAAGGCACATGCTTTTCAAAATTGTGTTAAGTTCATATGTAGAGACAGAAAGCAATATTTTATAATATGTTATAAGGGGCTATGCATATATAACGTTATCAACATTTTGCTAATTTTGAACCCCCTCCCCCCCTTATGATATCATACGTTATCATTTGTCGAACCCCCCCCCCTCCCCCGATGATATCGTTATCAATTTTTAAAAATTCTTTTTCTTTTTACATTCTTTTTCTTTCTTTTTATACGTTTGCAGTGATAGACACAAACATAATACATTTATTAGTCGAATAGTTTGCGGATTTAAAAAGTCAATAATATATCAATATATTGAAACAAATTTGTTTCAAATAACATCTAAAAGAGTTAGTTACTATTTAAAAGTATTTAATAATAACTTGTTGTTACTTAATACAATAAACATTAATATTGCCTTTTTGTACTTGACACCTATCCGGGAAAGGTAAAAGCAGAACATAATAAACAAATCAGTTGGATAACATTATTTCTCTTTCTTTACTGGTAAAAGCAAGTATAATTTCCAACATATTATGCTCCTGGTTTCTCTAAGAGCGAATTATATATGCGCCCATGGCGGAAGAACAGGGATGCCAAACGTTGGGGTATTACAAATTTTGAAATAAAAGGATTTTATAAACATTTAATAGCTTTAATAATAGCTTTGTATTTTTCTAAAAACATATAAAAATAATAATAAATCACAGGTAGCAGGCTAACTTGGATGTAAAAAAGAAGTTACTCAAACAAAGAAAAGTTTGATTAGATCAAAAATGATAACGATATCAAAAGGCAACCCCCCCTCCCCCTAGAGATATCTTACGATATCAAATGCCAGACCCCCCGTCCCCCCTACAATGATAACGTTATATATGCATAGCCCCTAAGGACGTACGTGTATCTCTATTAATGAGAGAGTTGAATATCACTTAAGCCACAGGTACTATACATAGGTGTTGTGCATTAAGGACTAAGGAGCCACTTAAGCTCTTATAACCAATCACATAAATTTTTGCAGTAAAAAACTGGATGTGAAATATATCTAAAATTTAAAACTTTACTCCTAAGGGTATTTACACAGTAAGCAATTACAGGGTGAAGAATTCTTTGTTTTGGCTCTCCTGAACAATTAATCATTTGTGGCTTACGCCCTTATTGCAAAACACAGGCGATATGGCTTTGCTAAATTTGTTCTTCTTCATCATTAATAAATAAGATCTATCCTCACTTTCATTATCATCTCGAGGCATTGTCAGTTAAGCCTTTTCCTTATTGCTATAGCATTACAAGTTTAGATTTCTTCTCGACCTATAATAAATTGAGCCTAGACTGGATTAACGTTGCTAAATGAAAACTTCTGACAAAGAACCTGTGCGTTAGAAATAGAAAATTGATTGCGACCGACAGACTTCGTTATTTTTGAAAACCCCGGAATATATTTACTAAAGAACTATTTTTAGAATCTTGGAGACTATAGAAAAGAGGAAAGAATTATCGATCGACTACCCTTTACGTGAATTCTACCAACTCATCTTCTCTCCCGATTCTAAGAAATAGCATTCCATAAATGTTTTTACTTTGAAGATATAGGTCTTTTGTATTGTAAGATTTTTCGTAAAATATATTGAATTCCATTTTGTTATTTTCAAAATATAGAGTTTTTCATCTTGCTAAAAGATTGTCATTTTGTTGTAAGTTTCTTTATATTACAATAATTTAATTTGTAAAGTGTATGCAGTGAGCATAATACAAATAAGATGTGTTTCAGAGCACTATCTTTCTTAGAATTGATGGAAAAGTTCTAATAATTTGTAATTTAAAATTTTCAATTCACAATAGTTAGAATAGTTCTATAGTAGGATAGTTAAATTATGCAAATGATTATCCCATTTTAAATCCATCAAAGACTTCCATGCTGAAAAAGACTTTCCGTCATTCATAAAAATGGAATCATTTTAGGATAATTTTAAGTATATTAGGCTTCAGAATCGGATAAAATATTTCTTCTTATTATACCCCATCAATAGCAATTCCCTTTCAAACTGATTTTTAAAGGGTTTTAAAACACTTTAAGAAACTCAGAATATCGCATTGTTTCTCAAATAGCAAGGTTTTTCTTCTTTATTCTGTTTGTGAATGAATAAAATTTCCGTTTTGAGCCTGAAGATTGGCATAAAAATTGAGTCCGTTTCGGTTCCTTGCTCGGTCTGAGCTGAGTATGTCTCATCTCTAAATGCATGCATACACAAACCCAAAAAAATTCGCGTCTCCAGAGACTTCAACTGACATTTCGGCAATAAAATTATCCAATTGAACAATAGTTATAACTAGGAAATATGTAGATCAGCCTCAACGTTAGCTCTACAAGTCATTGTTCATTAATCTCACGTTGCATCATATTTAATATCCTGCAATTCGCAGTTTCCGGGAACTTTAACTGTGTCGCATTAAACACATTTTTGTGCAATTACATTCTGCTTATTCTTGTAATTTTTCTGAATGAAAAGTACATTTCTTTAGGGGGGGGGGGGGGGGGGGGCAGAGACCCCTTGAAATAATAATGGTGTTGTCGCAGTAAAGGGTTAGGGCCACTGAAAAATCCTTTGTTAAACAAGCGATTTTTTCCCCTATCTTTTTAAATGTGAAGTCATTTGAAGGCATTTTAATAACTTTAAATTCTTATATATATAATTCAATACACTTGTTCCTTTGTTCTAACTAAAAATATATTTTATTCCATTTATATCAAGCGTTCGAACAGCTGCTGCTGACAGATAAATCGGGGGGAAATTATAACTTACAAATCTGAAAACAACTTGGAGGATAATGCTGTTTAAATTTTATAAGATATTTCACAAAATGCTAGAAAAATATGCTTTGCTTTCATAATCATCCGAAAAAGAGTTTTGATTGTAGCACCCCTCTTTTTTTTAAAAAAAATTAAGGTTTAGGAAAATTATTTATAGTTGGCAGATGTAAGAAATTTTTATTTTTTTAAATTTGATACTTTTTAAAAAGATACATATTTGTTTTAAATATATTGAAATACTCGTATTTAAGTATACAAAAGCCGGAAGAATACCTGATGTTAAATATTTATATTGTTTAAAATTGAATAACAAAAATTTAATGGTTATGACTTCCGTCATTCATTTAATCGGTATTTAACTTAATGGTTTATACTGACTGCTATTAAATGTTTTCAAAAAATGTACTTTTTAAAAAAAAACAAATTCTGATAACAATGGCCTTTTGTAAGTGCTGGGTAATAAGACAATTTTCAGTTTTTGTATTAGCAACTACACAGGCCTCCAAAAGTTAAGAAACATTTGCCGGATGATTCACGATTGTACATGTACACAGTTTGTCGAATATCTACCAAAATTTTTGACAAATTGTTCTTGAACTTCTAGAATGTAAAGAACATGTTTGACTTAACATTTTTCAGCGAAGATTTAGTCGCGGGGACATTTAGGGGGGCAACATTAAATTTACTAATAAATTAAGGTTTGCGATCACCTATGTAACAGAATATGCTCAAAATGGTCAGTCACTGTAGCAAATGATTTTGTGGGTCCTGTTTAACGGTCACGTGTGCATTTGTGTAAACATATCATGCATATTCGTGAAGTTCTTTTAACGTTTCCTGTGAAAAATTCAAGTTTTTTATAGAATACCGTGTTTTTAACCAAATTCGACACCACTTTCCGAAAACTTGAAAAGAGCAGTAGAAACTGTATACTGCAACTGCAACATGAATATATTGAATATTTGATGAGTGAGATATGGGCATTTATATGAAATAATTTTTAACTGCGCATGCGTGAAAGATTCCAAAATTTTTATTTCGTAATTTTGTAGTCAGCTGTTTTGAGCAACTGGTATAAAAAGTCCAGTCAAATATCGTAAAAATTCAGAAAGATAGGGGAGATATAGTGAGTTGCTTTCTAAAAGTAGCTTTACTATAAGGGATTTTCCACAATTTGTCAACCAGCTTGATGTATCTTTTTGAGTTTTCACAATATGTGACTGGGCTTTTTATGTGAGTTGCCCTAAATAGCTGACTATCAAATTATGAAATAAAAATTTTCGAATCTTTTACGCATGCGCAGTTAAAAATGAGTAACATGAGTGGTCTGCGAGGAAACACGACTGATATGCGTCATTGAAATGGGTTACAATATTCTTTCTCAGGAGTGTAAAATAGTGTGTAGCATTTATAGTTCGTTTATAGACATGCACAAGAATTCCATTCCATTATGATCGATAGGAAAAACTCGTTGGCGGTGCATTTTAATGATTTTAAGATACTTTAAAACAGGGTTGGGCTCGTCCAAATATGTAAGTAAACTCAGAACAAAACAGAAAAAATGGTATTAATATAGCATTGTTTTTGTTTAATGATAGTACAATGTAGTTTTAGTATACATTAAATTGTAATCAAATAAGAAATTATAATTTATTTCTTAGTTTTTGACTAAATTTCCAAGTTATGTGGATTACTAGTTCGGCTTTTTTTGCATACTTGGTTGAATACCTTACTTTTACATATTAATTTTTATTTATTTATTTATTTTTGCATTTAGTACAAACACAGAAAAAAACCCTTTATTTTATTAAAGTGAAAATAATTAAATGTAGGGATAAAATGATTAAAATATGATATTGTAAACCTTTTATCCCAAAATTAATCTTTTTTAGTGACTAATAAATAATCACCTCTAATTGATGCAATTATCTTATTTACGGAATATCTCCTGAAATTAGGGACAAATTAATAATTCACCATCATAACAGTAGGAAAAAAATAATTAGTACTTATTTCGAAACCTGTTCCAAAAGTGAAAGAATCCTAATAATAATAATAATAAACTGCAAGCGAAATCGAAAAATAAAAAAAGGCCTTTGTAGAGATCAATATTTACTATCCAATGCAAAAAAGCATTTAAAAATATTGAAATGCCAAGTAATTTTTAAGAAAAAATGCGGCTATAGAATTAATATTTGAACGGGTGTTTTCATTTTTACTTTAAAAAAAAATTATTTAAGCGTATGAAATTTCAAACAAGATATTTAAAAAAAATCTCCTATAGGATTAATATTTAGCGGGTGTGTGTTTTCGCGAAGAATATAGTAAGGGGAAAGCAAGAAAACTGGTTTGTCGCAATAGCAATACTGTTTTGTACTGGAAGGGAAATATCTTTGAATTTACTCTGTCTTAAGGAAAGTAAATATGATCATTAGATATTAATTATTATAGATTAGTTTCAGCATCTAGCAAAAAAAAGAAAAAGAAAAAATCTAAACAATTTATTTACCTCTACAAAATTTATATTAAACCTACATAATTTTAATGATTACAAATAATTAAGGATTTATTAATTGTTATATTAAAAATATTTGAATAATGCACGCTTTTATGATGAAGCGTGCATTATTCAAATATTTTTTAAAAAATCGTACAACAATCTATTTGCAGTTTACCATATCCTATGCAAATAGATTTCAAGAGTGTATTTGTGCAGAACCCTCTGAGCGGTTTGCCCTTATTTTTCCGTTTCCCCAAAACAACTTCAATCTACTGTAGACAAAAATATTTTAAACAGAATTGTATTTCAAGATGTATATCAAATAAAAGGGCATGAAATATGTTTTAGAAACAAACAGAGAAAAAAAAAATTGATTAATTATTTTTGTAAGCATTTTTATGAAAATGCAAGAAAGCCCTCAAGACGCTCGGAGGGTTATAACCCACAGTTTTAATGTATTTATGCAGTTTTATTTAAAATTTATTGATCAAAGTCAATCTAATTCTGTTAAATAATTCTTTTGATATTATTTTATTAAATCTTGGTTTGACACTTTTTGACATAAAAGTTTTTGACACGACGGTTTAAACCACGGTTAAAACCGTCGCATGTCAAAAACTTACCAACCCTGCTTTAAACATGCTGAAATATAAAAGGATTATTAAGGCAAGACTCATGTGCAACTAAAATGCTACTAAAAGCTAAATTTAGCCAACTGGGCATGCGACAATTATTCATCTGTCTATTAAGAAATCGAACATTCACGCCAAGTCGGTTTTATTTCTTTTATGTAAGTGCTTGTTATGTCATTGATTGCTCAGTTTCATATTTTACCGTGCATGCTGCGCCCTCATGTAACACGCGCACCCTGATTTTTAGTACTTCATTTCGGGTTAAACTTAATGGAACAGTTAATACTAAAATTACGCGTCATTTAAAACGTAAGTTTTCGTGATTAAAAACTTTTAAATTTAAAGTCGTCGACCATTGATTTTATACAGTGACCAATAGTTTTATATACAAGTCATTCCTATCCCAAATACTCATGTATGAAACGCAACCCTATTTTAAAAAAAAGTTTTGGATGGTGGTGAAACCGCGTATGCACGAAAACAAACGTTATCTTTGTTCTCTTTTTTTTTTAACCTGATATATGTAACTTTATTTATTACAAAGATCTTTTATAGTATATGCTGTATTCTATACTGTCTGGCATTCACATAGTTTTTTACAATATTCTATATTTTGAATAATATATAAATACTATAAAACATTAAAAAAACATTAAACTTTTTTAATTAAACAAAATTTACAAAAAAAAAAAAAAAAAATTAAAAACATTAAAGTAGTGATACATTTTTGTTACATTGAAGTTGGAATGAGCTTTTTAGCTTTTCACCTATAAACAATCTATTTACAAATAAATTCACTTCCAGTAAGAGCATAATTAATTATGAAATTTCATTAGCGAGTTTTGCATTTCAAAGTAGCTGTCTATAGACTTGGGACTGTAGAAGTGCGTTTAGTAGAAAACATTTTCCTAAATTTAATTTATTCAATTCCAACCATTTCCACTCGAAATCTTTTCGTCTGCTTGTGTTTTTAAGGATTTTTGCTGATGGCGTGAAAAGGGAATAAAGTCAGACTTTTTTCCCCTGAACAGCAATTTTTATTGTTTCATTAAAAGAGAAATATTCTGCAAAATATTTTTTCTTTTGCCTTTTCTTTATAATTGCGAATTATATTTATTTTCATAAATTTAATTGTGTTGCGTAAAATACTTAATAAAAAGGTTCTGGGAAAGAAAAAGAAGATTAATAAAAAAAAAGTAAAACTTTTGGTTAAGCAATAGTTGTCATTTCTTCAGACAGAAAAAGGAAACTTTAAATTCGAGTAAAATTTCAGTAGGATCAAAGTAAGTCTTTCTTAAAAAACTCTATACCAGGGTATCCTAAAGTGGACTGACTGATTTTGAAATTCAGTAACTTTCAAATGGTGACGGCTGTTTAAAAAATTCTTGCAGGAGGGTTATTTAAAACGTGAGTGTTTTACTGTGATTCCCGATTTTAATTCAAAATAGCGATAGATGGCGCTGCAAACAATAGGCGCTAGATCCAGGCCCGATTTTTTGGCCTCTGTCTTCTCCCTGTATTGATACGAAAGAACGAGATTAAATATATGGATTGGGTCCCTAAAAACAAGATTGCATTGACAGCTAAGAACCACTCCATATATTTAACCTCCTTCTTTCGCATGAATATTGAGAAAAGAGAAAAACAAAAAATCAGGCCTGGATTTACCCCTATTCATTGATGCGCCATCTATCGTTGCTATTTTGAACTAAAATGGAAATCGCTGTTACATAACCCTCTTGCAAGAATTTCTTTAATAGCTATCATCATTCGCAAGTTATTGAATTTTAAAATCAGTCAGTCCATTTTAGGACACCTGGTACATGTGTGTGTCTGTAGGTGGGGAGGGCTTATGAAGTTTTGGTGTCCATTCAGCACAGGATGTTTGAAAATATGGATATCTCACGGAGTTATAAGTTCGAAGATTTAATTTGTTCATTTCCCCCAAAAACGTAAGCCACAATACACGCAATAAGAAATGAATAACGTAAAAAAATGGACTTCACAAATGCAATAAAAATCCCATTAGAAATATAAAAATCGAAAGGGAGAAAAAACACCTAAAGTTAGCTTATTATCTTACTTTGGTGAGATTACTGATCGTTTCCGCGTGTAGTTGATCATTTTATTTTAATTTCTTTTATGCCAGATGTTCGTCTTTACGCAGCAAAATCGTGATGTAAATTTGCTTTTATACATGGCAGACTTCTCTCTTGTAGGAGTTGATGGAGTGTATCTCGAGTTGTCTAGGTTATGTTTTTCAGTATGACCAAAACTGGTTGATACCAAATAAAATCTTCTAACTCCGACTTTCTTGAAATATTTAATGAAATGTATTTATCTTCATGGTATGGCTTAACACGTGGACTGCGTAGGACACGGATTCGCGCTTAGTCGTTCATTAGCGGGGGTGCATCGAACCCAGATTCGCATCCTGTCAAGACTTGCATATGAACTACCGCATTCACATTGAACGTACGGAATTTGCTGAATAAAATAATGAAAACAAATCAAATCTGCAAGGTTTATTTCCGAGACTAGCGTATGCGGTTCTGCGTCTGGTAGTAGTACTGAAAATGAACATTTCAACTATAGTCCTAACAACCCAGATCCGCATCCAAGTAGTAAGATACGCCAAAATGACTTAATGTGCCATCTATGTCATAGTAATCAAATTGTTATAGCCACGTGAACCTTTTCTGTCTTGAAAACCAGACTGCGTTTAGGCTGCTTCTACAGATAATGCTTCACAGCCAACGTATAAGTAACTTTTCAAAATACAAAATGTATACTTGAAGTTTCATAATAATAATAAAAAAATTAAACTAAGAAATTTCATGCGTTTTTCACGTCTTAGAATGGGATAATTCATAATCTCTGTTGCACATTGTTTTAATAATTGCGAAAGCGTTTAAGAAATGTCTTAAAATATATTTTCTTTTAAGCATGAGTTGTGTGGATAACTCTGATTGGCTTTGAGTAAATATAAATTAATTTTCTCCAAAAAAGGTATATTTTTTTCCTTTCATTTTCATTGAATTTAGAGAAATTATTCTTTAAAATAGAAGGCATTTACTTAATCTCAATCGTAAAAAACCTTTAGAAAACAGAAATGAATTGTATAATATTGAGCAACAGCAGACTCATCCGACGTTGTCTGAGACCGGGATAATAACCTGAAATATACCTAAAATTACAATATCGTATCCCTGGATTACTTTAAGTATATCTCGTTACGTTTTCCCTTTCTTTATTTTTTGCTCTCTTTTCACACGCCGAAAAAAATTAAAAAGTTCCCGTGCGTCCTCATAGAAACTGTTCTCTTGTGAGGCAGGACGTCGGAAAAATTTGCTACCTTCTTTTATTGGGCGCGGCAGAAGCTTGCTGTAAACCTTACCTGTTGTATTTTGGGGTTTTTTAATTCGTAGAAAATATATTTCCTATTTTTTTTAAATTTTTGTTTTTAAAATGATTCCCGAAGGTTTCCTGCATACATGGATATAAAAATTATATATATATATATATAAAGGTTGTGTAAAATAAAGAATACTATGCATGAACACCGAATAAAGTTTATTGGAAAGAGGAAGAAATTTACCATATTGGGCTAAAATATTGAAACCGGATTCTTTTCACTAAAGTCGAAAAATTGCCGCGGAACGCAAAAAAAAAGCTGATAATCTATTAAAAATTTTAATAAGAAAAGATCTAATAAAAAAAATGCTAAATCTGAGCCTCAGATACATTCGGATCTGTCTTTGTCTATCCGGAACCAATTTTGCAGATCTCCTGCGTATGATAGACACCTCTAACCATTGCCAACAAACACTCACACACAGAGAGAATAAGAAAAAAAATTTTCTTTTATTAATGTAGATATATATGAACAAAGTTGTGTAAAATTTATATTTGTCCAGTTTCTAAAAAGAACACCTAATTATATATTATTTCTTTGTTGCTATTTAAAAAAATATTATTTCTTCATTGCTATTTAAAAAATATGTTATTTCTGTGTTGCTGTTTAAAAATAATTTCAACCTATAATGCAAGAAAAGAAGAGAAAAACTAAGCGTTTGACTTATCTATGTCTTCATATTTCAAAATGTGAATATGTGCACATTTAAACGTATAATACCGTATATACTCGCGTATAAGTCGACCCCTTAACTTTCGAATGCAAATTCTGGAGAAAATCAAAAACCCGCGTATAGGTCGACCCCCTAACTTTTTACTTCAATTTTGCACAAAATCAAATCAAAGATTTCACTTGCCAATGCGAAAAGGTAGTAAGCAAACAAAAACAAATCATTGAAATTTTTTTAAATGATAAATTATTGTTATTTGTATATTTTATGTATTATTTTTTTATTCATACACATAAAATCCATAATTTTGCAGTATTCGAAGTTTTTGGTGGTTCTTTTTTAACTGACTCGCGTATAAGTCGACCCCCAAATTTGCTTACCGAAAATTGTCAGAAATTCCGCGACTTATACGCGAGTATATACGGTAGTTCATTTTTCATAATATAAGAGCGATAGTCTTCGAATATTCTCCCCATTCGTTTATGTTCTAACGTGAATTAAAACCATAACTTGCAGTCACAGGACATTATTTTTACTTTCTTTTTATTCCATAGCTTTTTATTTTTACTTTATTTTATTTATTTTTTTTTATTCTAAAGCTTTTTATATTTTTACTTTCTTTTTATTCTAAAGCTTTGAATCTGGCAGTGTTTTAATTGACAATTTATACGAGGGGAAAAATAACAATAAAAACATTATAAATAGAAAATAGATTTTCCTGACGGACCTCATTATTTCTGAAAGCCTTAGAATATTTATTATAGAACTATTTTTAGATTCGCAAGGGATTATGAAAGAAAGCGAGATATCGATCAATTACATCTATTTTGTTCTTTCTTTCATTCCGTTTCTTCTGATAGTTGGAGAATTTTCTGTAAAGTAGCTTATGTTGTGTCTGTGTATTCCGTCTTTGTTCCATTATGTTAATGTCAAGTGATAAAGTTTTTTACTTTTGAAATTATTTGGATGCTTTTTAATATACAGTAAAATCTCAATTAAACGATTGCAGATGGTTTCTTGAAAATCATCTTGAAAAGAGGTTTCTCGTTAAATCGGGGGACATTTTAGATAAATTAAAACTGCATAAAAGTTGGTTATTTAAATAAAAAATTTAAAATACCTACCTCTAATATTTAATTACATTTCTCTTTTAGTGCGTTAAATACACAGTGAACCACATATAGACTTTTTAGGTGCGTTCGTAATTATATAAATACGTAGCACCTATAGTCGTCGTTCAGTACGTCTGTCCGCATGTAACAGAGCAAAAACTACCCAACCGAATGGTCTGAAATTTCAAATATATGATTGTTGCAAAATTTTGTCGAGCCATTTCAAATTTTATGAAAATCGGATGTATAGTTTAATTACAGGGACAGTCAAAAGTTTTTCTTTACATTACGGCCAATGGGAAAAATTATTGCAAGTGCATTTTAATGATATTACAGAGATCCGAATGATCTGAAATTTTAAAGATATAACTGTTGCAAAATTTTGTCAAGCCCTTTCAAATTTTAGAAAAATCGGATGCATAGTTTAATTACAGGGACAGTCAAAAGTTTTTCTTTACATTACGGCCAATGGGAAAAATTATTGCAAGTGGATTTTAATGATATTAGAGCCTTCCGAATGATCTGAAATTTTAAAGATATAACTGTTGCAAAATTTTGTCGAGCCCTTTCAAATTTTAGGAAAATCGGATGCATAGTTTAATTACAGGGACAGTCAAAAGTTTTTCTTTACATTACGGCCAATGGGAAAAATTATTGCAAGTGCATTTTAATGATATTACAGCCTTCCGAATGGTCTGAAATTTTAAAGATATAATTGTTGCAAAATTTTGTTGAGCTATTTCAAATTTTAGGAAAATCGGATGTATAGTTTAATTACAGGGACAGTCAAAAGTGTTCCGTTACATTACGGGGAATGGGAAAAAAATATTGGAAGTGCATTTTAATGATGTATCAGACTATGCGCTTTATGAAGTGCAAAAAATTATACATTCAGTACAATATGGGGTGCAAAAAATAATTATAAAACTAGTTATAGTACGAACGCACCTCATTTGCCACGTTTGACGAGCAATTTCCAACTTTTTTTATTTGGCAAGACATATTCATCTTACCAGAATTCTTTTTGTTTGCTTCTGTGCTATATTCTCTTTCGTAGTTCATTTAATTACACTTTGACTTTTCCCTATGGATCATGTTATTGGCAAGACGAATTACCTTTCTACTCCGCGTAAAATTGATGCCAACTGTCCCCCTCGCTCTTTTTGACAACTATTCTTTAAAAATTAAAAATTATTGATAAGGGTCATTCCATGATACGTGTGGGGCAACTTTTCTACGCCTTTCTGATGTTTTGACAATGTTATTATATCCTTAAATTAAAACAACCGTGCTAATATGTAAATCCAGTGTTTTTTGTTATTTATTTTTTCATGGAATGGCCCTGAAACTGGCAGGTTACTTAGCTTTAGGATTTAAATGTGTAGATTTTTATTATCTGTTATTTTTATTATTTATTTATTATTAAAAACGGGCAGCTTACTTAAGGTCTAGGGTTTAAACTGTAGAGATTTTTAAACCTGTTAAAGGGCCGTTCCATATCACGTGTGGAAGAGCTTTTCTACATATTACTGCTGTTTTAACAATGCTATTGTATCTTCAAATTAAAACAACTATGCTAATATGAAAATATAGGGGGTTTTCTTTTTGTTAATTTTAATACATAGTTTTATATTTTAACAACTTATAAGTCAATAAATATAGGCATTTATGTAAGCGACACGTACGTGACATTTTGTCAGTTTCTCATGGAATGGCCTATAATTGCTTTGCATTTTCTTTAAATGTTGCCGATGGCATTGAATCCATTGTTTCATAAGCATTATAGTCTGTCCGTCCATATCAAATAACATTTACCCTTTGTGACTCAACAACTCTAATTTGAAAAATATTTACTCAGATGTTAGAATACATCATTTTAAACATGCGAAAAAAAAAAATAATAATAAAGAACATAAAAATTAAAAATTATGCCTAAAAGGTACTTTTTTCACATCTGGAATAAAAAGAAAAATAAATACTTCTCATGAATAATACTGAAGTAGCACAGTTGGAAGTTTGTCCCAACAGAGTGAAAAATGTCCAGGCCAGGAATCGAACCTGGATACTTGGCGTGCCGTGCCAATGCTTTATCTGTTAAGCTACCCGGACGATACCTGGTTGACATAATTCACTTAATCAATTATTTGTTGGACATGGCTGTGAACTGCAGCGCTAGTTTCATTCATCCGAGCTATAACTATAGCCTTTACATGGAAATTCCTGTATACCATGTAATTAGGTCATAATGAAGAGAACGGATATTTTTTCCAACTGGATTAATGCTATCTATAGCTTGGAGGAATGAAACTATAGTACTGCATATGTATATAGTGCGGCAGATCGCTGCCATGCCCAACAAATAAGAGTGAATTATGTCAACTAGGTATCATCCAGATAGCTTACAAGGTAAAGCATTGGCACGGCACGCCAAGTATCCAGGTTCGATTCCTGGTCGGGACATTTTTCGCTCTGTTGAAATAAACTTCCAACTGTGCTACTTCAGCCTTGAATATGATTTAATCCATTTGGAAAAAAAATATTCGTTTATCTCATAAATATTATAAATTTTCTAATACAAAATTGCAAAGTAGACGAATTTACCTTTGTAATAAAATATGTTTTTGGACGTGTACAGCCTTTTTCATTTGGTAAAATTTACAAAGTTAATTTTAGCAATAACGAAGCTCAAATGATAAATAAAACTTTGGCATGAAAAATTAACTCGCTATCGCCGTCTTTTGAGAATTATATGAACTATTTATAGTAACTGCTGTGTTGGGAGATAGCAGCAACAAATAAAATCGTCTTTTAAATCCGGCTGTAGAAGTAACATTTATTGTTAAGTATATGTTGGAGATATGCAACGCTGTAATACAAAGGGTTAAGTATCTTTTCGGCTGCATCTTTCGGCTTCAATTGAAATAACTTTCGAGATTTTATCATATTTTGCGTCAGAATCAGAATCTAAATCAAACGGATTTTGCTTGCGTTTGTCACAACATTCTTGAATAATTTCTAGTTGGCAAATAGGAAGGTGAGGGTCCATAGTTCACATAAACTATAGATGAAAAAATCAGGCTAGATGTTATACCAAATTGATGATTCAAATTCCTTCAAATTAAGCTCTTCGTCATCACACATCGTAAATAAATAAGCAACCGAGAGAAAAGCTGACAATTTTTGTAATTAAAAAAGGTGTTTAAAATATTTGAAATTCATCAAAATTATCGTTAAATAGGAGAAATCCCTTGTTAAAACGAGGATCATTCAAACATAATAGACATAAATATAACTGAATTTGGGCCATCTTTAAATTGAGGAAATCTCTAAATTGGGTATTGTTAAATTGAGGTTATATTGTATATAATTTTAAATTATTGCTGGGGACAGCTAAATTTTTATCAAAATCATAATCAATTACAAAAAAATGTTATTTTTTCCCCTGTTTTTTTCTGTCAGTATTGAATTTTGATTTTGATAGTTAGTGATACTTAGAAACTGTTTTTCATTCTAATTTTCTTCACGTATATTTTACAATATTAAAGTTCAGCTAAAAAAAAAAAAAAAAAAAAAAAAAATATATATATATATATATATATATATATATGTCTTCTCAATAAAAAAAAAATTTTTGGAAGTATTTGCAAACTTGCAAACTTATTTTACGTAGGAAGAATTCATATTCTAAAAAATTGTCTTTTATGTTTCTTCGAGAATGTATATATATGCATAATATGTATATATACAATAAAATCTAATTATTTAAACTTACTTTAAAACTTAAAATTAATATTATGGTACTATTTCTTGCTTTATTTTCATACTTTTAGGATAGTAATGAAGTGTAATATTACTGCTTCTTGTGCCATTTTTTTTGAACTGATATGATTAACAACTTTTTTTTTTATTTATTGTAATTTTTTGGTATTTTAAATAATTAATGAAGAAAAGAAATAAAACCTTGATTTGCAATAAAGTGCTAATTACTATTCTAATTCTCTGAGTAAAGTTAAAACAGATGTTATAAAAATTAATCGTGATTTAAATAAATGAAAATGTTTGTATCGTTCTTATCTCATCGGTTCGGAAATAGTGTACAATATTAGCTCATTGTTTCGGAAACATTGGAAGATTCAAAGCCACTGTTTATAACCAAAACATATAATAAAATAATAAACAGATAACAAATTGTAATAGTAACAGAGAAACCTTTATTTAAATATATTTCATTATACATTTCTACAGTAAAGCATTCTGTTATTAGGCGATAATTCAATCACATAAAACGATTTATTTTAAACCATAAGTAATTTCAGGCAACCAGAGCATGAAATTGTACACGCAGTTACTTTTGGTTTTTTTTTCCCCCAATTCTTTGTCGAAAAAATGAGGAATTTGTATGAAATCTTTTTTTTTTTTTTTTATAACTAAAACAGAAATCTCTTTTTATTTCTTTATTTTATTGATCCTTTCGTATTTCCATATTTTTAGAAACTGAATATAATCGTCCCTCTATATATATGCATACTACTTTCGCAGAATTCTTGCAGGACAGCTTTCCAAAATAGCGATTTATGCATGTAACTTTTTTTCTGTAATTTTTCTTTAAACTTTCGATTACTTGCTGCAGAAGTTATTTTTAAGCAACAAGAAACACAAAAGAGAAGGAGAATCGATCGACTTCTTTCTAACAAAATATTCTTTCTTTTTGCCCCCTCTTCAGGTTTTTACGTGCTACATTTTATTCCTAGTGCAAAAACGAAATTCTTGCGGAAACATCTTTAATTAAGGAAGAAAAAGTAAAGTTGTGTGCAAAAGTCATAAAAATCAAACGAGCCCTTGAGAAGTATTTCGCGAGATCTCTGTGCAAAGATGTGTACGTGCCCTGAAAGCTTGAATTTATACCTGAATCTCTTTAAGCTTCTTAAAATATCTGTAGTGTTTTTCCTAATCATTAAAAATGATGTAAAGAATATTTTACATTATAATAGATAAAGTCCCCCTCTGTAATTTTTCATGTAAAGGGTTGTTAAAGTGCTCGCTTGTTACTGAGCAAATAATATAGTTGCTCTATCTTTTACTGGCATTTGATTATAAAATTTCAAGTCAACATATGGTACTCTAAAGATATAAGTGATATAAACTGCCTGCAGAGATGTACATTACTGTAGGCATTTCTATAGTCTTTCTCTGTTCTGTTGTGAAATATTTTAGAGAGCAGCAAATTTCAACCATATATATGTAGTTCTAAGTCTTTTGTTTATGTTTACTGAAAAATATGATATGCTACGAATTCAATTAATCAGGTTGCACATTTTCTATTGCTTTAGGGAGGGAGGGGGGAGAGAGGGGGAGAGAGAAAGAAAGAGAGAGAGAAAGCTTTTTTTTTTTTTTTTTAAATTGTTATGGCTATCTTTGATTGTTTCCAATATGTTAGCTGTTTGTTTTCCCCGAAAATCTCCCACTTTTTGGTTCCAATGTGCAAAATCCGTAAACATAGCCTCCACACACTTTAAAACATTTACGTAGAAAACTCATTACCGTATATACTCGCGTATAAGTCGACCCCCTAACTTTCGAATGCAAATTCTGCAAAAAATCAAAAACCCGCGTATAAGTCGACCCCCTAACTTTTTACTTCAATTTTGCGCAATATCAAACCAAATATTTCACTTGCCTATGCGAAAAAGTAGTAAGTAAATAAAAATAAATCATTGAAAAATTTTTTAATGATAAATTATTATTATTTGTATATTTTCTGTAATATATTATTATTCATACACATAAAAAGTCAGAATTTTGCAGTATTCAAAGTTTTATTTTTTATTTTTTAATTGACTCGCGTATAAGTCGACCCCCCAAATTTGCTTGCCAAAAATTATCAAAAATTCCTCGACTTATACGCGAGTATACGGTAATTGATGGAGGTTGGCGTTGTTGCTTGAAATCTTCATTTTTCAGAAACACACTTTTAATAGGGGGTAATCTTTGATACTATTCTTTTTTCGAAGTTTTCTCTGATTTTGCATTAAAGTATTAGAAAACGTTTTTATCCGTTTAACCCTTTTAAAATAAAGTTTAATAATAAATTATCAAAACGACTTTTATATAATTACCTGTAGAGTGACAATTTATGGTTAAAGAGTAAATAAAGGTTTCCCTTGCATTTTTGCTGTCTAATTTTCTTTGTAATTTCCAGTGTTCGGTGATATATATCAGATATATATACCTAATATTTATTTTTAAAATATCATTTTTTTTTGGGGAATCATTTTTTTTGGGGGGGGGGGGGGGGGAGGGGGAGGAGGGCAAAACAGGCGTAAATAAATTTTTCAGCTGTTATTGATTTTGTCGTTCTGTATTTAAAGTAATTTTACCTATGGCAACGACATTTTTGGTTTAAATAAAAATAATATATATATATATATATATAAAACTTTTCCAGACTTTACCTTTGATGCTGAATTTTTAAATGCAGAACTAATAAATCATGCAGGGTAATATTAACTTAGAACAGCCATTGAAAGATAAATTGTCTAAATTACAAGGCTACCACGAGCGATTATTTTTCAATTCTGTTTGCACCACTATTAAAAAAAAAAAAAAAAAAAAAAAAAAAAATAATAATAATAGTTCTTTTACAAATGTTGTCGAACAGTATGTCAACGATTTTTGTTTTGAGAAAGTGGTGCGAGGTAGAATTAAAAAATAGTCGCCTGTGGCAACCCTGATTTCAGATAATCGGTTATTTACACCTTCATTAAAAAGAGTCTTATCTGGTCTGATTTTTGTTCTGTTTAAACTGCCGAACAGAGGGAATGAAAAAGCAGACAAGCTTACAATTATGATCACAATTTTTATTTATTTGTTTATTTATTTTTGTGTATATATAAAAATTTCTTAAGTTAAATATATATTTTTTAATACTTGATACTGAATCGTATTGTTTGTTTTTAATGAATGTAAAAAGCAAATTATTTCTGTTTTCAATTAGTTGATCTTGAATTTTGTTATGTAAGTAAGAAAAGAAAGAAAGCAACATATAGAGTGTTTTATTACGTTTACATGTTGCATGCAATGTTTTAGTTTCCACTTTAATGACCAATTATGAAAATATTTATAATCAGCAGTTAGTTTGTTTGAAAATATCGGATATACAAAATATCGAATATTTACGAACCGTGGTATTTTTACAGAGAAGCTTTTTACAGTGCAAGGAAATTATTTCTTTAACCCCTTCAGGACTGGAGGCTCTTACACAAATTTTATTCAGTTGGCAACACTTAAAAAAAAAAAAATGCTCTAATTAAAGAAAGGAAATATTACTTTTCTTTTTTATTGTTACAAAAACAAATTCTGTATGCACTTTTTAAAGGTGCATTGGGTTGTCTCTGTCTGCTCCAGTATCCATATTTCGTAATTTTCTCAACATCCTGGAAATGGCTCTCGTATTTCAATCTGTCAATGGCTTCTTTCACTTGATGCCTCTTGTACGCGATGGATAGTGATTAAATCAATTATAAATAAGTAAATGGTTATTTTTGTTAATTAATGCGTATATATTTTTTATGTTCTTATGTACCATTAAATGCTAAGTATATATCTGGTTTATTGTAAATTTATATGCCTAATCAATATACGAATAGTAAATAATTTCTAATAGCATAATTTTCCCCCTTTCATACCTACTTTCTTTTTTTTAGCAAAATGCATGTTTATTATTATCAGAAGTAATGTAATATTTTTATACAGTCGCAAAACGTTATTTGCGAAAGATTTCATTTTAGTTGTTAAAACTCTTGATAGTTTTTTATTTTATTTTTTCTCTGGGAGGAATAATATTCTAATAATTGCCATCAAGAGACGGACAGTGAAAGATTGTATCGATTTCCTGTCTTTTATTTTCATTTGAAGGGTTCATAATTGAGAATATTCTTAACAAAGAAGGATGGATGTGTTTAAGAAATTAATACGAAGTTAGGCTCAAGATCCAGAAGTTGTTGTAAAGCTTCAGCTTAACTTATCACGTCATCTTTGAAGCCTCATGTATAATATTATTTACAGAAAACCGACCTGCATTATTAAAATGTCTCGAGATTTCTTTTTATTGTTTCTTTCTTCCGTGATGTCGTTCAATGCAACTTTAATATGATTAAGAAGCGCTGTGAAAGTTTCAAAGTTGTTAAATTTATGCATATCTTTTATTTACCCAAGTGTTGTTACTTTTTAAACGTGGGGTATTTTCTGTATCCAAGATAGTAATCAGGGTTGGGTTTTTGACATGACAAGCGTCAAAAACTGGTTTAAACTGTCATAAATTGGTTTAAACCGTCGAAAACTGTCAAAAACATGTAACAGGCTTAAAACATATTTTAACAACAATAGATAAACATTAAATAAGTCAATGATTTATGTTTTATTTAAAATTATTGTAATTTAATAATTTAAAAAAAATTTAAATTATTAATTGCAATAAAATATTTTTATTTTTTAAAATTTTCAATCAGAAGAAAATCATTTTCTACAATTAAATAATCCGGATCAATTTTACCCCGCAGCATG
The DNA here is from genome assembly GCA_963932465.1 of Maratus speciosus. Taxonomy (NCBI): domain Eukaryota; kingdom Metazoa; phylum Arthropoda; class Arachnida; order Araneae; family Salticidae; genus Maratus; species Maratus speciosus. The sequence continues at coordinate 394,941,733 of OZ010790.1, read as the reverse complement.
CTGCAGCACACAACCTGTCTGGCACATTTATTTACATCCAAATGACTTCTGAGTTTAGAGTGCTAAGCGTTAGAAAATAGTCTGTCTCTTAATTGATGCTGAGCTAGTACGACCTAATAGCAAAAGCATTGCTAGATAGGCAAGTTTTGAAGCAGGTTCAGCCGAAAAGCTATAGCATTTAATAATACCAATAGCACTGAAATAAGAAGACGGGAAAGTGGATTCTTTAGCTTCATACACATTTAGTATGGGTAAGCAACCATAAATTCTCTATTTAGACCAAACGCGAGCTGAATCAACTGATACATCAGTCAACCCTTGCCCCCTGATAGTTGGGATGCAAAATGTAAGCCAAATAATGGTACGGTTTCATAATTTGATCCTTTCTGTTAAGCACTTTTTCAATATGGGTCTTTAGTGAATTTTCTTTTAGAAAACCGAGCCAATTTTGTTCAGTTATAAAATCTGAATTTTTTATATATATATTTAAAGAAAGCATGTTTTAAAAAGATTTTGACTTTAAGCTTTTTTTTTTTATTATTATTACTTATCTTATTTTGTAAATGTTAAATGCTTGTTTTGTAAAAGATTAATAATCCAATTTCAATTTTGAATGGAAGGGTTATTGCCTAGACTAAAATAAAATTGATGCACATTATCTTGTTATTGTGCTGTCCTCTAAAAAAAAAAAACCAATTTTTGAATTTTTCTCTTTATAAAATTTAATAAAAAATAGCTTTGAAATAGCTATATTTTCACAGCTTGTTCTGACTAAGATTTTAATGTATGGTATTTTTGATTCTGTCAATATATTACAAAATGGCAGTCAATAAAAGAAGAATTTGAAAAAAAACCCACTTTTTCCTAAAAATAACCCATGTTACCTAAAAAAAAAAACCCACATGTAAAAACACTTCTAGAAACCAAAATATAAACAGTAAAGTATTTTTTTCATTATTAATTATTTTTTAAACACAATTCTGCAAAAAAAGTTTTTTTTTCAGTTTTTTTGCAATCAAATCCAAAGGGGCAACTTAATCACACATGTTTTAATTAATCCTTGTTTAAAAAGTAGAAACGCCTGAAATTGGCACTGTTATTCAGAAACTACAGAAATGTTCCATTTTTTGGTAAACATGAAAAAATCTTTCAGAAAATAATGTCAAAGTTGCCGTTTTGAACCAAATTTCCATACAAAAGGAGAAAAAACACCCAAAGAGAGGCGAAAAAACAGTCGTCATGGGACCCAAAATCGCTTGTAACTTGATAAGTGATTTATCAAAAACGTAAAACTCATTTTGATTCCAAATCGCTTAGTCAGCCCTGTCAATTTTGTACCTTTATGTTTAAAAATGAGTAAATGTGTCAGAAAGTTTCGTCCTTGTTGAACAGTGAACTTGAGAATCGCCTAATAAAATTTGCATAAAAAAAACAAAATAATGATTAAAATAAAGCTTTAACATGAGCTTAATAAGCTTGTAAACATTAAAACAATGTATGATATAAAAGTAATAGGATATCTTTGTGCACATAAAAAAAAGTGGATGGGTTATTTTTTTGCAAAAATAAAGGAGGGGTGGGGGGAGGTATGACATAACTTGTACAAATTCTTAGAAATGCAAAATATGCATTAAATTTACATAATTTATTGTTTTTTTCCCCTTTAATTAATATTTTAAAGAAAAAATGTATGCTTCGCCATTTATTTATATATAAAAAAGTGGGGTTTTTTTTTAGTTCCCGCATGGGTTTTTTTTACCTCTGTTTTCAAATCGTCACAAACTGAGCCAAACATAATATAATCAGCTGAAAATGGTGCATTTTATTCACATATTAATGGTTTAACATAAAAACATCTAAAAACTGATGTACATCATTGTAACATGTCGTATTATAACAAGAAAAATTGTGAAAATGAAGCTCTTTTTTTTGCTAGAATTCTGTATTATTAGCTTATTTTTTAAAAAACTAAATAAGCACTTCTAAAGTAATTTTAAATAATTTTATTATTGTAAATGGCATATAGAAACAGGACAAAAAGAAAATTTTACTTCAGTGATTTTTTTGATGAAGTTCTAGGGTGGGTTTTTTTTAGGATACATTTTCCTGTGGGTTTTTTTTTTAGAGGACAGCACATATATATACAAAAAAAAAATCTGCACTTACTAAGTTTTTTTTTTTCTTAAAGAAAAAAAACCTTGGCAATGCTACTCTCAAAAGTAATAGAGAAATTAAAACGATTTTAAATAAGAGAAAAAAAATTATAGTAGTTCAGGCGAGCTTAATATCTGCTTTTTAAAAAAGCACAATTTTACAAAAAAAAAAAAAAAAAAAAAATAGTAATAAGATAAAAATTTTACCCTGTTAAAAAGTTGCATTTAACAATAATACTTTACTAACTATGTACTAATTATTGATACACAGTAATAGTGAATTTTAAATGTTATGTATGGCATTTAATGTGAAATTTTACAGATCAGTGTAGTATTTGAGGTTTTTGACATAACGGTTTAAACCATAAACCCGACATAAACTGACACATACATGTCAAAAACTTGCCAACCCTGATAGTAATCTTGAAAACTGTATGGGTAGTTTGATATTTCTTATTTGACAGAATGATTAGCAAAATATGGAAGTGATTTTTTATAGCCATTTTTTTCCCCATTCAAATCAAGAAATCAGAGTTCTAACATTTTACGACTGCTCTTTCATCTTCACCTAACACTTCATTTATAATGGCTGTTTCATAATAATAGAAGCCATCAGTCCTTCGGAAAAAAATGATCCTTTCCAAAGGTATAATCCTTCATTTGGCGCCCGGGGCACATGCCCCCTCTGCCCCCCCCCCCTAGTTTCGGCCCTCCATTCACTCGATGCCAGACTGAAGTGATGGCCCAGCAACTTCTTTCACAATTCCCGTGGTAAGTGTTCGATTACTCAGCGTACATCCCATATCTGGCCACAAGTGACTTTCACCTTCTTCGAGAACTGAAAACAAGTCTGGAGAACAACGCTTTTGCACGATTTAAAATCTTCAAGACACCGTAATGACCCATCTCAACACGCTGGCGGCGACTTTCTATGAAGTGTGTATTGTAAAACTCTTCCACCGGTATGACAATGTCTCAATCTTCACTGTGACTATGGCGAAAAGTAACTTTGATTATACTTGACTCCTGGTTATAAAACCATTTTGTTATTCACACTTGTCTTTATTTTACGCCCCATCAGAGGTTGAAAAAAATACCCTTCGTACGTTAAATAACCATGTAGCATATTTCCATCCTAATTTTCGCTAGTTCATTTAAGGATAAAGCAACAATTTCAAATACTTCTGGAGTGGGAATGCGTATAGTTTAGATGCATTAGTGCGTACGCACTTCTGGAGTGTTCTCAGTGCGTATTATAGTTTAGGTGCATTAGTGCGTACACTTATGATATATGTTAAATAACTATTTGACACATTTCTATCCTAATTTTAGCTAGTTCATTTAAGGACAAAGCAACAGTTTTTTCCGGAATGTTCTCATGTTGCGCACAGTCTTTACCACGAATTTTTAATAGAATATTTCGCCTTACTTAATCGCAGAAAAATATTAAAAAATCTGAAATTAAACAGAGCGATTGTAAAATCTGCGATTTAAATATTAAATAGAATTTTTCTAATCAGAAATAGTGATGTGGAAATTCCAAGGAGTGTACGCACCTTCTGCAATTTATTACATGGCTTCCGATCGAGTGGTTGAATTATTATTAAAAACTCTGTTATTTTACATTTTATAAATTTATGTAAGCTACCTATTTCAAACTTTAAGATCAAAGTGCATTTCGGAAGCAAGTTCATTTGAATGAGTATCGGGGGAGCTCGTCTCCATAGCGACGAGATATAAATAATTCTGTAATGGAATTTAAATTTCTTTTCAGAACCGTTAAAATATCTTGTGTTGCAGCACTTCAAGGTCATTAAATGCGCCAATATCGTTTCGGAAAGCTTGAGTTGTGGTATAATTCCTTGGAAGAATTTATATTGTGTGCTTGATTACCTTTTCAATCTGGAAGTTTCAAATCGAATTTAAGGTGCTTAAAATAAAATTGCATCCCACTCAATTTTTGAAATCTTTGTTGTTGTATCTTCATGAAGCTTTTTGTGTAATGTGAAGATTTTTAAATGAATTTCATTATATAACACTTGGAAAATTTCGAAAGTTTTTCTTGCGTTCTTCTTAAGTTTATTTAGCTATTTAAACTGACTGGGCAAGAAACATATTATTGTTATTATTTTATTATGCTTTCATTGGATAAAAAACCAATGGAAATAGAATTTTTAGCATCTGTGCATTTTAATCGACTAGAAGCAGGGTTGTAAAAAACCCGGGTTTTTTGTTAAAAACCCAGCCCGGGCGGGTTTTATTAAAAAACCCGGGTTAAATGGGCAATTTTCCCCGGGTAAATTGGCTACTAAATTTTGGTACTTTGTAAAATTTATCCGTTGAAATTTTGAAAATTCTCAGAGGAATTACTCAGGGAAAATTTAATTTTTTGCTTAGGAAAGCGCAAGAAATTTGATTGCACAACCACTTCATAGTCTAATAGATGGGAATGACTTCATAGTCTTAATAAGGATCTCCATATTTTTCTCTGTTCTTAAAATACGTATATATTATATGATCCTTTTAATTTAAATAACAAACAAATTTTAAATTGCAAAGCTATCAATTGTGTGTTATTTAATAATAAAATATAAATATAACTTAAAAAAAACTTGCTCCTTTTGAAATTATCATAAGATTAGCAAATGTTGATAAAAAATATCTTACAACAAAAATGTTTCTTATGTATATACAGGGTGTCCACTCTCAACAGTGTCCAATGGCTAATTCCTAAACTGTTAGTCATACACATATAGTTTAAATATTACAAAAATGTTTTCATTTGAGGCAAAGAAATATTTTAAAAGCGATTTGGGTCAATAAAAACATTTCTTAAAAAATTACGAAATTTAAGTGTTTATACAGCCCCCGGTGCTATAAGTTATATTTAGTAAAATTTTCCTATTACACTGACAAGACAGACAAAAGAAGTCCCGTTCATATAACACTAAAATTGACTGAGTTATGAAACTTTAAAAATGCATGATTTATACCACTTTTTTGCATCTGAACACAAATGAGTTTGGCCATGCTTTGAGGGGTCATATCCTAAGTACTTAAAGTATTCAAAGAACTTTTCATGTGTATCAGCTCTTTGAAAAAAATAGTAAAGTGTTATGATTGAGTTAACTTTTATTAAGTTTCAGACTGGCTAAAATTATTGTATTTTAACACATGTTTTATTTTGTAAGGATTTGAGACTATTTCTTTTCATGATTTCTTTTAACAAATATTATGTTATTTTATTTAACTTCAACGATTGTATGTATGTTTTCCCAGTTCAAAATTTGTAGTCAAAATTTAACTCACTTTCAAGTTTCAAATATCCGATCGAGACTAAATTTTACATGTATACTGATGTAAATCCGATGACAATCTAATATTATTATGATTTCCGGTGGTTACCATTCATACTTATTTTACAGGATAACAAAAAATTTCGGATAGATTACTGCCAAGAAGTTTAAGAAAAAGTTTTAGATTAGATAACACAAAATTGCGATGGTTCTGTTTTTTAACTTTTATGTATTTTTTAGCACTGAATCTGAGAATTACCTTAATTTTTAACCATCATCTCAGTATGTTTTGCAAATCGTAAATTGTCAAAGTTAAAAAATAACAAAAATCAAATACTATAAAATAGAAGAGACGGCTGAGTTTTTTAACTTTTGATAATTGATTTTTATGTACTTTTTAGCACTGAATCTGAAAATGACCTTCATTTGTAATCATCACGTTATAGTTTTTTTGCAAATCGTAAATGTCAAAGTTCAAATATAGCAAACATCTGATACTATAAAACATATGTAAAACTTTTTTTATTTAATTTTCCTGACGTGATGGTTAAAAATGAAGGTCATTTTCGGATTCAGCAGTAAAAAATACTATGAAACAGATGTAAAACTTTTTTTATTTTATTTTCCTTATGTGATGTTTAAAAATGAAGGTCATTTTCGGATTCAGCAGTAAAAAGTACATAAAATAATTTAATAAATATAAGTTTAGTAAATATAATACTCTTGAAGCTAACTGAAAAGCTTAAATTTACGTTTTAAATTAAAAGCTAAAACTTTTAAAATTATAGGGTTCCCAATCTAAAAGTGCAAGTAAATTAGTACAAATATATTATCTAAGATTCAAAGAAGTGAATAAATAAAACAAAATAACCATGAACAACAAATACATCATTTGTTCCTTTCCAGAAATACTCTTAAAAAAACCCGGGCTTTTTAAGTGGGTTTTTTATAAAAAACCCAGCCCGGGCGGGCAGCTGGGCGGGTACCCGGGCAGCTACCCACTACAACCCTGACTAGAAGAAACGAAAAAGATAATCATTCAACGGTATATTTTCTTTACTAATATATAATGTAAAATATAAAAAGAAAAAACAGTTTACGCATATTTTCATTTTTAATGGCTTTCTGTATTGCTTTTGGCTAAATTTTGTAATCAATCCGTTATGATCAGCATAAGCTACTTATTATATATTGTATACTTTTTATATATCGCACTCTTGCATCAAAAGTGCCATAACTCAAAAAACTCAGTTTTTCAGGAAATGCGAAAAACTGTTTTCCGGCTGTGTAGGTAAATTTTAGTTCATCTAGTGATGTAACTAAGAAGAACTGTGCATATAATAATACGATAGATTTTCCTTTTTGCAGACTTTTTTTAAATTTTCATGTTCATGTAGGAAGGTTAGATCACAGCTGAAGATGTGGCACTTCTCTAGAAGGGTAAGTGGACATCTTGCAAACATAAACAAGTTGAAAATTGCTCGTCGAACGTGGCAAATGAGGTGCGTTCGTACTATAACTAGTTTTATAATTATTTTTTACACCCCATATTGTACTGAATGTATAATTTTTTGCACTTCATAAAGTGCACAGTCTGCAGCATCATTAAAATGCACTTGCAATAATTTTTCCCATTGCCCGTAATGTAAAGAAAAACTTTTGACTGTCCCTGTAATTAAACTATACATCCGATTTTCATAAAATTTGAAATGGCTCGACAAAATTTTGCAACAATCATATATTTAAAATTTCAGACCATTCGGTTGGGTAGTTTTTGCTCTGTTATATGCGGACAGACGGACGGACGGACTGAACGACGACTATAGGTGCTACGTATTTATATAACTACGAACGCACCTAAAAACGACACAACTGCTGAAATTTTTAGTGCACTATCTGGCACTTTAGGTGATTTGGTAGAGGCGTAAAAACCAAGCTGAATGGTAGCCGAAACTCAACAAACTCAATTTTTGAGTTGAGAGCCTTTTTGAAACAAGGGTGCGATATGTAGGAAGGTGATACGTAAATCGTTAATTTATTGAAATATTCAAATAGTAACGGAATGCTGAAATCATATCTTGATTTAATTCCTTAAAGACAATATTACAATGCTTTATAACTAGCTTCTTCAACCATACCAGGGTTAACACTTAAAATATATAATCTGTAGAATATTCTAATTAGGCCTAATATAGTCGGTTGCTTTATTGACATCTTCCGTGTCCATTCTTCATGAATAATGGAAAAATAAGAGACGCTATTTTCTTATTCCCAAAGTTTTAAGTCATTGTGCTCGTGATCTGTGAATTCGCTTTTATATCTCATGCGTTTAAATCATAGGCAATAATAAGTGCAAGAGACTTAGTTGATTTGATCACGTACATTATAAATGAAATGAATGATGCTACCTAAATTCAAATCATACATATGTATAACTACTTATTATACATTATACGTACATTTCCTTTTAGATTGTATCATAAAATTAAATAACATATTGCAGAATTTTGATGAAATCTCACCACTCTGTCATTCAGTTGCAATGTCAGCACATTTAATAGATTTATTTTCTCGCTGCATTTTTTTTATTTAATAATTTATATATATATTATTATTATATATTTTGGATTTTTTATCATCAATTTTAGATGTAATTATTAGCTGTTCTCTGCAGGGTTGCAAAAAAGCCGGCTAAAATTAAAAAAAGCCACGCCGGTGGCTTTTATTGGTTTTAACCGGCTTTTTTTGGCCAAAATTGGCCTTTTTTGGCCAAAATTGGCCTTTTTTGGCCAAAATTGGCTTTTATACAATGAAGCATTTTAATTATATATGACACATTTTTAAGTGTTTTTTAATTTGTTTTAAAGACATTTAGTTGAGGTAGAAATCAATATAACCCAATATTTATCAATAATGAAGACATTAATATTGGAATAAAAGGTCATACCAATTGCTTTGTCTGGTTTACAGGTTTACACTGACCTTAACAATCTTTTTTTTTTTAAATTTTTATTGCTTTATATAATTAAAAGGGACAATGGTTGCTTAGTTATATATTTTATTAACTAATTTTAAGGGATATTAATAATACAAGTATTATTTTATTTCTCATAAACATTTATTTAAAATTGCACATAAAGTCATTTAATAAAAACATCATTTTTCTCTATTAAAGCAGTATTATGAATAACATATGCATTAATTTATATGCACTATTTTAAATAGTAAGTAGCTTTTCAAAATTCTAATTCAACAAGTTTAATTTGGAGAATTTTTTTTTTAATTGTTCTCTTTATTTTATGCACTTACATGTACTAAAATTTCCTCAAATGTTATATCCTTTCTAATTTCTCTTTCAACATTGTTCATTCTACTATTTTAATCTGTCCATATGGACATATCTGGAATAAGTTACATAACAGCTTAGTAGCAGAAAGACTTTTTACATATATCATTTTTATAAGTATTTTTTATATAATGATTGCTTTTACTTATTATTGCTCAAGTATTATATAAAATAATTTCAGTTATTAAATACATATAAGCTATTTAGCTTTAATCAATTTTAAAAGTAAACATGAGATGTAAGAATGTTTCTATTTTAATGTGTGACATTTTCTTATTCTTTCATATAAACTTTAAAATGTGTGGTATGTGTAGAGCCATGATAAAGAATTCCAAACCAATACTTTAGAGTCTTAATTTAATGTATTCTTCTGAATATTCATAATTTTTTTCAGACATAATGCTTTCACAGTTGCATTCTAGCAGTTATAAGGTCTTATTTATTTGACAAAATTTAATAGAAGTTAATATTTTTTTCATAGAAAATATTTATAAGTGTATTAAAAATAAATTAATCCAAAGTTTATATGAATTATCTATAAACCACCTTTTTGAAAAATAAAAGCCGGCTTTTTTCAATTAAAGCCGGCTTTTTTTAAGCGGCTAAAACCAAAAAAAGCCGGCCGGCTTTTTTTGGCCTGGCTAAAAGCCGGCAACCCTGGTTCTCTGTGTAATACAGAAGATAAGTAATAACAGTCATAAAAATATGATTTACACGTTTTCTTACACGTGTGAAATTACTTTCAGCGATTTCAGATTTGTACATTTTGTGGAAATTTATATAATCGTAGTACGTTTTCCTACATAGTAACTTGCATGAACCGAGGAACTTCAAAAGCCTTAATATATTTAGGTTTCCCTGTTTAGTTTCCAAAGGTATTTTTAAACTGTTCGTTCTTTTTTAACGAGGTTATTAGATACACAGTGTTTGTTCACTGTTTATTTTTTCTATACAAAAAATAAATAGTTTGAAGTAAACTCTCGGCGACGTGAGCAGAAGCGTCGGAATATAGCAGAATGTGTGTTTGTTGAACTGATAAAAGCTTAACGTTATCAGCTTTTTGTAGGGATACCGTATTACGCATTCTTAATTTTAAATTGCAATCCCTCCACATTCAGAGGCTTTGGATGATACTTGAAATCTTATTCATTTTACAAAAATGTTATTATTTTGTATTATATATTTTTTTTTTCAAAAGAAAAATTATTTATATATATTAATAGATTTTTCGAATGTGAGTGATAGAAATCATTGAAATCTTGATGAAGATTCTTAAGGGAAAATGTATACTTGAAATTTTTTATTTTTATTTATTTATTTATTTTTATTTATTTATTTATTTATTTATTTATTTATTTATTTATTTTTTGAGGGTCGGTGAGGGGCTGTTAATAGAAATTTTTATATAATTCAAGGCTCAACGCAAATAAGAGAATTCTGAATTCTAAATCTGTTGTGTGTATTTGTGTTCAGTTTTGTTTTCGGTCTGAAGATATGTAAATTATGTATTTTTTTCTTAAATCTCCCAGACGCGAGACCCTTCCTTTCTCCTAGACTTGACACTTGTCTCTGCAGCACCAGTAGGATTCATATTATTTGAACGACACCTTATGTGTGGTAGCTAAATCAATTAATTCTCTGAGGATTTTGAGCGGTGGCTCTGGATACAGCTCATACATATATACATGATACACTATATGACCAAAGGTGACCGGCCACTTGCGATTTTAGACGTTTTGTTAAATATCTAGAAAAATACACGAGGAATTAACCTGAAACTGCAGGTGTGTAAACAGTATAGTATAGGTCATATATTTCCGCGAAGATTTTTTCCCGAAACCCCATAGGGGACAGTCAACATATTGAAAAAGAACGAATATCTTTTGGATAACCCTGTAAAAACTAATGTAGCAAAAGCATTCAAACTCAAGATTATTAATAAGTGGCTTATTGTAATATAATGTGTTCATTTTTATGAGGATAGCATGTATACTCGTAGAGAAATTTATGTAGAGATCGTGTATGTAGTATTATCGTAGAGAAAGGTTTTCATGAAAACAGTCCGAAATTTCGCCAAGTTTTTTGCTTATAATTTGCAGAGTTCTTAATATAAAAAAGTTTTTTTCAGAAAATATGATGAACAACATTGTACACAATACTCTGCAATAAGAATTAAAAAATAATAAAAACTGAATGAAAAATGAGCAGGTTTACTAAAAAATGTTTCATTGCGCATGCGCGAATGCAATCAAAATATAATGTGCATAATGTGTTAGCTAAATGCATAGAGCAACTTCTGTTAAAGTCTCAAAAACATAGTTTGAAAAGTCTGATAATAATCGTTTTTAGAATAAACTCAAAATCCGATGTTCCCAAAATAAAGCAAAAAGATGAGGGGTTGTATTCATATATCCATTGATTAGTGCCAATATAGCATACACAATATTGCACGTATTGCTGTATTTGGATACAGCCCCTCATCTTTTTGCTTACTTTTGGGAATAACGGATTTTTAGCTTATTCTATAAACGATTATTATCAGACTTTTCAAACTATGTTTTTGAGACTTTCACAAAAGTTGCTCTATACATTTAGCAACATTATGCAAATTATATTTTGATTACGTTCGAGCATGCGCAGTGAATCATTATTTAGTAAACCTGCTCATTTTTCATACAATTTTTATTATTTTTTCATTCTGATTGCAGAGTATTGTGTACAATTTTGCTTGTCATATTTTCTGAAAAGAGTTTTTTTTATATATATATATATTAAGAACTCTGCAAATTATAAGCAAAAAACTTGGCGAAATTTGGGACTGTTTTTATTAAAACCTTAATTTCTCTACGAGCATAAATGCTATCCTCATAAAAATGAACACATAATATTACAATAAGCCACTTATTAATAATCTCGAGTTTAAACGCTGTTGCTCCATTAGTTTTTACAGGGTTATCTAAAAGATATTCGTTCTTTTTCAATTTTTTGACGGTCCCCTATGGGGTTTCGGGAAAAAAATCTTCTCCGAAATATATGCCTTATACTATACTGTTTACACACCTGCAGTTTCAGGTTAATTCCTCATGTATTTTTCTAGATATTTGACAAAGCGTCTAAAATTGCAAGTGACCGGTCTCCTTTGGCCATATAGTGTACATATATATGCATACTTGAGGCATTCTCAAAAAATCTTAACTTCCAGGAATAAAAATCTGGTGAAATTAAATTTAATAAAATAACATTTTAAATCCATGGGATACATTATGCATAAAAAAATACACATAAGGATAAAAGAAAACCAAGTTTCTTTTACAGGATAAACATGCAAAGATAATTTTAGATAACAGATGGATATATACAAGCCCTCATTGGATATGTTGAAGAAAGTTCCGGTTTTATCGTGGACGATCATGAACTAAAAGATAAGCAGATTTACCTTATCTTTATTTTATGATTTAATGTGACTATTATTATTACACGTTAAGTCTCATTTTTTATCTAACAAAAATTGCCATCTATTTTTAAGTAAATCATGTTAAGACTAGTTACATTGGATTAGGTTAAAAAAAAAATAATAATTTACCTCGAAAAGTGCAGGAATAAACCTTAGGGTACCAACCAAGCCGCGATGCTTGAAATTGATATTTAAATGCTGATTTAAATTCTGCAGTAAATTTCCTGTCAAAGAATTTTATCCATTCTTTCTCTAGACTACTTCTGCTTGAGAAAAAAGTTGGAAAAATTCTGTGGCTGCATCTGAAGTGATTTTCTGTATAATTTTAGAAGAGGGACGGTAAGGAATCTAAAACCCAGAGACAGAGTTAAAAAAATAATAACAACCGTAAAAATGTGTGCAGGTATATTTTTTGCTACATATTTATATAAAACAATTGTCCCAGTTTCGGAAAAAAATTACATCGAATTACTTTTATTGAAACAATTTTATACAGACAGCTCCAAACTTAAAAATCAGCTTCAGGGACTCGGGGCGGTATAGGAATTTCGTGGTATATTTGGACCCCCAACATCGTCCAACACTTATTTATCTCGTTCATATTGTTATGCAGTCATGCAATGTAATGTTTTCCAGTGTAAGAAAAAAAAACCAAGAATATAAACTAAAATAAAAATTATTATTTAGGGATTTAAAAGTCAAAAAATTGTGAGAAAGCCTCACATACATACATGCATAAACACATAACCTCTCTTGACAGGCTTCAATTGGGGGAGGGATATACTAATATATACTCTATACTGGCACTTGCTATACTACATAGTTTTCACCACGATGTGTTGCTGATGAGAAAGGCATGGGAAATGGGACTTTTTAAATTCTTCAAGGCATTTTTAGATTCTGAAGGACTTTTTTTAAATTATCAAAGAAAACTTTTTAGAACCTTACGGGATTTTTTTTAATTAATTCTTTTTATTTTTAATGGCACTTTTATATTTAAAATTTACTACAGTCTTTTCAAGATACAACAATTAGGCAGTTTTTATAATACAAAAAGCAATTTTTTTTTTAATCAAAAGACAGTAAGGTAAAAAAAATCACTTAGGGGTTAGAAGGGTTCTCTTACTATTTTTTAAAAACCAAAGTGGGAACTGCAATCCCTCAAGTCTGCCTGGGAGAAACTAAATATATAATAAGTATAAAGAAAAATAGTTCTCTACGTCCGTATATATAGCACCTCTGATGATTCTGTGGATTATTCATAGTTTTTTATTTTACATACTGGTTCCCTATGTTCATATTTTGTTCATCTATTAGAATTTTACCATTTGTTCATATATTTGTGATTTCATCTTTATTATATATATATTTAAAATTTAGATAAGCATTAATATATTCCATAGAAAGAATTTTAATTACGAAAAATTTAAAACCGTTTTTGATCTGTGACATGGTGATTTGTAACACATAGCCAATTAAAATATCAAAAATAAGTATGCCAAATGTGGAACCAAACCTTGTTCAGTAAATCATCCTGTTGTTATAGCTACTGTCGCGCTTTTTTCCCCTCTTCCCGTGTTAAAGAAATTTTCATTACGTTCTATGAATGGGAATATTTTGGATATATTTTTAATAATATATTCTTACATTATTAAGGAATGTTCTGTAATCGGATACCTTAAATGACGATACCACAGCACGTGATTTCTTTTTTCTAATAATGTTTCGACTCTTAAAGAAATACATGATTGTCCCGGCAAAAGACGTTGCGCCAACCAAAAGAACCTATGTATATATTTTTTCTTTTTAGGTAAGTTCGTAATTATATACATACGTAGCGCCTATAGTCGTCGTTCGGTCCGTCTGTCTGTCTGTCCGTATATAACAGAGCAAAAACTACTCAATTGAATGGTCTGAAATTTTAAATGTATAATTGCTGCAAAAATTTGTCCAGTCATTTCGAATTTTATGAAAAGCGGATGTATAGTTTAATTACAGAGACAGTCAAAAGTTTTTCGTAACATTGCGGCCAACGGGAAAAAAATTGTTTCAAGTTTAATGATGTTACAGCCTTTAGAACAGAATGAAATTAATATACACTTATGAAGTGCGCTAAAATATACATTCAGTACAATATGCGGTGCAAAAAATATTTATAAAACTAGTTATAGTACACTTTTGCCACAAACTATTACGAACTCATTTGCCACGTTTGACGGGCAATTTCCAACTTGTTTATTTGCGCTATAGTTCATTCATAAACCTTTACCATTTATCCTTAGATCATTTAATTTAATTTTTCTGTTTTCATTTTACATTCATTTAGTCCGCTTGTATATTTTGAAAGAGCTTTTAAGGAACCTTTTTAATTCTTGCTTTTTTTCATGTTAAATTAATTTGTTTCTTTTAGTTAATCAACTTAGTTTTCTTTTTCTGTTGTTTTTGCCTTTTCTCTAAATTAAGTGAATCTCATTGCAATTTAAAATGAACCGGTGGCTTATGCTATGCAAGATTGGCCAGTCTTGTACATTTCTTTTTTTTTTTTTTTTTTTTTTTTTTTTTTTGTTCTTTTTTTTTTTTTTTTACTTCCTTGTTCTTTTTTTCTTGTACATATTTTTATGTAGCATTTCTTTTCTTAATATCTTCTCTTCCTCCCCTATAATTTAATTGAAACAAATGCAAATGTATGTTTAAGGCTTGTAGTTATTGTTTGAACTAGTTTTGCATCTCATTTGGATTATGTACTTAAGTAATTCTAAAGAACTTTGTTTTTTTTTTTTTTTTTTTTTTTTTTTTCCTTCAAAGTTCGAATTTAAGTATTTTTTGTTACTTTGAAAAACCGGATTATTTTGACAATTTAATAACGTCTTATGAATATATTAAGTTACTAATTTTAAAGCTTCGCTTTTTCTGGTGCATGTAATTTCTAAGATCATTTTTAACTTGATTAATATTTAATGAAATTTTAATGTGTAAAATGAGTTTTATTTGTCTTTGTTTCTGCTGTCTGTTTAAAATTTGAGCGACCAAAGTAACAAAAGATTATTTATTAAAGATTAGATATATTTATGTATGAGAAGTCGCGCATTTTTTAAAATGATAATCCTGATAACGTTGCACTGTCTTCAAGACTAATCATTCTCAAAATAAAAATGAACCTTTATTCATATTCTTTATTATCTGTCCAGAAGTTACAAAATCTCCAGCTAACATATTAAAAATAGCTCTTAAGAGCCAATGACTTGCAGTATTATGAAACTGTTTGTACTGAATTATGTTACTTAATCAGCTTCGGGCGGGTTCATGGGAAAACATAACAGAAGCTTGAACTGAAAATAATAATGACAGATCGATTGAAATAACACAAAACAAGTTAATGGATGAATTTAATAGAAAATGTACTTTTTTGTGAAAGCTATGGTTATTCAAAATAAATAAATAAGTGTAAATTAGTCACTTTCACATAGGTATATGTGTAAATTTGTAAAATTACACTTTTATCATAAAATTTACACTCTTGTCTTAAAAATTCACCTGTATTTATGTGTATTTATCGGCTTAATGGAAGTGTGCAATTTGTTATCCCCTTCAAAAACTCATACAAGTGTGTAAATATAGAATTTACCCGAATTGTCGTGATAATGTAAATTTACAAATTTTGCATAATACACAAATATGTCTGTATTTTGCATGTTACACCGAAATATGATAAGAATATTGCACAGATATATGCGTAAGATCAGAACATTACACAGAAATATTGATACGCATTTTACACAGCTATATGTGTAAGAACAGAATATTACAAAAGATTATGTGTAAGGATACTACACAGAAACATGTGTATGAACAGAATATTACAAAAGATTATGTGTAAGAATACTACATAGAAATATGTGTAAGAACAGAATATTACACAGAAATATGCGTACTTATATGCACTCAGTAAATGTCGATACTTGTAAACTTGGCTTGTGTAATAGTAACTGAATAGTCAAGGTGGTGCTTTGGAAAGTTGAAGTTCCTTAGTTCGTATCCCGTTTCGGTAAGTATTGCTTGTTTACTGCAGATTGAATTAAATAGAGAATTCCACCTCTTGGTGTAGATGTATCTTTGAAAAGTTATGACTGAAAATGATAGAAAAAAAAAATCCGCCAAAATACTGAAATAATACTGGCGTCACAATCTCGGTATTTTAACGAAATTTTATTTTATAATGTATTTATTTGGATTATACAGGCTCTGTGCATAAATTTTGCATACGATTTTAGGACTTCAAAACAACTTTAATAAGATAGAGATGTCATGGAGTAAATATAATTTCGGACGATCCTGTTTCTTATAAATTAAAGGTACACTATTTTGTATTAAAAAAATCTGCTGGAAAGAGAAAAAAACACAACAAGCACATGAGTTTGTCACCAAGCACGTGAGTTTGTTCTTCATGCAAATTTGTTTTGCGACCAAAAAAATATTCAATTTAAAATTTACATCGCAAACTGTAAGGGTATGTACTATGTACACAAAATCCATCGTTTTTGTATATTACACTGATATACGTGTACAATTTACACGTTAAGCTGTGTATTTCAGAGTTATCTGATAACTTTTTACACACTTCTTAAGCAGCTTAATGTATTATCATCAAAATACTCAGAACAATGTGCATTTTGAAATTGACACACCAGGCATGTATTTGGCAATTTACATGCCACTTTATACATATAGACAAATCGTTTTTGTATCATCAGTATACCTGTTTTAATGTGTAAATTTACTCATTTATTTTTTAGTGTAAAGTTAGTTAAAATCTTATTTTTGCTTAAAAGATAATACAAAGTTTACACAAAGAATTAAATCTTTGTATTATTCCTTGAAATCTTAGGTTATCATCCCTTAGAATCTTAGGATAGAGTTATTCCGCAATTTTGTTTAAATAGATTATTTGAAAACTTTTTCTCCTATTTCCTTAAACCACTTATTTTTTGTTTTTTGTTCTTATGTATTATCAAAATAATAATAAAAGTGGAAAAAAGAAATACAAATTTTCTATAAGATATATGTGTACCCATGTACTATTTACACGTTAAACTGCGTATTTCAGAGTTTAGTGAAAGTAGTTTAGTTTTAGAGACTGTGTATATATGTATATTATATAATTTTACTGATTTCCAGTGGTCTTTGTATTACTGAAAAATAAAACCAAAGAAACTTTTTTTTTTATTATAAACGACATTTTTCTAGTTAAAAAGTGAAATAATACACACAGTTGACTCTCGATTTACCTGCGATGGTCGGGAAATACCTCGACCCGGATAAGCGAATAACCCGGATAATCGAATTTGTACAAATTTTGGAAAAGTATAGAAAATGTCAAATTATTATACAATAAGACATTAATAATTTAATTAATACAGAAGAAAGAGAATTAACATAAATTTTAATGTTATTTGGATTTACAATTAGTATGATATAAAAAAATAAAAATGTAGTTTTCCTCATTGTTTTGTGAAGAATGAAATGATGGAAGTCTGTTTTCGTTTTTTATTTACTCTTCGACGAATTTTACTACACAAATTTCTCAACATCATTTTTTCAGCAGATGTGCTTTCATCTTCTTGCTCCAAGTAATTAAGTAACGCCCCACACTGTAAAAAAAAAAAAACGGAAATACTACTGGCAATCTAGACGTCAGTACTATTTCCGTTTTTTTTTTTTTACGGGAATTTTTACCCATAAATTACAGAAAAATTTCCGTTTTTCTGATTAAAAACGGAAATTTTTCTGTAATTTATGGATAAAAATTCCCGTAAAAAAACGGAAATAGTACTGACGTCTAGATTGCCAGTAGTATTTCCGTTTTTTAGTCCGTTTTTTTTTTTACAGTGCAGTGTGTACTAATGCGTCACCGTGACATAATTTTTGATGAGTTACAAGATCTTCTTGACAATATCATCCTCACTTAAAACTTCGTAACATTCCAATTTCGAATCTTCGTTAATCCATTGTTACACTGCTTCTTCGTCTACATTTTCAGAACAGTTTAACCTTCTCAAATCTTCTAAGATTTTTCTCTGTAAATCAGTCTTCTGTAGGAATTTCATTTTCTTCATCCGATAAAATTGCCCTCCATGAATTTCTTAAGCGTACTGCTTTTTACTAATTTTCATGCAGCATCAACATAATAAATTGCATCCAAAACTGTGAGATTTTTACTATCCCGGTTAATCGAGAGTCTACTGTATTAATTAACTTTGTTTTTTCAAGATCTTAAACGAAAATTTCAATAAAATTGTGAAAGTCCGATATCACATTGAGGTTTTTCTCGCACTTGTTACAAAAACGTATTTTTGATTTTCCACGCCTGGATTGAGTAAAACAGTACGCTGTGCATAGATAACAATGAAATATGACTATTAAATCTTCAGATCAAGGGCCTCAACGTCAATTTTGCAACACATTTTAATATTCATCTTGCTTGGCACAATGTCTAATATCCTGAAAACCGCAATTAATAATGTGTATTTGTATATGTATTTCTAAGCATATAGGATTTCTCAAATATTCAGAAAGTCTAATTTTTAAGAATGTCAAATTATCAAGATGTCAAGTTTTTCTGTTTCTGATATGCTATGAAATTCAGTTGTTGGCAACTGTTAAATGAAAACAGAAAAAGAAAAGGAAAAGGTATAAGTACCAAAAAAAAAAAAAGTTGAAAATATTATCATAAAATTTTTGAAAAATGATAAACAAAAAGTTTTATATTTTTTGAACATAATAAAAGTATTGACATGATTTAAAACCTATTTGATTAATTTAAGACATCGCGCAGCGAAAATTCAGCATCCATAATGTAACATTTAAATCATTTATTCAAATCTGCCATTTTTATTTCAGTGAAAGATAAAATATGAAAATCGTCTGAATTTCCACAGAAAAGCATTGTGACATAAAAGAAGAGGTCTACATTTTTCGAAACTAATTGACTAAATTTCAACAAAACATAATATGCATATTATACCGGGTACTTCACCAACATACCTACTTAATTATAAGTTAATCGGGTGCTTTTTGCGGCTGTTATCGTATCGCGAGACGTACAAATACACAAACATCAAAAATTTTTCTTCTCACCTTCATTTGACCTTTCGGCAATTAACTGCGTTTTAGTGTTCGTTGAACAAGTTATTTAAAATTGTATCTTAAAATTTTAACTGCTCTGATTCATTGTTATTTGCTGTAAATCTTAAAATTTGCTGCTCCGGAAAAAAAATGATCAATTGAGCTTTACTGCCCCTGAATGAGTTTAAGTTGTGAATAAATAAATACCAATTTGTTTTGTTTTTTGTGTTATTTCACGCTGAAAACGAAACGATTTTTGTTTTTCTACTGAAAGTTAATACTGAACATCGGAGATTTTTAATGTCTACTTAAAGCACAATTCTGAAACTCTTGAATATTAAAACGTTAGAATAAGGTAATTTTTATATAACTTGTGACTTTTTAAAAGAAAACTCAATACAACATTTTTTTTTTTTTTTCATTTTGGAACCCTTAAAGTGCAAGTTTTTTTGCTCCACCCTGTATTTAAGTCATCACAACTAGTTTAACGGACCGGTGACACGACGGACAAAAGAACTGATCAAAAACTTTAAAAAGCGTTTTTCTTGAAACAAGTATTTTATTTTAAATCGGTGTAGGTTCTCATGCTTAATCGTTCAAGCATTTTGCAAATTAAACTAATTTTTTATAATTAGAAAACAAACTTTAAAAAAGTTAGCTTTTTTAATATTTTCGATATTTTAAAAAACAGCTTCAAAAATGAAAAATTAAAACCAAATATTGATTTTAAAGTACTGATAGTCGCCATTTTGTGAAATTTTGATTTATTTTATGAATTTTAGGTTTGACTTCCAACTAATTTAATATTTTTTTTTAAGAATCAAGTAATTTTTTTTGTGTCAGATGATTAGTAAGAGGCAATCACCTACGCAGATTTACTGATGCACACCAAGCATAGCGAACTTTGGAGGAGTTTAGATAGATTCAAATGTCAACACTTTTATATGAAAATATTCACACACTTAGACAAAAACACAATAAACTCAATGCAGAAATCTTTTATATATATATATAACCCTAGACACAATATTTTAAAAATCAATTCCCGGAAAGCCCTGTCGGGAGAATCGCTGCTCAAACTAATTATTGCATAAAATTCCCGAAAGAATATATTATATAACATGTACTATTTTAGTGTCTGTGTGAGTTTTTTATTACTGTGTTTTTTATTGTGTGTGAGTCTATGCATGTCGTATGCTCTACTTGAACCTGCACTGTTTGATAAGTTACCTTGGTAACTGCGTTAATGAGATTTCTTTTCCTTTTTTTTAAACTAATAAATCATCGTTACTAAAACTAGCCATTCTTCTAAATTATGCTCGTTATAAATTCAGGATAATTTTTATGTTTCATAAAACACATACATTTAAATTACTTATACTATTTGGCACTTTTCCATATGTTATAATATTAACTTTAGCGAAATTTACAGCTTTAAAGTTTCGTAAAAACTTTCAAGTATGTGTGTTCTACTAGCGAATATGTAATTATATTATTATCTTTAGTATTAATTATGCTTATGAAGCTCGTCTGAAAAATCTATAACACATTCTTCTTTTCGTCGCTCTAATTTTTTTTCCGTTTTTTTTTTTTTTTCCATATGCTATTTTCAGAAATGTAATTTCAATTTTTAGCTATTATTAGATATGATATTAAAAAGTGATGCTATCTCGTATGTAAATTTTCTCTAAAAGTTAAAGATATTAGTCATAAGAGAGAAATGTCATTATATATATATATATGTATATAATGCCACATATTTTGTGATTTTATATGTATAGATTGAGAAGTTAATATTATTGAGTTTATTATCAACTAATTTTTTGTGTACTTATGTACAACGACTTTTATATTTAGTTGTAAGCGAGTATTTAACACTGAAATTTTATGGATTGCTTTGTCTATGCATATTATTTGTAATTTGCCTACTAATGTTTCGTTTTAATTAGAAAAAAACCACCTTTTATAACAAGTTTATTATCTTCAAAAAAAAAAAAAAAAAAAAAAAACTATACATATGAATTCATAGTATAAAATCGTTGATCATCTAGTGAGTTCGCAGTATTTTTTTATTAATTTTACGCAATTAAACGTTCTAGTAAGCTTGGTAAAAAATTCATAAGCAGAGATCTTATGCAATACACTTTTTCATATTTATAATTTAAATACATATATATATATATATATATATTATATATATATATCAATATGTAATATGCTTTTTGTTGTACTGGTGTGTCAATCGTCATATTACATTTGGAGCTCACATTAGTGTTTCTTCTAATATTTTGTATTAGAATGTGCATTAATTTTTTCTCCGTTATCGAAAAAGATCATTATCGTTGTCATAACTTTCACTGCATTTTATTGTATTCTTTTATTTTATATCACTAATTACTGTGCAGCAAGTGGTGTTATCGAATGAACAGTTTGGCTATTGGTTTTCAATTAAAGAGAGTTTGTCAGACACCGTTACCTCTACTTATAAACTGAATTATTTTTTCTTTGCATTCAAATTCAAAAATAGGTAATTTCCGCGAATAAACGAGAATAGTTGCTTGCAATTAGTCTCGAATTATCAAGTTACTATAGCATATGTTTATGATTGCTTGTCGATTCGTGAAAACTTCTAATTGCATCTTGGTAACGTTTGTTTTTATCACTGCAAAAATTTGTACGAATGCAGTCGGATATTTTGAAGCATTATTAAACATTTCAACATTCTTTATATAATATTAGACATTATTATATAAAGAATGCCTTAAAAATTGATTGCAGAATTTTGTGTATCAAGTTAATATAACACACTGCAAATTAAAATGCCTGAAATTCAGGGATATGTGTCTGAAACAGACAGTTCAATTTTAAGACATTTTTAAATGTCTCTCCTTTCTTTTTCGCTAAGCATTTTTGCATCTAAAAGGACTGTTATTTTAGGCACTTGAAACGCCTGAATTTCCGCCATTTTTAAACGGCAATAGGTAGCTATTTTTGACCATTTTTTTCTTAACCTTCCTGAATTTAGCCCCCCCCCCCGCCCCCTTCCGAAATTTGGCATAAAATTTTCGTAAAGATGATATTTTAAGCCTGTTTCGATTTTATACTGATTATGATCATTATTTTTTACTTACAGAGTAGGAAATGATTTAAAAAAATTATCTAAATATATATTTATATACTATATTCATATCCAGGTATACCTGAATCTGAAGTTTGTTGAAAATCCAAGCATATTAGTTCTTGAGATTGAGCTATTGTGGAAATCGTGAAAAAGGCTGCATAGCAGCGCCACCTGTTGAGTGATTTACACCCAAAACTAATCAGCATCAATTTATATCAGGGACTAACTGAATATGAATTTTTATTAAATTCCGTGCATTAGTTCTTGAGATAGAGCACCCACAAAATTTGTGTCACATACATACATACAGAGTCACAGATTCTCAGACAGACATTTTGTAAAAACATGTGTTTCATAATCTCTGACCCCTAAAACGTGTAAATCCGTCGAAAACCGAAAGTCGATAATTTTCACGAATTAAACTTATTCACTTACTTTCTTCTTGTAAAGATAGAAGAAAGTAATAATAATAATTACCCTTATGTTAATACCATATCATCATTAATTTATCTTTATTTAATGTATCGTATTTAGGAAAAATATATGATGCTGAATATTATAAACTTTACAGAAATTAATTATTTCAACTTCTTGATGCAAAATAATTTTGAACAGTTAAAATATATTTATTTCTTTAAATTTTAATTAATTTTTGTTGCTGTTTCCAAGCTACCACGAAGGTAAACGACTCGGGTAATTTTGTAAAAAAGTGGTACCCTTATCGTCGTTTAATCGAACAATACTGCAGGCCTAATACACTAAATAATTTCTAATTTTCTTTCAAACCATTTTCTAAAAGATCCTTAGTCTTTATAGGAAATGTTATATAATTTTCTTAGTATTGGAATACGAATAGATATACATTTTTTGTATTTAGGCATACAAAATGGCTTCATGAATGCGTCAAAAAATAGTCAGTTTGGATTTGAGAAAAGTACTTAAAAAAATAATAATAATGAAAATATATATTAGCCTGCTTTAATTCATCTAGAAACCAACAATATTTCTCCTGTTTCTCTTAAGTATTTGGCTAACTATTGTTCGGTATTTGACCAACCAGATATTCATCAAAAGGCCGAGTATTCATTACATCTGAGAATGACATAAATTACAGTTTTCTAAATATGTATTTAAAAAAAAAAAAAAAAATTAGAGCCTCTTTAACATTTGAAAGTCAGAAAATTTTGTCTATAGTTTTCAAAAAATATTTTTGAAAGCTAATAACTTCTAAACAAAATAGACAAAAAATATTTCAGTAAAGGAGAATAAGAGCAATATTAACAATTGTTTTAAAAGCAGGGGTTAGATACAGGCAAAATTTGGGGCCCAACTTTCACAAAAATCCATTCAATAAAACAGCCCCCTTCACAAAATTTCTTTTCATAAAACAGGGCCCTTCACAAAATTCCTTTTAAAGAACAAACCCCTTCACAAAGTTCATTTTAATAGAACAGACCTCATCACAAATTCTGTTCCATAAAAACATACCCTTCATTAATTATTTTTGTACTAGCCGACATTGGCGACCAGTTTGGTCTCCCTTAAATGTATGCTAAGCATTGTATCATTTTACTTTATTCATAATTTAATTTACTTGCTCAATCCTTCGCCAAATCGAGATATTCTGATATAGAAATCATGAACTCGGTTTTATGTTAGCCGGGCGCAGATGATAAATCGCCAAGCATTGTTCCCGTCATATTTTTTCGTATTTCATGAATTTCATTTAAAATATAATACTTTCACACTCATTTTATTTAAAATACATAACTTCAATCTAAAACTAAAAAATTTTTAATTTATCACTCAATTATTTCTTTAAAAAAAGAAAAGAAAAGTAATAAATCCTACCATTAGGGATGCACAACCTTTTTTAGAGAAGGGCCACTTACAAAAATGTCTGGGTTGTCGAGGGCCACATCAGTAACTCAGATATAGTTTTATTTCAGAGAGGTGGGGGGCAAAGCCTGTGGCCTATAATCAGATAAAACTGAGGATTTCAAAGGGAGGGAGAGTTGTACCCCACTATGTTTCCCTACCCAGTCAACATACCAAATTCAGTTGGTAAATTTTCCCGACCTATGAAATTCGCGTTTTTTCCACCCCCGATTAACGAAATTCGCGATTCTTAACTGAATCTGACGAAATTTATAATTTTTCCCGCGGTAAATTGGCGAAATTTTCTATTTTTTCTCGCGATAAACTGACGAAATTTGCGATTTTTACGCAGCCGATCACCGAAATTTGAGGTTTTTCCGCTCCCAATCAACGAAATTCGCGATTCTTAACTGTCTGACGAAATTGGCAATTTTTTCCCGTGGCAAATTGACGAAATTGGCAATTTTTTCCCGTGGCAAATTGACAAAGTTGGCAATTTTTTCCGCGGCAAATTGACGAAATTCGCGATTTTTATCGCGGTAAACAGACGAAACTCGGGATTTTTCCGTAGACCATCAACGAAATTTGCAATTTTTCTACGCCTCATCGACAAAATTCATGATTTTTCCGTGCACGATCAACGATATTAGCGCATTTTCCGTGCCTGATCAACGAAAATTGCGATTTTCCGCTCCCGATCGACAAAATTCGCGATTTTTTCCGTTCCCAATCGGCGAAATCGGAATTTTCAGGTCTCGATCAACGAAAGTCGCGATTTTTCCGTGCCCGATAGACGGAACTCGATTTTTCCATGCCTGATCCACGAAATTCGCCGTTTTTCCATGCCCGATTGGCGAAATTCGAGATATTTTTCGTCTAGCGACTGATGGAATATGCAAATTGGGAATTTCCTATGCTGATATATATGGTATCGGCCGGCCGATTAGTTCTTGATTTTTAATTGACTGAAGAAATTTACAATTTTTTCCCTCGACAAATTGACGAAATTCGCGGGTTTTTTTCCCCTGCAACCTGTGAACAAAGATTAAGATTTATTCCAGTTAAAAATAGACCAAATTCGCGGGCCACAAGTTAACCCATCGAGCGCCACTTTTGGCCCGCGGGCCACAGGTTGTGCATCCCTAATAAACTATGATATTTAATTTCAACATCAATGCTTTGTTTTAATTTACCACGCAAAAAATTGTTTATGACAGTCGCGTGAAATAGATTATTATAATACTGATGACATGATACCGATGGAACAATATTTGGCGATTTATCACCTGCGCCCGACCAACATTAAATTACCAAATTGGCCGCCTAGCATGTAAAAAGCGAAGCGGTCATCCCGGAACTGTTGATGACGGTCGCTTGACTTAGGCTATTATTATTTTTGTATTGTTAGGTTTTAAAATGTGTAAATTGCAGAGAAAACAAGTTCTTTCGTTAGAATAAGTTACTTTTCACAAAAATAAAATAAATTTTACAAAAAAATAAATTTTGCAAAAATAACTTTTACTTTTCACAAAATGGGATTAAGAAAAAAATCTCGGCATCGACTCCTGAAACTGAAAGGGAATAACACCATTTTTTAACACTTTCTATCATTGTTTAAAAATGGTTATAAATTCGATTTGTTTAGCCATGTGTCTGTGTGTTTGCTAAATCTCGTAAATATATTCGGTTTGCCATGTAATTACATATGTTGTTCAGGTTTACTATAGAATGTTCAGTATTGAAAATGTAGTGTGTACCATGCATAGTTCGTTTATAGTTGTACATACATTATGTTCGTTACATTTCGTTACATTATGGTATCATTTACCGTGCATTTTATTGATGTTACGATATTTCAAACATAATGAGATTGATAATGCAACACTGAGATGGATTACAACATGTTGTCTCAAAAAGTAATGAATAAGTGTCATTTATAGTTTGTTTACAGAGACGCGCAAAAATTTCTATTCATAGTTTCCGGAACACTTTAATGATGTTATAATATTTCAAACATAATGAACTTGTTATGACTAATATGAGGTGCTGAAACAAGTTTTCTGTTGAATATTCAAAGCATTTATGATTCATTTACATGATCACACAAAACAATTCGGTTACCGAACTGACTATGATCGATATAATTGGAATTGGGGTTTGCGCTGTAGTATATAATTTTTAACTTGTCTTATTTTTAGTGCATTATACGTAGTGTGTATAATTTCTTAGATCATATGCATGGTTTCACGGAAGAATTTGCACACATTATCGAATGCGGGCAATTGCTAAAAATGTATTTTTACTAAAGTATGAGGTTTTTTTAAAGTCTTATTTGCCGTATATTCCGGCGTACAACGACCGCGTTTTATTATTTTTAGGCGTATTCACCATAGTACGCGCATCCTCTTTTTTACAAAGAAACTTTCGTGATATATGATGTAGCATGAAAATACCATAAATAGCATTACAAAGTATATTTACGAGTTAATTATTTTAAACACAATCATACGATTGGTAAATAATTTAAATGAGTTGTATTTTTCGCATCTGAGCGAAAATGTGTCCAGGCTGGGACTCGAACCCAGAACCTTTGGCTCTAATTGGACCAGATGTCAGGACCAAATGGTTGTTCTGAGCGAATATTGTGTTGGTTGGGTGTCGTCTAGGTAGCTCAAATGGTAGAGCATTGGCAATTAGAGACAAGGGTTCTTGTGTCGAGACCGAGCCTGGACGCATTCGCGCAGATGGGAAAATTACGACTCATATATTTACGCATAAACAGAAATAAAATAAGCAAATGCAAAGTGAGGACATACGCTACTGCCAAAAGTCTTATTTGCTTGAATTCCTACAAAGCGTTTGGAATCGTTCATTGAAATAATCGTCTTCTTTTGTTCATTAATGTTTTACCATTAATGATTATCATTAATGTTTTATTAATGAGATCGCAATCCTCATGCTTAATTTTTAACTTTTTTATTTTTTTATTTGGCGTATAACACACGCACCTGTATAATTTGCCCAATTTTCTTGTTTCAAAAGTGCTCGTTACACGTCAGAATATCTGATTTTATTGTTTGGAAAAATGAAATTAAGGATCGTCTCAGTAGGGATATCATTCTACAAAATATGTTTTTGTGAGTTTGCCGATACACATATGTGCAGTTTTTAAGTTACCTTTAAAAGTAATAAATTATAATTAATTAATTATAACTAATTAGTGTTTTAACAATTGCTGTTTTGTACAGTTTTTTTTAAACAGCATATTTTGTCTTATTTAATTGCAGAAAAATGTCACAAAATATACGATTGAAGAAGGCGATTGCGAATTCTGCGATTGAAATATTTAATAGAAATTTTTTGACCGAAAATAATGGTCAAGACTCCTTGAAAATTCCATGAAATATAAGTGCCTTGCAATAATTATTGTTAAAAAAAATCTTGTGATCTCAGGTCATTTCCTCCTGTCGTACAAAGTGTTTTGAACTAAGCTGCCACATACTAAAAAGGATTAAACTGCCGAAGGGACAGTAAGCCGTACTAGATAAAATAATAATAAAAATTAAAAAAAAGAAACGCAGTGTTCTTTCATTTTCTACGCATCAGAGTGCTTTTTGTAGTTGAATAGTACAATATTTTTATAGCTTATAAATTTAAATATCAAATAAAACTTTTTATTTTTTTTATCTTATAATTTATTTTTAGAAACGCACACTTGTTCATACGAACACATATTCATTGCACATACAAAGCTGCATTCTATTTATGTAACTTGAGAGTGTGTATTGGATTAATGAATATCTTACGAGTTTTACGTACGGCTTCTCAACTTATTATTATTATCGCACCTCTCCCATTCTTCTCCATATTCATTTTCGCCACACCCCTACGTTTTTCTTCCAAAACCTCTCACAAATCTGGAGTAAAATAATTACAATTGATATTGTACTTTATAATGCAGTTGTACTAGTAATATTTTATAATATTACTAGTACAAATACATAATATTAGTAATATATAATATATTGTGCCATGCTAAAGTGTGTATTACTATTTTGATGAAATATTGTAGATTTATTTTACTTCTTAGATTATTTTAAGATTATAGATATTTTACTTTTTAAGATTATTTTACGCGTCTCACAAGTTGAAAAAACTTGACCCACTACGAACTTTTCTTTATTCTTAACGTTCTATTATTGTTATTAGTTTGTTGTAACGTGCTGTAGCTTTCAAAAGTTTTGAGACGATAGGTTTTTCTGTCCTAGCTTTTTCTGTAAGCAAAATTTATTAATGATGTAAATTAGTAATTTGTACCCCTTTTTAAAGCTCAACAAAATTCAACATTAGAACAATTGAGACATATTCATGAATTAAAAATAATTCAGAAATTCGCAAAATTACTTAAGCAAAAGTTTTGAGACGATTCAGTTTTTCTAAACTTCTATTGAAATTAAGCATCTTAATGTAACAAAATACAGCAATATTTAATATTTAGTTGCATATCCTTTTGCTTTGAGAACTACGGCACATTGTCTTGGCATGTGATTAATAAGGTTTTCTAGGTTGGACCTAGGGATTTTCGCCCATTCCGATTGAAGATTCTGAAGGAGTTCTGCCTCTGAAGAATGCTTCCGTGTCCCGACTTTTCTTCCAATTCTCCCAAACATGTCCAATTGGATTGAGGTCAGGTGACTGACCCGGTCAGTGCAAAACTTTAATTTTCTTAGTTGTAAACCGATTTGACACCATTTTGGAGGTGTGCTTGGGATCATTATCTTGCTGCACATCCATCCACGAGGCATCTTTTTACGAGCATAAGGCAGCATGTGATCTTCTAAAATAATTTTATAAATATTTTGATCCATGATCTCATCGCTGTGTACGAGGGATGCCATCATGATGGAAAGCTCCCCAGACCATTACTGATCCGTTTCCGTGCTTCACTGTTGGACGTTGGTACCGGGAATCCATTCTGGTGCCTTTTGGACGAAGAATCGGCCATCACTTCCAAAGAAATTGAATTTGGATTGATCGCTCGAAAGGACCTTCTTCCAATCTTTTGTTGTCTACGTTTCGTGCTCCTTGGCGAATTTCAATCGGATTTTCCTATTCTTTAACCGGATGAAAGATTTTTTTTGCAGGGACCGGTGCACACAATTCAGCGGCATCCAGACGACGTCTTATGTTGTCCTTACCCTCTTTCAGTCCATGTTCGGTGGCCATCTCCTTACATATTTCAGCAACGTTCTTGTTTGGGTCAGCGACCGACTTCCTTCGTATCAACGCGTCTTGACGGTGAATCGTTTTTCTTGGGGCTCCTAATTTTGGAAGATCGAGCACACCTTTACCACCATTCCACTTCTTTACTATGTGGCCTACAGTTGATTTCAGAATTCCTAACTTGCCGGCGACAGCTGAATATGATATTCCCCCCGCTTCTTTAATAATTAAAAGACGAATGGAGCAAAGACGTATTTTTCCCAGTCTTCATACTGAAACTGATACTGATACTAACATTAAGATTTTCACATACGAAATAGAATTATATTCTAATGCTTCAAGAATTGAGCAAGTGAGTTCCGCATGCAGCAACCCGGCTTGCGATGCTTTATAGCAGGCATGTCAAACTCATTTACTGCCGCGGGCCAAATTAAGTATTGTATACAAAGCCGCGGGCCAGATTAAAAAGAGTAAATAATATTATTACCGTTGCATAGAATAAAATATCTTCGTACAAAACACAGCCATGTTTAAAAAAAAAAAAAAAAAAAAAAAAAAAAAAAAAAAAAGCACAAAATTTTAAAGTTAATATTATACATTGTGTATGTTATTTATTGAAAAAAAAATACTCAAAATTACTTTACAACAAAAATCTATAAAATTTAATAGAATTTTCTAAATTGAATTTATTTTAAAATTTGATTGTGCACACTAATCTTGATCTAGCATTGGGCTACCGGTCCTCCAAACACTGGAATGACCCTGCTGTTGGTGGGTTCTCTACCAGAGTTTCGAAATTTATTTTTTCGGACCGTTCTTTTGTTTAATAAATTCTTTTTATGTTCCTTGTTCAATTTCAACAGGTGTTGTGTGCTAAGCATTGGCTTGGCTTGTAATAATGCCTGGCATATTTAAAATGAAATGCATTTTCTTTTTAAAAATAATTTTGTATAAGTAATAAACGCTATTGGAAGATGCTAATACTACTATTAAATAAGAAGATAGCATCGAGAAATTTACTCAGGTGCTTTTAATTTCAAATGAAAATTCCAAGCACTTTGTCTTTTGGTAGTCTTTTGAAAATACTCATTCATAATTTGTCGATTTAAAATGAAAATTGCAACTTTTTATAATTGTTCGAAATATTCGAATACAAATCTTTCGGATTATTGCTATCTCTAAGACTGCGGTTGATGCAAGTCTATTCGTGTAAAGTATATTTACAGTATGCACGTTCTAACAACTGCATTAAATACAGGTAAAGTGACAAAGGCTTCGCGGGCCACAAATAAGTTGTCGGCGGGCCAGTTGTGGGCCGCGGGCCGCGTGTTTGACATGCCTGCTTTATAGCGTCGCATATTCTAGAACATTCTGGGAATATGACTACGTAAAGCTACTAATTTGGATATCTACGCAAAGTTATCGAAATTATAAAGTCATTTGCATACAGCTTTTGTCGAAAGGAAATAACAAAAATGTTATTTAAAAGCCAGGCCCGGGATTCGAACCCGTCTCTGCGTGGAATTCCTCTACTGTAGTCACTCAGCAAGCGGAGCTCTTATGTATGTGACGATGTATTTAAGTCACGTATTAAAAACTTTAATTTTATCAGATCTTCTCAAAACTTCTGTCTTTTCAAATTCACGTTTGGTATTTTTTAAATTAACAATTTTCACACATACATGTAGGATGACTAAAGCTACAAATTACTAATTTACATCATTAAGAAATTTTACTTACAGAAAAAAGTTAGGACAGAAAAACATGTCTCAAAACTTTTGCCAGCTACTGTACATACACTTGTTTTGTAACCGCGTGGTTATTTATAACCTTCCTTTCATTTCTCCCCCCTGATTTTACTGATGAAATTCAACATGTACTCCGTGAAACTTGTAACTGTCGTGAAATGATATATGCGTGAAGTAGACTAGATAAATATTACGCCTAAATAACTAAGAAGAAAATGATTGCAATGAAATTTGCTTCATTGAAACTGAAAAGTTACAACTTTTATCTGTATATTATTAAACGTATACCAATAATAAACATCACAGTATAGTATGATAAACAAAATTTGTTTTTTGTTTTATTTTTGCATTATTTTGTTTAAAGAATAAAACTGAAAATTTTAGAAGAAAATTGGTTTTATGCTTAAAAAAAAGCATTCCAATTTTCGAAAAAAAAAAAGTAAATCTAATAACAGTAAATAGTAAATTGAGTTAATAGTAAATTGAACAGGGGTCGATCCAGTTAAAATTTAGGGCCTATTTGGGACCCCTTCACAAAAATCTATTTAATAAAACAGGCCCTTTCACAAAGTTCCTTTCAATAAAACAGACCCCTTCACAAAATTCCATCCCTTTAAAACATACTCTGCATCGATTATTTTTATTTTGTTAGGTTTTAAATGTATATTTAAACAAAATAAGCTCACCAGAAAAGAAAACTTTAGCAGAAGGATTTAAAAAAGGTATTACTAATAAATACACTGGCGGAAAAAAAATTCCCAACACCAAGAAAGACTTGTGTTAGATAAACGAAATTTGGTAGGCGTATTTATACATCTGAAAGATGACATCGATTGAAATTTCGAGCTTCGCGCATAAGTGTGGCGCTAGTGGCGCCACTCAGAACTTACAGATCAGGTTTACTTTAAATGCGTGCTGTAAAGTTCGTGGACGTTATTTAGCTTCGAAATGTGACGTATTGAGTTGATGTTAGCCAAGAATGTCTTTAACAAGACGAAGAAGCCCCTGTCAACAGCTCACCGAGTTGGAACGAGGTCGCATTATCGGGCTACGAGAAGGTGGATTTTCCTTCCGCGATATTGCAGAAAGATTTGGCTGGAATTTATCCACTGTGCATGATTGTTGGAAGCAGTGGTCAAGGGATGGTACTACCTCAAGAAGACCGGGTTCCAGGCGGCCACGTGGCACTCCTGAGAGGGAAGATCGCAGTATTCGGCGTACGCCTGTGGCACTTCGTTCTGCGTCTGCGGCAGAAATTCGAGCTGCAGTTGGTACCACAGTGACACAACGAACTGTTAGAAATCGGTTACTTCAAGAACAGCTCCGAGCTAGGTACCCTGTAGCGTGCATTCCACTGACTCCAAGCCATTGCCGTTTGCGAAGCCATTCGTGTCAAGCCAAAGCTTTCATTGGTGGGTGGAGTGGAGATCTGTTGTGTTTCTTTTCCATCAGAAAACACAACAGATCTCCACTCTGTCCTCCAATGAGCTCTGACTTGATACCAATGGCGTCGCAAACGGCAATGGCTTGGAGTCAGTAGAATGCACGCTACAGGGCGCCTGACTCGGAGCTGTCCTTGAAATAACCGATTTCTAACAGTTCGTTGTGTCACTGTGGTACCAACTGCAGCTCAAATTTCTGCCGCAGACGCAGTACGATGCGCCACAGTCCTACGCCGAATACGGCGATCTTCCCTCTCAGGAGTGCCACGTGGCCACCTAGAACCCGGTCTTCTTGAGGCAGTACCATCCCTTGACCACTGCTTCCAACAGTCATGCACAGTGGATACATTCCAGCCAAGTCTTTCTGCAATATCGCGGAAAGAAAATCCACCTTCTCGTTGCCCAAAAATGCGACTTCGTTCCAACTCGGTGAGCTGTTGACAGTGGCTTCTTCGTCTTGTTAAGGGCATTCTTGGCTAACATCAACTCAATACGTCACATTTCGAAGCTAAAAAACGCCCACGAACTTTCCAGCACGCATTTAAAGTAAACCTGATCTGCAAGTTCTGAGTGGCGCTACTAGCGCCACACTTATGCGCGAAGCTCGAAATTTCTATCGATGTCATCTTTCAGATGTATAAATACGCCTACCAAATTTCGTTTATCTAACACAAGTCTTTCTTGGTGTTGGGATTTTTTTTTCCGCCAGTGTATTTGGTTCGAATTCGAGAAACTATTTCATATTTCGTTACAAAATACTATTTTTCACAAAAAAAAAAAAATAAAATTCTCAAAAATAACTTGTACTTTTCACAAAATGGGTTCCAAGGAAAAAAGCCTGTATCGATCCCTATTGAAATAAAACCCCTGTCTTTTTGAAGTATAAGATGTAAAGTAACTGTAATGAATGTGCCACACTTAATGTAAATATTTTAATGGCTTGATGTAAATCATTTCCAATGCTATGTTGGCTTTTATAGTTTTTAAAGACCAAAAATTTGCTATATTTCCATTTTTTAAACTCTAAAGCATTAAAAGTATATGCGTCATAATTTTTTTTTTTTTTTCGATATTCTAAAAATAGTTATTCCGATCTACTTCCATGTATCGAAAATTCGATTTTTCTCTGTGAGCGAACTTTCGCTATTGGCTCTGTAATTTCGTTTATGAAATATATACAGCAATATACGAGAATTGTCTTCTATTTCGTAATGCTATCCGACCATCTGTGTTCCCCGGCGAAGTGCTTCCTGCCTTAAATAATCTGATAATCTTTTTCTCCTTATCCCTTTTTGTTTAGGCTGTGGTGCAATCGTAGCACAAAATTTATGTCATAATAAAAAAATCCAATACCAAGCTTTCTCTTGCTATTGATAAAGGATGGAAGCTTCAGTATCTTCATTCATTATAACTTTTTACCATGTTTTTTTGTTATTCGATATATTGGGTTTGCTTTCTTTGGGAATTATTTTCTTGTTTTTAAGAAGTATCAGTCTTTTTATTTGTATTTGTTCATACTGGTAGCATTTTTAAGAAGACAGAAATGTATTTGATCTCTTACTGAAGATTCAATATATAAGAAATAAACATATAAGCTAAGCTGTAGCTTATTATTTCTTCCTCAGAAATTAACCGCTTATTACTTATGATTTCGTAATATTTTCGCCCTTGAAAACGAGTTACGAATCATTAGTTCCAATTTTATTCATAATTGCTCTCTCATTTCAAGTACATTTTGTAGTTTTTCTTTTTGAATTAATGAATTTTCAATTTTGATATCATACATTTCGTGCAACGGATTTGTTGATGCTGATAATGATTCATTATTTCAGGTCTTTTTTCATTAGTTAAATTGATTTAGTCACAAATAGTTTTAGAAAATATTTAAAATATTTATGATTTCCTTCATATATTTCATTATTTACTTGTTCTTTCTATGAATTCGACATCCTGTTGTTTTTCCTTTCGCCAATTTTGAATGTTTTAATTTTTAATACTTCATATATTGATGATTAAGATATAAATTTATTAAAAAATTAATGATTAGTTAAATTAATAATAGTTGATCCAACTTTATTTATTATGTATAATGTCAATGTAATGTATTGATACTCAATTCATTAATTTGTATTTTCTAAAAAAAAGATGATGAATTGTAATATTATATAATGTTTATATAATATGTATATATATATATATATATTTGAAAGGAGATAAAAACCCTTTAAAATTTCAAAAATTTAAATTAAAATCCGAAGTATCTTTCGTCTAACTTTAAATATATTTCTAAAACCAGTTTCTCCCCTTGTAACTTTGTTTCCAGCAATACATCTCATTACTTTCAGAGATCATTTTAGGACGATTCTTAAAAGTGAAACTGCTAATCTAAGCGCTTTTTGCAGACATCTGTGGGTAGGGCTGATACGTCACAGTCCCTGGGAATGTTGCGGGCCTTGACCACAGATCAATCAAAACTTAATGAACCAATTAAATTAAATGTTCCTCCCAAATTAACAATTCTGTCCTCTGCTGGAAAATATTTGAATCTTCACCATATTACCCCGAACACGCGCGAAAAAAGGGGATTTTGGCAATTTGAGCTGCTTGCTAAACTTACGCCGATGTAACCTCCCAAAATATACGCCGTTGGCTCCGGGACCGCGATCGACTCGCGAATCAGATGTATGATGAGAGGCCCAATAAATGAGTTCGATTCGCATAAAGGTTCCCGAGTCAATATCTAAGTCATCTTCTAGGACCATACCACTGGAACCATTTCTTTATTATTACATACAGTGGAACCCGGTTAAGACGCTCACGGTTAATACGCGATGCCGCTTAATACGCGGATTCTTTCCGACTCTTTGAACATCGCCCATAAGACTAATAGAAAATATCATGTTTAAGACGCGAATGGTTATTACGCGATCCCGCTTAATACGCGATAGATTTTCGGTCCTTTGTGGCAAAAAATCACGTTTAAGACGCGAATTCATCGGTGAAGATGGGAATTCCTTCTCTTTTCTCTAGTGTTTCCAATTTTGCAGATTTTTTTATTCATACAAAAAACATTGTTTCTGTATACTAATATTTACTTTACTTAATAACAGATACTAATAGAAAACAGTGGTAGGTATTTGAATAAAAAAAACCCTTCTAAATTAGCAACACTGCAATTGTTCTTTGATCCCGTGCCCTAACATTCTTTGTCTCTCGCTTCGTGTATTTTTTTTTATTGTAGTACAGAGAGATACATAGAGGAATTCAGGATGCTGAGATACGTCATAAAATTATTATGATTAAAGATGATTATACCGGTTGTTAGTGAGTTTTTTTTTTTTTATGTACGTTATATTACTACTATGTTTTATAATGCATGTTATATACAAAGAAAAAAAAAAACGCGCAAAGATTAAACAAATGCGACTGCGGTTGTATAATTCTTGTACGTTTTTTATGTTTTCGTTACTTTTTGCTATGCTAACAATATTTTTTACTCAAAAATTAATAAGGGTAGTTTTTTTTCACATTAAAAAGATGGACAGATTATACTGGTACTCATTATCACAAGTACTAAATATAATTTTAACAACTGGATTATGCTTCAAAAATTTAATATTTTATTCTTTCAGTTAAAAAAAAAAAGTAGTATAGCAGAAAAATTATTTTTGTTGTTTTATCTTTGGTTGTAACGTATTAACGACGATAAAGTCATGTTTGAATCCATATTTATTTTCAGTTATTATTCCAGTCGGTCCTATAAAAAGATACATTGAGTAAAATTGAATACAATTAAATTTAAATCTAAATATTCGTAAAAAACACAATTTTCGACCATAAATGAAAGATCTAAAGTTCATTTAGACGATTATACGTGTAAGTAAGTCCACTTCCTGCAACATTATACAAATCACGTTTAATACGCGATCCCGCTTAATACGCGACTTCGGTCCATTCCCTTGAAACGCGTCTTAACCGGGTTCGACTGTATATATATATATATATATATGCGTGTGTGTGTGTGTATGTATATATAGTTATAGGTCGTCCCCTGTTATCGTTATCCAATTGCTAATTCCTAAACCGTTAGTTTTAGAGGTATGTTTTCAATTAATGAAATATTTCAAATTCTGTTCTTCATCATATGGAAATCCAATACTTATTTCAAAACCCGGTATATTGACTGTTTTTGTATAAGCATCTGGATATCAATATTTTCGACAAATTTGAGATGTTGAATCCCCTAAACCTCTGTATCGCTGCGTTGCATATCTGCCATATACACAAGAGTCAATGTTAGTTATACCGCGGGCTTTAAAAGATTATTTTATTTATTGCTGATATCTTCCAATACAGCAGTTAATATAAATTATTCATAGAATTCTCAAGTGATGGCGATACTGAGTTAATTTTTCATGCCAAAGTTTTATTTATCATTTGAACAGTTTCACATCGTTATCGCTAAAATGAACTTCGTAAATTTTGTCAAATTAAAAAGGCTAGAGACGTCCAAAAATAGATTTTTTACAAAGGTAATTTCGTATACTTAGAATATTTTTATTAGAAAATTGGCAATATTTACGAGAAGTATGTGGTTTTCTGTTCGTTGTAGATGTGAGGAAAAAATACATTTCAGTAAATATTTTTTTATTTTTGTCTTCTAAAGTTTTAAAATTATTTTTCACATG
The DNA here is from genome assembly GCA_963932465.1 of Maratus speciosus. Taxonomy (NCBI): domain Eukaryota; kingdom Metazoa; phylum Arthropoda; class Arachnida; order Araneae; family Salticidae; genus Maratus; species Maratus speciosus. The sequence goes on along the minus strand of OZ010790.1, from coordinate 394,904,262 downwards.
CTTAAAATGATGTACTCTAACATCCGAGTAAATATTTTTATTTTGGAGTTGTTCACAAAGGGTTAATATAATAAATTTATTAATTATAAAATGTGTTAAACTGTTTTATTACCTGTGCATTTAGAATAAATTGAAAGCATTGAAGTAAAAGACTGTTTTTGAAATATAAGATGTAAAGTAACTGTAATCAGTGTGTAACACTTAATGTAAATATTTTCATGGCTTCATGCAAATCATTTCTAATGCTTATGTTGCCTTTTATTGTTTTTAGCGACAAAAATTCGCTGTATTTCCATTCTTTAAACTCTAAATCATTAAAAGCATATGCTTCATAATTTTGTTTCTTCTAAAAATAACTATTCCGATCAGCTTCCATATATTGAAAATTCGATTTTTCTGTAGGAGTGAACTTGCGTTCTTTGCTCTGTAATTTTGTTTATGAAATATATACAGCAATGTACGAGAATTGTCTTCTATTTCGTAACGCTATCCGACCATCTGTGTTCCCCGAAGTGCTTCCTGCCTTAAATAATGTGATGATCTTTTTCTCCTTTTCCCTTTTTGTTTAGGCTGTGGTGCAATCGTAGCACAAAATTTATGTCTGAATAAAAAGAACCAATACTAAGCTTTCTTTTCATATCGATAAAGGATGGAAGCTTCAGCATCTTCATTCATTATAACTTTTTATCATGTTTTTTCGTTATTCGATATATTGGGTTTGCTTTCTTTGGGAATTATTTTCTTGTTTTTAAGAAGTATCAGCCTTTTTATGTGTTCACACTGTAGCATTTTTAAGAATGTGGTAATGTATTTGAGCCTTTACTGAAAACAATTATAAACCTATGCAAATTATCATAAATAAGTGTGAATGTATAATTTATAAATGAATTTTTATGCAAATAAAAAATGATGTATTAACCTAAATAAAATTATTTGGAACAGAACCTCGTAACAAGTGAGACAAGGAAGTGAAAATACAGTAAACATTGGAAAAAGGGAAATATTTGTGGAACCAAGGCAGAATCGTCAAACCTAAATTATCTTGAGTTCCACAAATAATATGTACGCTTTCATAATTGCATAAACCATAAGAAGCTAAAAAATGCAAAATTTGGGCTGCCGTACGCAATAAATCAAGATTTACATAATTATTATTTCTTATTATTCATGGTATCTTACATATATTTTTAAATATATAGTAATGGTTAGCTAAATGTAGTTTTAGCAATCTCTTATAGGTCGTCCCCTGTTCTCGTTATTCCATTGCTAATTCCTAAACCACTAGTTTTAAATGTATGGTTTCAGTTAATTAAATGTTTCAGATGTTGTACTTAATCATATGTAAATTCAGTCCTTGTTTCAAAACCCAGTATATGGACTGCTTTTGTATAAGCATCTCAAAATCAATATTTTCAACAAATTTCGAAATGTTGAATCCCTTTAACCTTTAACCCTTTGTATCATAGCGTTGAATACTTGCAACATGCCCAAAAGTCAATGTTAGCTATACAGCGGGCTTTAAAAGACGATTCTACTTATTGCTGCTAACTTACAACACAGCAGTTAATATAAATTGTTGACAGAATTCTCGAAAGACGACTATACAGAGTTAATTTTTCATGCCAAAGTTTTATTCATCAATTGAGCAGTTTCACATCGTTATTGCTAAAATGAAATTTGTAAATTTTTTCAAATTAAAAAGGGCTGGATACGTCCAAAAATAGATTTTTTACAAATTTCGTATACTTTAATTTTTTTTTTTTTTTTATTAGGAAATTGACAATATTTATGAGAAGATTATTAATTTCCTGTTTATTGTAGATGTAAAAAGAAAAAACTTTTTAGTAATTTATTTTTCATTTATTTTATTTTTTGGTGTGTGTGTGCTCTAAATTTTTAAAATTATTTTTTACATGCTTAAAATCTTGTGAGAATTTATCATCCTCTTCCTTTAATATTTATTAACTAGCTTGTGTTTATATTTTTCTAATCATCTTTCTTTAAACGTTTTAACAACGCCATTTTCTTAATTATAATGCTTTATAAATAGTATAGTGCGTCTCAAAAGCTTATGGATAGGCGATTTTTTGAAATACCAGTTCAAAAAATGAAGCCATAATCACGAAAAAAATAATAAGCATACGGAATTATAATACAAGTTTATGACAACAAAGAAATGCAGTATAGGTTTTACAGAATTTTTGTAAAAAATCAAAATCAAAATAGGCTGTCTCAAAAATATATGGACTTTTCGAGTTTTTTGCATTTAAATTCGAATTTTGGATCCGTTCCTTTGAATTATCTTGAAAACCGTATCAAGTAAGCTTCAAACTAGCGTTTGGAGAATGTGTGGCTGTAAAGAAAACCAATTCTGCTCTACGTTTTGCTTCAATTCCTGAATAGTAGAAAATTGACGACCATAAGCATATACATCTCGTACAAGTACTCCCCAAAGGTTTTTAATTGGATTTAGGTCTGGGCTGATAGCTGGAAAGTCAATAACAGTCAATTGATTTTGCGTAAACCAAGCTGTTGTTGAATGACACCTGTGAATCGACGCATTGTCCTCTTGGAATTTTCAGTTATCCCTTCCAAAAATGTTTCCAAATGCAAGTATACTGCTTTTAAGGACATTTTAATAATCCTCAGAGAACTGTTGACCATTGAGAGAAGCAATATCCGGTGTTCCATTGAAACAAATCGCGCCCCACACCATGAGAGAATTCCCTTCTTGTTGTCGACTAATAAACTCCCGAGATTCTCGTCGCAGATCATGCTGATGGTATGCCCAGCCACCAGGGCCATCCAAATTGGTTTTGTTTTCGTCACTGAAGAAACACTTAACAATTAATCTTTCCAAGGTTTGCGTTTTTTAGTTCAAAGAACGCGTGCACTTCTATGGTGCACTTTCAGCATAGATTCCGCGATATTTACGAATTTTGCTTGCCTGTATGCAACGGTGAACAGTAGATCTCGTAATAGGAATCGCTAAAGTCTTCGAAAAATTTCACGAACAATCTTCTTTTGGGCTGAAACTGCTCGAAAAATCTCTCTGTCTTGTCGTAGAGTTGCTTTTTTGGTCGACCTGAACGTTGTTTTGCAATCGCATTGTCACTTTTTTGATAAAATTTCGTAAATTTCGGATCTGTTACTCTTTATTTGTTTAGCAATATCAGAAATTTTAACATTTGAGTCTTTAAACGCCAAATTTTAGCTATATCAGCAGGAGAGAATTGAACGTTGCGAGGCATTTTCCCACTATTCGATAATTGAAGAATGAGCAGTGATTTTATATTTTGCAGTGGGTACTTCACATGTACAGAACGCAGAAAATGCAAATTTTTTTGATACGGTGGAAATAAAAGCAATTTTCTTCATTGTCCATATAGTTTTGGGACAGCTTATTTTGAATTTAATTTTTTTACAAAAATTCTATAAAACCTATACTGTATTTCGCTGTTGTAACAAACATATATTATGATTCTATATACTTATTATTATTTTTTTTTCGTGATTATGGCTTCATATTTTGAGCTGCTATTTCAAAAAATCGCTTGTCCATATACTTATGAGACGCACTGTATGGTGAAATTAAAATGGAAAAAAGATTCTGTCGTTTATAGTTTTTGCAATTTAACATTGTTTCAGATTAATTTTCATATTATGTAAAAATTTTAACTGAAATGTATATTTATGATTATTATTGTGCAAATACATGAAAATGTTGCTTTTAATTACTTTTATATTTTTTCTTACGGAAATAAGTGAAAACTTTACAGCGATTTCCTCTGACCTCCTATTTTATTTCTGCTTTCTCGTAACTCTTCAGCTGAATAACATGAATTATTATTCTTGAGGAAAAAGAATAGATTTGTGATTCTTCTTTCTTGAAGTTAATATACTTTGACTTTCACTGATCATCTTTTCTCTATTTTATGTCCTGAAGCTCCAGAAAAGCAATTAGGTACACTTATTTTTCTGGATTTTACTTTTTGGAATTTTTTTTTTTTTCTGAAGATTTTTGTTATTGTTCATAAAGTATTAAATGTTTCACCAAATATATCATTAAAGGAACGTTAAAATTCTAGTGCTAAATTCACCTTGAGTAAATAATTAAAATTCGTATAAAGCACAAATAAAACGTACTAAAATTGCTTTTAGGTGCATATCTATATCTATCTATATATATATATATATATAACCATTAATTCAACATAACCTACCACCATCAAATATTATGAATTAAAGCTGTATGTATAAAAAAAAATTAATTTATTATAAGAATTATTATGGAAGAAAAAGAAAAAAGTGGACACCGACAAAAAATGGAAAAGCTTATACATTGAATTACGTTGTCAAGGGCACAGAATTCAATGATATAAGCAAAATGGTTGTTTTCTGTGAGAAAAATAAGCTAAAGCTAAAAATTATTTTCCCCTGTGCCCAAACAACCATTAAAATCAAGTGAATTGATTAAAAATGAAAACAGAATAGAAACAAATAATATGAAATGGAAGAATCAATAAAACCTATTTAAATATTTATAGGATATAAAATATAAATAATAAACACCATACCGATTAATATTTCAGTATTTTACAAATATCCACGCACATGGCTACCAGAATATCATAAAGATTAAGGTGAATAAAACAGTTAAGAAATCACAGTAATTGATACCAAAAGATGCAGTTAATACATTTTGAAATAAATTTTGAAATACCATGTTAAATACATTTAATATAATATAAAATAAATATATAGTAATTACATTATTTAAAATGCACTATTAAATTAATTAATAACTGTTTAACATTATCGTCAAAATTTAGCTAAAAATACCCCCTGGTGTAGTAGATTATAACTGAAATGGAGCTAGAAAAATTAAAATTTAGAGCTATCTTCAAAAGACAAATTTTTGGTGCTGCCATCTAGTATTACTTTTATTATTCAACATTCACAAGATAAATATTTGTAAGCATTTGAATGTAAATAATTTTTTAACAGCAAAACCAAACATATCCTTATATATAGATAATTATAAACCTAATATAAAACACACAATGTATTTAAAAAAAAAAACTATTGTTAATAAAATTTAAAAGCATGCAAAATATTCTATTAGCTAACTTATTTAAACTAAACTAAGGATTTAAATAATTCTAGAACATTGATAATATATAGCATATAGCTATATGCTATAAAACAAAATAAATTCAGTAATAATTAATATAAATAATTATTAAAAATAATATAAAAATTATTTTTTAAATCAATTATATATAAGATATTCATAAAATGAACAGGAAATAAAAAACATATGGAAGTATATAGAAGGTTAAATGATACTTAAAGTCCCATTACTTAAAAAGCACAAATATAGAGTGTGGAATATTTTCATACATCCATAAAAATCCAAAAAGTATGAATGTGGGACATTCAAAAACATTAAACCGATAATAAATTGAAAATAGATAAATATTAAAAAGAATAGAGGAATAATAATAAAAATAATTACCCAATTTTAATACATACAGTATAACTATATTTATATTAAACATACTTATATGTATATTAATCACTATTAAAATGACATACTATTAGTAATTAATATGATATTGTCCTTAGTAAATTAAAATTTAATAACAAATGATTGTAAATAAGATTAATCAATAATTAAGCTAATTATAATATTAATGAAATTCTCCAATTTCATATAAAATATCAAATCAACATCCATATAAAATACGTATCAAAGATATAGTAATAATACAAAAGCCCCCCCCCCTTTTTTTATAATTAACCATTGCGTATTATCCAGACAACACCACCCTCCTCCGTACTCTAACATCTACCCACCCATCCAACCTATAATAATTTTTTTGTATTATTTTACAATTTTTAATTTTTTATAGATATTTTTTTATTTTATAATTTTTTTGTAATTTTGTTTACGCATGTGTTAATTTGTTTTAAAAGATCATGTAAGAAAAGTACTAATGGTATATTAATGAATATATGAATTTTTTTGGAAAACCATGATTTAATGCATCATAAATTAGTTTTTTAATATTATTGTTAATTAGAGGAGAAGAACATAAATATTTTATTCTATATAAATGATTAAGTATTATATTTCGAAATACAGAATGATGTAGACAAGATTTAAAATTTGTAAATGTATTAACTTTGAATTTAAATTCTTTACGTTTGTCATATAAATCTGTGATTGTTTTGTTGTCTTTTATTGTAATTTTAAGATCTAAGAAGTTAATTGTATTGTTAGATAAAAGGTTTTCCGTTAATTCCAAATTAGTGGGATAATGAACTGGAAATCGTGTAATTGCAGATTGATCAGTATCAATTAAAATTATGTCATCAATATAACGATATAAATGTAGATTATTATTAGTAAAATTACGTTCATAATGATATAAGTATAAGTCTGAGAGTAAACTGGAAGTACAACCGCCTTGTGGTATACCGACATGCTGTAAATATAAAGTGTTATCTTGCAATACATAATTATTATATATAATGAAGTTAGTTAAAGATTTAAAATATGCAATATCTATATTAGATGGTAATTCCAGTTTTTTATAATACTTTTTAAATAATGCATTTATAATTTTATGTAAATCTAATAGGTCTATATTATTAAAAAGATCTTTGAAGTCATATGTTGTTATATTATAAACACAATGAAGATTTTTTAAAATATTGACAAGTTGATAGCTATTTTTTATACAATGTGTTCATTGTGTGTATCATTGTTTGTAGTAAGTACATATAATTGATTAAGAATTTTTAAGAGAAGTTTATTGGCTTTATTATTATATGTGTTGCAACCAATAGTTACAGTCCTAAATTTAATTGGAGTTTTATGAAATTTGGGAATAAGAACTAAATATGGATAATTAAAGTTAGTAGATAAAATATTTAATAGTTTATAATAACCTCGAATTTTACGATTATTTACAATTACATTTTCATTAGTTTTTTGAAATGACTTATTAGAAGAAATACAATTTGTAAGAAGTTGGTGATAGTATGATTTACATATAGTAGCATAATTGTTAGGAGATTTGTCTACATATGTAATAACGTAGTTTTTTTGTAATTTAGTAATTTGTTGGGAAAAATGCTTTGTATTAATAGAAACCAAATCAGCAATATTATTTTTTAAAGCCATAGTTAATTTTTCAATTACTAATATTTTCCATTGATTAAAATATTCAATAGGCTTATTATAAGAGATAGAAATTTTATAAATAAAAATATCAATATCATATATATATATATATATATACAGTCAAACCTTGCAATCCCGACACTCTAATGACCAGAAAAAGGTGTCGTCATAAGCGGAGTGTCGCAGTAACCGGAATTGGAGAAAAATATGTTTATAAAAAGCTGTAGCTTTAAGCAATAAAATTTTATTATTATTAAACAAAATAAACACAAAAACAAAATTGAAAAGAATAAAAATCAGATTTATGATGACTTGTTTTTTTATTTTTACATGAAATATTGATTAATTAAGATATGCTTTTCCCTAGATGTGCTTTCTACAATTCTTTTTTCAATATTATGCAATGAATTGCAATCAATATTCGTTGTTTCAGAAATGGATGTTAGGTAGTTTCTGATCGTATCAATACAATGCAATGCTTCGGTTTTAGTCTGATGAAAAACGCCCTGTAACCACAAGAAAGCGCCGCCTGACCAGAACAAAAAGACCGCGAGTAGACTGATACGTCTATCTGGAGCTTAAGTGGGTCATTCATAATGTGTGGGTTTAATTATTCATATAAAGGATTGAACTGAAATTTCTCATTTATCTCAATATGTATTTTAGACACTTTTGTGAAAAGTTTGGCCCAGACGTTTCTTACCGCTTAATTTCCGTGCTTATAAGATAGATTATGAAAAATGGACAATTTTCCAAAACCGTCGGGATATCCGGAGATGAAAATTATTCAACGACGTAAAATCCGGAGTTTATTTACATTAAAATCATATACAGAAAATCGGGACTTTAAAAAATTGACGTGATAAGCGGGGTGACGTAAAAACCGGGTGTCGGTATAATGAGGTCCGACTGTGTATATATATATATATATATATATAAAATTATTTAGAAAACATTAAGTTACCTTAAAAATACATTAAAAATTAAATCAAATTCACACGGCCATCATCAGTGTTTATTTAAATGTTGTTATTTCTCTTTGGAGTCTGGTAAGAATTGCTGCATAGTAGATGAAAGCTTGTTTTGTTAAAAATTTTAATACCTTTTCCTCTCAACTATCTTCCATACCACCCTTAAATTACAATGATCTTTCCTTGACGAATAAGTGCAAAGCGAGATAACAACATCTAAATAAACACTGACGAATGGCGTGTGAATTTGGCCGAAAACGTTTCTCACTGTAAAAAAAAAAAAAAAAAAAAAAAAAAAAAAAAAAAAAAAACACTAAACAACGGAGATTCTACTGGCAATCGAGGCGCCAGTACCATTTCCGTATTTTTACGGACATTTTCCCCCGTAATTACAGGAAATTATCCGTTTTTCTGGAATTTATGGGGGGGGGGGGGAATTTCCGTTAAAATATGGAAATAGTACTGGCGTCTCGATTGCCAGTAGAATCTCCGTTTTTTAATCCGTTTATTTTTTACAGTGTAGATTTTAATTTGATTTTTAATGTATTTTTAAGGTATTTTAATGTATTTTAAATAATTTTATATTATATATATGCACCTAAAAGCAATTTTAGTACGTTTTATTTGTGCTTTATACGAATTTCAAATTTATAATTTCATTAATATCCCAGTTTTGCTACTTTCATGTCGGATATTTAAAAAATTTTCAGGACTATATATTTGTTAATTCTTTAAGACTTGATTTAAGTTAACGCTGACAGATTACATTTTATCTTTTCCTTAATTTAGTTTTAGCCAGGGTTAATTATCCTGACATTTTCGGCAGGGTTGCCGTCTTTTAGCCAGGCCAAAAAAAGCCGGCCGGCTTTTTTTTGTTGTTTTTAACCGCTTAAAAAAAGCCAGCTTTAATTTTTCAAAAAGGTGGTTTATAGAAAATTCATGTAAAATTTGGATTAATTTATTTTTTAATACACTTATAAATATTTTCTACTAAAAAAATATAAAGTTCTATTACTAAAAAAAATATAAACTTCTATTATTATTTTGTCAAATAAATAAGTCCTTATAACTGTTACAATGCAACTATGAAGGCATTATGTCAGAAAAAATATATATAAATATTCAGAAGAATACATTAAATTATACTCTAAAGTATTGGTTTGGAATTCTTTATTATATAGCTCTACATATACCACACATTTTAAAGATTATATGAAAGAATAAGAAAATGTCACACACACACTTCAAAATAGAAACATTCTTGCATATTGATATTTTCTTTTAAAATTGATTAAAACTAAATAGCATATATTTAATAACTGAAATTATCTTATATAATACTTGAGAATACCCAGTAATAAGCAGTTGATATTCTAACTTATAAAAATGATATATATAAAAAGTTTTTCTGCTACTAAGCTGTTATGTAACTTGGCCCAGATATGTCCATACGGACAGATTAAAATCGTAGAATGAACAATGTTGAAAGAGAAATTAGGAAGGATATAACATTTGAGGAAATTTTAGTACATGTAAGTGCATAAAATAAACAGGACAGTTAAAAAAAAGTTCTCCAAATAAAACTTGTTGAATTAGAATTTTGAAAAGCTAGTTGCTGTTTAAAATAGTGCATATTCATGCAAAAATTAATGCATATGTTATTCATAATATTGTTTTAATAGACAGAAATGATGTTTTTATTAAATGACTTTGTGTGATTTTAAATAAATGTTTATGAGAAATAAAATAAGACTTGTATATTAATATCCCTTAAAATTAGTTAATAAAATACATAACTAAGCAACCATTGTCCTTTTTAGGTAGCTTTCATTACAAAAAGCTACCTATCGCAGCCGTTCGGAGGAAAGCGATTTCAAAAAATGTTGGTATATTTTCATCGATCATGACCCCCAGACCCCGAAACCACCGTCCGTTCAAAATTGATATATATATATATATACATATATATATATATGACCTATGTCACACTGTAACTGTCGTAATTATGAACCGATTTCGATGTAATTCGGTGTGTACATAGTACATACCAATGTCTCGACCGAGTTCGTTGGCCAGCTTCATCCGCCGATTTGTTTCAAAATGGCGGCCATTTAAAATTTTTTAAAAAAATTAAAATTTGAAATGTGATACCAAAAAATTAAAAATGGGAAAATATTTTTTTCTTATGTATTTGACCTTTATACAAAGATTCCGGAGCAGTTTTTGTTTCGTCTATATCTTAAAAAATGGCTGAGTTATAGCATTTTGAATTTCTAGCGTGGCTGACATTTTGAAACGTCCTGATTTTTGTCACGTAATAACAGGCGTATTTATGAACCGATTTGGATATACCTTGGTGTGTACATAGTACATACAAATATCTCGACCGAGTTCGTTGGCCAGCTTCATCCGCCATCTTGTTTCAAAATGGCGGCCATTTAAAAAAATTTAAAAAATAAAAAAATAAAAATGAGATACCAAAAAATTGGAAAATGAAAAAGATTTTTTTCGTATGTGTTTGACCTTAATACAAAGATTCCGGAACAGTTTTTGTTTCGTCTGTATCTAAAAAAATGGCTGAGTAATAGCATTTTGAATTTCTATTGTGGCTGACATTTTAAAACAACCTGATTTTTGTCACACGATAACAGGTGTATTTATGAACCGATTTGGATGTAACTTGGTCTGTACATAGTACATACCAATGTCTCGACCGAGTTCGTTGGCTAGCTTCATTCGCCATCTCGTTTCAAAAGGGTTGCCATTTAAAAAAAAAATAAATTTAAAATTTAAAATGAGGTATTAAAAAATTGGAAAATGAAAAAGATTATTTTTATGTGTTTGGCCTTGATATAAAGATTCCAGAGCAGTTTTTGTTTCTGAAAATTTGTTCTTTTGTTTATATCTTAAAAAATGGTTGAATTATAGCACTTTGAATTTCTAGCATGGCTAACATTTTGAAACGATCTTGTATTTGTCACGCGATACCACACGTATTCGCCTATTTCGATGTAAGAAGGCATGTGAATAGTATACATCAATACCTCGACCAAGTTCGCTGGGCAGATTCATCAGCCATCTTGTTTCAAAATGGCGGCCATTAAATTAAAATATATATATATATTTGAAGTAAGGTGAAAATAAAATTAGAAATTGAAAAAGGTTTCTTTCTTAAGTATTTGACCTTGATATAAGGATTCAGGAGCATTTTTTTTTTTTTGCCTTTATCTTAAAAAATGGCTCAGATATAGCAGTTTCAATTTCTATTGTGGGTGACATTTTGAAAAATCTGATTTTTTGCATGCGACAGCACTCCTATATATTAACCGATTCCGATGTGAGTGAGCATGTGCACAGCAATTACTAAGGTCTCGACCAAGGTCACTGGTTAACCTCATCCACCATGTTGCCTTAAAATGGCAGGCACTTTAAGAAATCGCCGAATTTGGCAGCCAAATATAAGTTACTTTAAAGAAAAGCAGCTTGGATAAAGCTGACTAATTTCGCGAAATTCTCATTCATTATATTGATAAAAATTAGTATTGAATCTCCTACATTCGGTTTCCACTAAATTGAGCTTCGTGTGTTTAAATGATATAAGTTGGCTTTTTTAAAATAAGGAATATGAAAGCTACCTCTTCCTCCCGGCACTGGCCTGAAGGACTTTTAATTATATAAACCAGTAAAAATGAAAAAAAAAAAGTGTGTTAAGATTAGTGTAAACCAGAGAAAGCAATTGGTATGGCCTTTTATTCCAATATTAATGTCTTCATTATTGAAAAAATTGGGTTATATCGATTTCTATCTCAATTAAATGTCTTTAAAATTAATTAAAAAACACATAAAAATGTGTGATTTATAATTAAAATGCTTCACTGTATAAAAGACAATTTTGGACGAAAAAAAAAAAAAAACCGGTTAAAACCAATAAAAGCCACCGGCGTGGCTTTTTTTAATTTTAGCGGGCTTTTTTGCAACCCTGATTTTCGAAGATATCAAAAATATCCGACATTTTGATAAATATTTGATATTTTTTATATATATCCGGTATTTTCAAACTAGTCAACTCATTGATGATTATAAATGTTTTCAGACCTAATATAAGTTAGAAACTAAAACATACTGCACTCTTAGAACTCATTGAAAACTTACTTAAGCAATAGTCTGAATGTTTTTTCTTTTCTGTTTTTTTTTCCCACTTACATAACAAAATTGAAGAAAGGCACTATTTGCTTTTTCCATTCACAAAAATCAAACTATAGGATTTAGGATCAAGTTTTAAGAAAAATTTTAACATAAATATAGGCTTGTCTCCTGTTTCATTCCTTAACCTGTTGTGCAGTTTAAACTGAACTAAACCAAAATCAGAAAAGATTATTTCTAATGAAGCCGTAAATAACTGATTATCTAAATTCAGAGCTGCCTCATGTGACTATTTTTCTATTCTATTCGCACCAATATTTAAAAAAAAAAATAAAATAAAATAATTTTGTAATATATTTCTCTTGCAAATGTTGTCAAAATGTATGTTAATAATTTTTGTTTTGAGAAAGTAGTGCGAGGTAAAATTAAAAAATAGTCGCCTATGGCAGTAATATTAAATAGACAGTTGTAAAGATAAATTAGACAGTTTATCTTTCAATAGCTGTTCTGAGTAAATATTATCCCACAATACTCATTGATTCTGCCTTTAAAAATTCAACTTCAACCGTAAAGCTTGAAAAAGTTTTTTTGTGTGTGTTTGGGGGAAGAGGGGGGGGGGGGGGGGGGGTGTAAAAAAAAACCCACTGTCAGAACAAAAGTTCTTTATCTACAGAACGACAAAGTTAATAACAGTTGAAAAATTCATTTAAACTTGTTTAGACTGAAAAATTTAAAAAAATATCATACGTAATATTTTGAAAATACAGTAGAACCTCGATTATCCGAAGTAATTGGGACCGACCCTCTTTCGGAAAATCGAAAATTTCGGATAATCGAGAATGCTTCAATTTTTAGATTAAGGAGAAATATATGCAATATTTCTTATTATGGTAACAAGTGCTTAATAAAAATAAAGCAATAGCAAAATAGAAACAAGAATAAATTAACTGAATTTTAATTTTGAAATTAAGTACCTTTTACATATATCACAAGGGTTTGAAAAAAATGTTTTGTTTGTCGCAGTTTCAATTGCCTTTGCTTTGAAGCTCTGTCACGGAGTTTTTTTTTTTTTTTTTTTAATTATTAGTTCTCCAGTATCACAATCTTTCTGCTGTTCCAGTCATGCCAAACTTTTTGTAAAACATTCAAAAGCTTCAGAATTGCTAATTTTTACGTTTTCTTCGTTCCACACTGCAGCTTACGGGAGCTCAAGTTAAATTCAAAGGAACTTAATAAGGGATCGAAAATATTTATATGTACTCGTAGTTAGGAAAGGATCGCTTGCACACAAGGAATATGATCGTAAAATAAATAAATAAATAAATAAATAAAATAAACGCTTTCAAAATGGATTTTGCACACAAGGAGTGTGATATTAAAATAAAAATTAAAAACTTTAAAAATGAATTTGGGTTAACCGAGAGTTTCGGTTAAAAGAGTTTCGGATAAAGGAGGTTCTACTGTAAATATGAAATATATGAAAATATCTAACTTCAAAACATTTTGAAAATAAATATTGGATATATATCATGATATATGTCAAGATATATATCCATTGATATATATAACCAAACCCTGGTTTTAGCGTAATCGAGTCGTGATTATTGAAGTCTTTTACTAACCCTTTGGGATTAAACAGTATTTTTTTTTTCGTATTTGTTAAATACTTCAGGAAATAATAGCAATGCAATGAATGAATATGTATGTAGATAGTATTTGAATAATCTTATATATTTATTTATCTTATACAACAGTAAAACGCAAGATGGGTGTCAAAATTTTATTGCACCAGTCTTTTAATTCATCAAATACCTGACGGAAAATTTAGATTCAACTCTCGAAACAGTTAAAGGATGTTTTTAACACTTTCTAACGTAATTGAAAAGTATTTATGATTTCGGTTTTTCTGGCCACTTGTCTGTCTGTCTCCGTCCGTGCTCTAAATTGCGTAAATATACACTGATTGCCATGTAATTGATATATGGGGCGTTGAGAACCAGAGTAGAGCATCCCACATTTCTGTAAAAAATGAGTTTGAAGTGTCAAAACGTTGTATGTCATCATGCCATCTATTTGATATATAATAAATTTTTTTAATTCCAAAATTATTCAAGCGATATAAGTTTAACTGATTGTCTAATGCAGCCATACTCAACCGTTGGCCCGTGGGTCGCATATGGCCCGGTGGCCTTTTATGTGCGGCCCCAGGCACATAATCATTAGCCCACATTCATAAAATTTATTGAGATATTTATAAAAGGTTTTTAAGAACTTCGCTGTTCCTTCATATATTTTCATGGGAATACAAAATATGTCATGTTATTTATAATTACTAATTTAAAATTATGTTAAAACATGTTAAATGCTATTTCCTTATTCAAAAGTTCTTCTTACATGTAGCTCCATTTGTGCTGTTGTAGTATGTATAATTAATTCTTGACATTAATGCAACATTATTCCAAATTCATTAAATTATCTTCATATTTCTACATTGAAGGAGTTTTTGCATCGAAAAATGACTGACTTATTAAAGAAAGTATCCTGATTTTTTTCCGTAAAAACTTTTTTAAAAAAGACCTTTAAAAAAGGTGGTTTTTAAATGTTTTAGTTACATTTCGAACATTCAATTCAACTAATTATATTAACTTAATTATTTTGTTTTGTTATACTACTTTTATTACCTTACTATTTTAATAGTAAGAGTTATAAGTGTGTTGCGGCCTGCCTAACGTTGCAAACATATGTTTGCGGCCCGCGACTAAAAACGTTTGAGTATGGCTGGACCACAGACTTCTTTCGACGTAACTCGGATATCAAGTGGCTTGGTTCACTCTCTCTGGCTCTGCCAACTTAATCACCATATGCTTGTTGGAGAAGATTCGTCGCCTCTGGCACGCATTGGCAGAATTGGCCTAAAAGAGTTTGACAAAAAATTGCTGTACTAATTTTGCAAAAACTTATCCCGAAATCATACTGGTGAGGTTGGGTTCTCAACGCCTCATATGTTACCGAGTTATCTATTATTTACTATAAAATGGTCGTTATTGAAAAGAAGGTGTGTAGAATTTATAGTCCGTTTACAGGAGCACTTAAAATAATTCATGTTCTTTAGGGTCTACACAGAAAAATCGTTTGCGGTGTATTTTGACGATGCTACGATACTTAAAACATAATGAAATTTATCTGCATCATTGAGAGGGACGGCAGCATGCTTTCGGTAGAGTATAGAGATAAGAAACATTTATAGTTCGTTTATAGGGACGCAGAAAAGAAATCCTTTGCAGTATTATCTATAGGAGAAAATCCTTTGCAGTGTATTTTAATGATGTTTCACTATTTCTAATGAATGCGGTGTACTACTACATGTTTTCTATAGATTATCGAATGCGTAGAATTTATCTTTCATTTACTGAGGTACTAAAAAAAATCGGTTACAGGACCTTTTTTTAATTTCCAACCTTGCGCATTGGCAAATCTTTTTAGTTGCTGAAATAATTTTGGCTTCTGTCAGTTTTTTTCTTCTGAGATTTTGGTAAATATTTCTTGAACAAGACGGTCACTCAAGAAGTATTCGACTCTTAAATACACTTTCCGCTACAAATGCATAAAGAATGAACTTACTATGTTACAATATTCTATCCAATCCTATTTCCTATATATACTTATATTAAGTTATAGTTTTAAACTTTATTCCAAAATAATCTTTCTTATCTATCGAATTCCAAATAAAATTTTTGTCTATGAAATGCTTCAGATTCCAAGGTGACATTTTCCAGTGTCTATTTTGAGAATGCTTTATCCCTAATGGTGTTGCATAACTTCACCCACACATTTGAGCCGAAGTATGCAATTCTGTGAAATGTAAATTCGGTTTAATCTTCTTTCGATTAACTAGGTTCCGAATTCACTTATCTTGGAAGGATGGATTTTTAAGATCAGCAAAAATATTGAATTTCTTAGAACGATATTTTAGCTTGCGGGTAAGATACATAAGCCTGCAAGAATTTCCTGGAGATAAAAATGTACCTTGCTAGTGATTTATTTAAAAGAACTGTGCGATCTTCAGTGAATGTTAAGGAATGTTCAGTAATTATTCTCTTTCAAAGTAATTATTGTATTTTCGTTTGAGGTGGTTCATTTTAGGTAATTGTTTATTTCGTATACAATTTTCTATGCCGGAATCGCAACAAAAGTCAACAAAATATACATTTTGTTGCCTCATTTTAGCCAAAGCTGAAATGGGGCAAATCTTGAGCTATGTTCTTTTGCCGTATGTCTTTTTTAATCAAGCGCGTAGTTTGATTACATGTCGATTGCGTTTGTGTTTTATTTATATTTATTATTTTATTTATTGATTGATAAAGTTTTTTAATTCGTTATAGAATATTAGCCAGAAACAAATTATATTGTTATTATTGAACTATCAGGGATATGTTTAGGAATAAATTGGGTTCTTTATAGGACACTTCAAAAAAATTTTCATTTCAAAATAGGACCCTTCACAAAAGTTTTCACCTTAAGATAGGACCCTTCACAAAATTCTTTGTCTTAAAAAAAAGTCTTTTACAAAAATTTTCTACGTCCAAAATCAAAATTTCACAAATTTATTCATTTAAAAATAAAATCTGACCTGTCACGTTTACACATATAAGAAAATATTCGTATTTTACATACATATTTCTCCTTAAAAATGTATAAACAAGAACTTGAATATAATGATAATTTCAAATTCACAAAATTATGACTAGATTTTTCACAAATGTAAAAAGCTTTTCACAATTTCGCAAAAACAGGAACCTGTGAAAAAAGTTTGGACAGACCCCTAATGATTATTTATATTGTTTTAATTGCAAACGGGTTAACCTTTCGTGCTCGGATTGGACTGCACTGCACGCAATTTAGATAGATTTTTAAAAAATTCAAGCTTGAAAATTATTTTAAAAACCATAAAAATCAGTAAATTGAAATACAGTTTGTAGACAAATAGCATTTGAAAGAACATTTATGCCTATTCGGTGATGATAATATTGAAATTGTTCAATGTAAAACCATAAAAATCAGTAAATTGAAATACAATTTGTAGAGAAATAGCACTTGAAAGAACATTTATGCTTATTCGGTG
The DNA here is from genome assembly GCA_963932465.1 of Maratus speciosus. Lineage (NCBI taxonomy): Eukaryota > Metazoa > Arthropoda > Arachnida > Araneae > Salticidae > Maratus > Maratus speciosus. The sequence goes on along the minus strand of OZ010790.1, from coordinate 394,886,834 downwards.
GTGTAAATATTGAAATTGTTCAATGTAAAACCATAAAGAATCAGTAAATTGAAATACAATTTGTAGACAAATAGCATTTGAAAGAACATTTATGCCTATTCGGTGGTGTAAATATTGAAATTGTTCGATGTTTAGAAGTATTATTATTATTATTTAGTAAAAGCACAATTTTTTGGTCAAATGTTGCCACCGTCAATATGACGTCATCGTTACTCACGGGCGTGTTTTTGCTTTATAATATAGATGTTTGCTTTTTCGTAAGATAAAAACTCTTCTTCAGTCTAAAGATGTATTTAATTTATTTTTCGTTTTTAGGTGCGTTCGTAATTATATAAATACGTCGCACCTATAGTCGTCGTTCAGTCCGTCCGTCTGTCCGTCCGTCTGTCCGTCTGTCCGTCCGTCTGTCCGTCTGTCCGTCCGTCTGTCTGTCCGCATGTAACAGAGCAAAAACTACCCAACCGAATGGTCTGAAATTTCAAATATATGATTGTTGAAAAATTTTGTCGAGCCATTTCAAATTTTATGAAAATCGGATGTATAGTTTAATTACAGGGACAGTCAAAAGTTTTTCTTTACATTACGGCCAATGGGAAAAATTATTGCAAGTGCATTTTAATGATATTACAGCCTTCCGAATGATCTGAAATTTTAAAGATATAACTGTTGCAAAATTTTGTCGAGCCCTTTCAAATTTTAGGAAAATCGGATGTATAGTTTAATTACAGGGACAGTCAAAAGTTTTTCTTTACATTACGGCCAATGGGAATAATTATTGCAAGTGGATTTTAATGATATTAGAGCCTTCCGAATGATCTGCAATTTTAAAGATATAACTGTTGCAAAATTTTGTCGAGCCCTTTCAAATTTTAGGAAAATCGGATGCATAGTTTAATTACAGGGACAGTCAAAAGTTTTTCTTTACATTACGGCCAATGGGAAAAATTATTGCAAGTGCATTTTAATGATATTACAGCCTTCCGAATGGTCTGAAATTTTAAAGATATAATTGTTGCAAAATTTTGTTGAGCTATTTAAAATTTTAGGAAAATCGGATGTATAGTTTAATTACAGGGACAGTCAAAAGTGTTCCGTTACATTACGGGGAATGGGAAAAAAATATTGGAAGTGTATTTTAATGATGTATCAGACTATGCGCTTTATGAAGTGCAAAAAATTATACATTCAGTACAATATGGGGTGCAAAAAATAATTATAAAACTAGTTATAGTACGAACGCACCTCATTTGCCACGTTTGACGAGCAATTTCCAACTTGTTTTTAATATTTTAAAGAACTTCGTTTAATTAGAAATCAGACCGTTGCACAATCAATTTGTCGTATCTTACGTTATCTTCGTCGAAGAACAGAAAATAATTTTCGAGCATACTTATTCTTTTATCGACAACTTTTGAAACTTGCTCATTAAAATGTCAGTATTTTTAGTTTCGAACTTTAAGTTATTGCTCTTGATGCTGCAAAGAAGAGTGTTGAAATTCTATGGCTTTAAATGCAAGGTTAACAAATGCAGTTAAATTTTCATAACAATTGCATTAAAAAAAAAAAAAAAGTTGCAAAATTTCGCAACGAATGGCAAAGTTTTATTTCATCTTATATTTGATGCAATGCCGTTTTAATGATTGTGTATTTTTAACTTTCGTAGGAAAACATTTACATTCGTTTGTTCAATTATGATCGAACAAATATGGTTTTCATCTAAATAGAGAAACAAAAAGAGAATTGTTTTGTTAAAAGTATTTTTTAGAATAGTTAAAGTTTCAATTTCGTTTTTATGGAAATCGAGGAAAATATTTAAAAAATTGTAATGTTATAACACGAAACATGAAATGCTATATTTTAAATGTTAGTTATTTATGTTTGTATTATTCTCAAAAATCGCCGAAAAGTTTTTGCATGCGTCATTTTATTACTAATTCATTACAAAAAATATTTTTTTATTTGGAGTTGTATTTTTTTTTTCATTAAGGTTAAAAAAAATAATAATAATAAAAATGAAATAAAAAAGGTTTAAATTTAAATAGCAATCATTTTTATTTTTACCTTTAGTTTTCTAGAAATAAATAAGTTTTAGAAAAAAAAAATATCCTTTCCTGCTTTAGAATAAAAGTAATTTTAAAATTAAGATTGTGTTTCTTTTTTTTTTCTTTTTTTTTTAAATCTTTCCTTATAATTCAAAGACAGATTTTTCGACTGCAATTTTAACTCGTTATTTTGTTTGTCTTAAAAAGATTAAATCTATTTTGTTTCAAAATCGAGGAAAATATTTAAAAAATTCTAATGTTATAACATGAAATGTTATATTTTAAACGTTAGTTAATTATGTTTGTATTATTCACAAAAATCACCGAAAAGTTTTTGCATACATTATTATCGCGTGTCATTTCATTACTAATTCCTTACAAATTTTTTTTTTCATTAAGGTTAAGGTAATAAAATGAAATAAAAAAATTTAAATTTAAATGGTAATCATTTTTATTCTTACGTTAGTTTCTTGGAAATAAATAACTTTTAGGGGGAAAAAAAACCCTTTCATTGCTTAGAATAAAAGCTATTTTAAAATTAAGATTGTGTTTCTTTTTATCTTTCCTTATAATTTAAAGAAAGATTTTTCGACTGCAATTTGAACTCATTGTTTTGTTTGCATTTATGTTTGTATTATTCTCAAAAATCGCCGAAAAGTTTTTGCATGCGTCATTTCATTGATAATTCGTTACAAAATATATTTTTTTATTTGGAGTTGTATTTTTTTTTATTTTCATTAAGGTTAAAAGTAATAATAATAATAATAATGAAATAAAAAAGGTTTAAATTTAAATAGCAATCATTTTTATTTTTACCTTAGTTTTCTAGAAATAAATAAGTTTTACAAAAAAAAAAAAAAAAAAAAAAATCCTTTCCTGCTTTAGAATAAAAGCAATTTTAAAATTAAGATTGTGCTTCTTTTTTTCTTTTATCATTCCTTATAATTCAAAGAAAGATTTTTCGACTGCAATTTTAACTCATTGTTTTGTTTGCCTTAAAAAGATTAAATCTATTTTGTTTCGAAATCGAGGAAAATATTTAAAAATTTCTAATGTTATAACATGAAATCACCGAAAAGTTTTTGCATACATTATTATTGTGTGTCATTTCATTACTAATTCTTTACAAAATTATTTTTTTTTTCATTAAGGTTAAGATAATAAAATGAAATAAAAAAATTTAAATTTAAATAGCAATCATTTTTACGTTAGTTTCTTGGAAATAAATAAGTTTTAGAAAAAAAAAAAAAAAAAAAACCTTCATTGCTTAGAATAAAAGTTATTTTAAAATTAAGATTGTGTTTCTTTTTTTCTTTCCTTATAATTTAAAGAAAGATTTTTCGACTGCAATTTTAACTCATTGTTTTGTTTGCATAAAAAAATATGAAATCTATTTTGTTCCGTTACTTTTTGTTTTCAATCTCAATCTACATATAGTATTCACAAGTTAATCGAGATACGCAATGTTTAGACTTGCGTAAAATTTCATTTATTCGGGTTCCCCCCCCCCCCTTTTTTTTAACAGAAAAGTAGATTAAATTGATTTTTAACTTTTTTTAAAGATGTGTTTACTATCTTTTGTTTACGTATACTGTAAATCGAACTGTCTTAAATTCAGACACTTAAGTGTCTGAAACGGAGTGTTCAATTTTCAGACATTTTAAAATGTCTGAATTTTTTCAGACACTTTTTGCGTCTGAATTTTAGACACTTCAAACGTCTGAATCGCAGCCATTTTTTTAAAGCATTATACGTAGCTATGTTTGACCACGTTGATCCTGGAAAAATATATGGCCATTATTCTGCCCCCCTCTCCCCCCCCCCCCACACACACACAGCCTGATTTTAGGGGCTCCAAAATATGGTATGCAATTTTCATAAAGCTGATAATTGAAATCTTTTTCGACATTGTACTGATTATAATCAATATTTTGAATTTATAGAGTAGAGTAAGATTAAAAATTAAAATATTTGTCACAATACAGTAAAACCTCTCAATAGTAGGCACCTTAGAACCGTGGAATTTGTTCACCATTCGGAGATGTCTGTTTTTCTGAGGTAAAAAAATGTAAAATATGTGCATGTTGTTAATAAAAAATGTGCTTCTTAAATAGTTGTGTCCTCTATGTAGGAGTGTCTGTTATGGAGATTTTACAACAAAACTTTCATAGGACAATTTTCTTCAGCGAACACTGACCTTTTTCAAGATAAATACATTTTTTTTTTTACCTCATAAAAGCGAACACAATCGAATAGCAGGCAAATTCAACGTTCCAAAACGCGTTCAATTCGGGAGGTGGCCGCGATTGAGAGTTTTTACTGTATTTATTTTTTTATTTAGTTTTTAATCTAATTCTACTTTTAAAGTTCAAAATGCTGATTATAATCAATACAATGTTGAAACACATTTAAAATATAAACTTAAAAAAAAATCCATGTCGAATTTGGAGCACGTAAAATCGTAGGGGGGGGGGTGTCTGCCCATGCTTTAATCAGGCCCTCCTTCTGGAAAAAGTCCAACCCTGTATTATGATTCGATGAATGTACGTGTCAGTTTTAAGTGCAAAATCTAGCTATATGCAAATAAATATTTTATAAAATTCTACCTCTTTACTTTGTATTCTTTTTTAATTTCAAATTACTTTTTTACTAAAAATAATCAAAAAATCAATATTATATAATTATTTCAAATGAAATATATCTGTATATTTTTACCGCATTCTTACAGTTACGTTAACGGTACATGATTATCTAAAAATAATCATTAAAATTTAACAAATTGACTAGAGATAAGGTGAGGTCCTTTTTCTGAATCATTAAGTAAGATTTGTTGACATCAACAAATTTTTTTCTGCTTCAACGTCTACATAGTGACGTCAATTTTCGTTCAAACAATCAAATCGTGAAGCTGTGGTTTTGATTTTTGAATCATTGATGTTGAAAATTAAAAAAGATTATATGTTGACTATTTTCAGTATGGCAAATGGGATATTTCTAAAATACTCGGAAACACTAAAATTATAGCAAAGGGAAATCCTTTAATTAGAATGACCGGATTTAATGAGTTTTATCAGTCAAAACATTTTAAAATAAATAAATGAACACAAGTAATTCGCTGTATTAAATGTATGGGGGAATCAATGAATGGAAGGATGTTCGAACTATATTCTTTTTTAAAATTTATGATGTACACACTATGAGGCAGAAGAAAACTTCATTAGACAAGAAAAGCATAAATAATAAATAAAAGCAGCTATTAATAGGAATGTTTACTATAAATGCTTTTGAATTCCAGTACATAACACATAATAAATCTATCAGAAATGTAAAAATCGATGTAAACATTACAAATGCTGCCGCATTAAATGCTTATAAAAATATTGTATACATAAATAAATAATTAAAAAGGGTACTTCAGAATAATAATTACACCAAAAAAATACTATTAAGGTAGTCTTGATGGTAATTAAGAAGTATGAGCCAACCAACAGGCGATGTCACTGCGATTTTTAAAGTAATGGCTACATAAGAAAAGGCTTAGGAAGGTGTAAAATTAATAAATTCAGTAACCGCTAATATACACCATGCAGACACACCAAAATTTATTTTAAAGATAACATTGGATAGAAAATAATACAGAAATATGATTGCAGATGATTTGAAGAGTAGAAATTTAAATATTAGCAAAATAAAATTTTAACATGGAAATACCTTAGGCAAAATGCTTTGAACATATTTTGGCATAACTCAGGAACTAATAAAGCTATAGACTCGTGTGAGGTCTCCATTTAAAGAGAAAACATTCACAGAGAGTTTTAAATACATAGTTAAGACCCCACTTACCTGGGAAAAGGTCTGATTATTCCAAAAGCACATTCGCCCGGAGGACGTCCGGATTAGAGACTACGTTAGTATCCGTTAGTTAGGCAGACTTTGATATTTAAAAAATAAAATCCCCTTGCACATCCGGCTAGCTCTGTTAAAAGAATGGAAAATTTCCATCCTGAAAACATAGCCTGCCAGACAACAGTTCTCTTTACAAATATGACAAGATGAACACTATATTAGTGTTATAGATAAATATTAATACGGAGTACCACTATGTCGATAGAAATTAAATCCCGGAACTTCACATTCCACAAAAAACAATCAAGTCAAAATAAATTATTAGTTAAAATGTACGCGTACATAAAAACAAACATTCAGTTTGAATTACAAACGAACATCGAGTTCGAAAGAAAGACGCATGCGCAACTGAGAGTGCCCCCTGGTGAATGTGGAGCGGAGTTACCAAGTGTCTTAAAATTAGACACTTGCAGATTTTTTTAGACGCTTTTATCAGTTCGTGTACACTATGATCATAGTAAGACACTTAGGTGTTTTAAATTAAGACATGTATTGTGACTGAATTTTCAGATTCAGACACTTAAATGTCTGAAATTCTTTTTCAGTCACATATGTGTCTTAATTTAAGACGCCTCTATTTGCAGTGTACTTTTACATGATTTGTAAATTTTCTGTTAATATACAGTTTTCAAATATGTGTGGCATATTTCTTTCCCGTCATCTTTTATGTTTTAGATTGCGTAACAAATTAGTTTCATTTATTTAAAATAGATAAGCATGTAATTATTATTTTAGTTTACTCCTGAAATACTTTAAAAACTTATTTTCTAATGTTCATTTTGTATTCATTCAATACGTAAATATTGTAATTGTTCAGACTTCAACAAGTTACTATGATTTCTGATACACGAGGGCGTATGTGATACAGTAGCGCTCAAGAGTATTTTGACATTATATTTGCTCTTATTTTGTTTAATGTAAAAATATCTTCCTTATCATTGAGAACAATATGATTGCAGTTATTCTGTAATTTTTTACTAAAGGATTACAGAATAACTGCAGTCATATTGTTCTCAATGATAGGGAATATATTTTTATATTAAACAAAATAAAAGCGAATATAATGTTTTCAAAATACTTTTGAGCGCTACTGTATATTCGGTCAGTAGCGCCAACTTTTGAAAAGTATTTGGTGGGCTCAAAAATTTTTGAGTAAAACACCACATACAATTTTTTTTCCCCTTGGAGAGACAGTCGTGGAAGAGCGGATGACTAAAAATAATTTGAAGTTAAATTATGTTTTTTCCAAGCAAAGTATAAAATTAATATAATTTAATAAATAATTGTATTAAATTATATTCTCATAAGTTCTTCCTTATAAATACATTAATATTTATTATAAATAACATAAAACTTGTTAACTATTGAAAGTGCAAAAAACTAAAAGTGTACATTTTAGTCATTAAGTACTTTATCTATTCAATTCTTTATCTATTAAAACTGATGGCAAAATAGCCAGGATTTATATTTTTATTTATTTATTTTGAGAGAGAGAAATTTAACTGTAAATCCGCTGAAGGGACTTTTAGTGCTCCTGTAAGTCTAATTAATGACTTTTTTCCAAACAAGATTATTTTGAGAACGTCAATAAAAGCCAAATTTCATTTCAGCTATAAAATAAATAAGGGAATAAATCAATTGAAAATGGGTGGTCGTAGCAATCAAATTATTGGGTGGGCTCGCGCTCCATAGGCTCATATAAGTTGCCGCCGCTGTATACGGTATATATAAAATAGTTTCTTTTCATTAACTATTGGACAGTTATAATACTTTATATGAAAAGTTAACTAGAATACTAAAAAATAAGCAAAGTAATTAAAACTAAAATTGAATCGGCATAATTTTTATAATAGGTATCTTACATATTAAATTTGGTACAATTCCATTCCATAGATGCCTAGATATAGCTAACAAGGGATTTGTGAAAAGCACTGTATAGCAGAGCCACCTGTTACAAGGTAAACACCAAAATCTTAGCAGCATTTTCTGGCGAGGTCTAACTAAATATGAAATTTTATAGAATTCTATGCATTAGTCAGGGTTGCCGGCTTTTTACGAATAAGAATTTGTTTTTATTTTTCAGAAACTATTAAAATGAAAGTGATGTAGCACTGAAAATTTATGAGTAGCTTTTTAATTATCATAGTAAGATAATCTATTAGATCAATTTCCGCTTCACAAATCGCAAATATCAAAATAAAAACAATTGTCGAAATGACTCTATAAAAAATTGACCTGTTCAATACAACTTTAAAGTAGAACAAACGATTTTTACTCAAGATAATTATTCAGTAACTACACAGAATAAAAGTTACCGTTACCAGTCATTTGGTTCTTTTTTTAGTTACCAGTACTCTTTTCCCAACTTTTCTGATTTATCGGCCCTCAGGTATTTCTCGCCTTGTTCCAAACGAAATCATAAGAACAAAGCTCTCAATAGATGAAGAAGCTTGAGGGCAACTTGTGTTATATAGTAAAAAACTATCGTTGAACAATAAATTCTCATTTTCTGATGCATAAAAATGCACACGATGACATTGCGCGTTAACCGTCAAAAAACTACCAACGGTCTTTTCACCTGAAAAAGGAAACTGTTTTATATTTCATTCCGAAACGAGTCCATCGTATTCATGTAGAATTTTATACTGTTTTTATAGAGTTTTTTTAGTTATGCGATGTCATTTCTTAGTGCATTTTTTCTTGTGTGCTAAATAGTCAAAATCAACTTTCCTATTTCCAGAAAGAGTCTGATATGGTAATGAAAAAACAGGAACAAAAATTATATATATATATATATATATTAATTAAAGGGTGGGGAGGCTATTCGTAACTGTAAAAATAAATACTGAAAATTACATAATAAAATAATAATCATTTTATGTTTCCTCTTGTTGTTTTAAAAATGAATTGCATTGTCGTATTTTCTTTAATGTATACTACAAATGCCTTATTTATGTTCATATAATATATAGTAGATGCTAGGAGCAATTGTTCAAGTACAAATCGTTTTAGTAAGTTTATATTTCATTATTTCACTGTAATTCTAAAACATTAAGATTATAAATACATCTTTAATAATTGTTAGAAATGCCAGTATGCTTACGCTATAGGTTGTTCTCATCGCAATAGCTATTTATGATTTTTTGGGCTTTTCACATTTATTGTCTGGCTGTAGTAATCTGGCTGTAGTAAATATGAACATGATTTTAAGTAAATTTTATAAAAAAAATTGTAGTTCTTTTTTGCTTAAAATGGCTAATTAGTTAAATAAATTAACATACATAAATGCTTAATGTAAATAGTAAGATATCCAGTAACTAAAATAAATAAATAAATAATAATTTTTAAAACCTGACGATTTTTTTTCTCTTTAAATACAAGCTTTTTTGCAGATTTGGCATTAATTCTTGAGTTAGATCGGCCACAAAATTTGTGTAATAATAGACGGCAGGCAGACGTTTTCCGAAAATCGTCAAATTATTTTCGGGACATTCCAAAACGTGTAAATGCATCAAAAATCGGAAGTAGAAAATTTTTAAGAATCCACTAAACTGAAGAAAGTGAAACAGAAATAATTTTTATTATGTTGATAGTGTTTTACATATTTAATCAGTTTCCAGTTCCATTGATTGCTTCAAATACCTGATTACAGGTATTTGCTGAACCAGAGTAACAACATTCGATTTCATTTTAAATTATAATAGCACATGTACTTACGAATATAATAATCTGTATTTTAATTATTATACTTCCCAGTTTATTATGAAAGAACGATATCAATTATTCTATTTATAAACTTATTTTTTAAGCTAGAAAATATTTTTAAATTGCAATAATTGCTGGGTAGTGTTTCACAAAGATAAAAAATCTCACATAGCTGTTTTTAGAATTTAAACTGTTTTCACAAATCAATTGCATTATTGAATAAAATTTCAAGATACGGCCTTCATTGTCATAATGAACTCATGTCTGTGAATCAATTGAAAGATTCGACGAATTTTCATTGAATTATATCGATTTTTGTTTTCCATTTTTAGGAACTGCCTTTGCCTTTTTTTAATCTTCTCTTTTAGCTAGAACCAAAAGCGCTGATATACTGTCCTCTGCCCCCCCCCCCCCCTTTTACCGAAATAAAAAATAAAAAATGGCTCCTTTTTCTCTTGAAATAAATTTAATTTCTCTCTTTTCTCTTTATTTCGAGCTTTCTTTATTCACCATAAATGCAGCAGAAGAAATGAAAAAAATTATTTGAATTCTTGAATTATCAGCTTTTGTATGAGTAACTGCTTGTTTTATCTACTGTTTTTGTTAATGATACTTACATCTATATAATTGATATTTTTTGTCCAAATAATTTTCTTAATTTTTTTTCCTTGTTTATTTAGAAAAAATAGCCTTTCTAATCTCTTTTATTCTAATAAAATATTTTAATTATCTTCTTTAATAGTCAGCAATTAATCGAAATTGAATAATCGTATAAATATGATTACAGAATGCTGAAAATTCTATATAAGTTAAAGGAATTTTAAAGAAGTGAAAACTTCACGGAAATGCAAAGGTTGAGTTCTTTAAAATAAATATATTTATGAATTATTTTACAGACCATAACTGAAGGTGAAATAAATAGAAAAAATAAAATATACATTAAACGGGGAAGGGAAAAAAATAAACAGGCAAGGTGAGAAAATATTTTATGGCGATCAATTCCTGAGGATATATCCAAGCTGTTATATTTTAGTTACATGCGTAAACAAAAAAACAGTTATCACACAACTCGTACTCCTTTGTATGTGGAATGCATGTGAAGAGATTTATTCTGGGTGGAAAAAAAAAAGAGGCGTATAAATACACCATTTATTTTTCAACACATACATTCATTACCTGCCTAAAGAGATCTTGCATTGTTCTTTTTCGTTTAATTTTTCTTTTAAATTGTACTTTAATGTATAATTTTTATGTATCATTATGTATAATTTTTGAGATCTTTAAAGATTTTTCTTTTTAATTCGGACAAGTTTTTCATGCATTTTCCTATTCTGTGCGCGTATGTAGAAAGTCGCCTGCCCTTAAAAATAACGAAAAAAAAAAAATCTCAACACATTTACATACATTTATTTTAACTATTTATCTAACAGCTGTATGTTTCCCACCGAACTAAATAAACATATGGATGTATCTATAGCTGCATTAACCCTTCGTGTTAAGTATTTTGTATACAACATTTTGTTTTTGAGTCCCGGTGTTTCTGCATAGTAATCTTTGCTTTACTTCATAGCAGAAATTCTATGATTTGATAAGGTGAAGATTTCTATTCTCAAATAGTGGTACTCTAAAATATGGGTCGTATGTGTTATCTGTAGTTCTGTAACACAGAAGTTCGTAAAGTATTTCCTTTTTGAAAGTTGAAAAACAGACGAACGGCACTCATACAGGGTTCGTACGGTCCTTGAAAGTCCTTAAAAGTGCTTACATTTTTCAAATAGAATTTTTGGTGCTTAAAAGTACTTATTTTCATGCAAAATCTGCAATAAGTCCTTAAAAGTGCTTGATTACATTTTGGTGTAAATCACCTGACAGGTGGTTCTACTATGCTGCCTTTTTTATGATTTTCGCAATAGCTCTTATCTTAAGAACTAATGCATGAATTTTCATCAAACTTCAGATTCAGGTATACCTTGATAAATATTGGTGCTGATTGTGTTTAGGTGAAAATTGCCCAACAGGTGGCACTGCTATACTGGATATTTCAAGATTTTCACAATGGCATCTGTAAAAGTATTGCACGGATTTTCCTCAAACTTCGGATTCAGTTAGACGTTGACATAAGTTGTTGCTGATTAGGTTTTGGTGTAAATCACTCAACAGGTGGTGATGCATTTTGCAGGATTTACACGATTTTAGCAATAGTCATATCTCAAGAGCTAATGCACAGAATTTCATATCTTTAGAATCCTCATGATGGGCATAGATTGTCATCTAATTTTGGCACTCTGATAGTGAATTTTGAAGTATTAACATGTATGAAATAGAAGAAAGTTTTGAGATTGGCACATCCGACTAGTTTTTTCTTCTGCTGTATTTGTTATTTTAAAATTTTCTAAATTTCTACTGCCATGCCACACGCTGAAATTCACCCCTTCCTGGCCATTTGAATGTTTGACACTTGTGTTTACAAAAATGAAAATCTTTATTAAAAAATGCATATTACAATTTATTAGTTTATTTAATTTTACAGGTCCTTACATTTTTTTGGTTTTGGTCCTTGAAAGTCCTTGATTTTTATTTAAAGAAATATGTACGAACCCTGTAATAAGAAATACATTGTCATTAGCATTTTAATGGTAGGTACTACTTTATCAAAATCACTTTTTGATTCAGTTAAGCAACTAAAATAACAAACGCAACAGCCCTTATTTTTATGAACAGTTTTTTAGGAGTCACTTATTGCAGTTGAAAGTGTTCTAAGTCTTTCGGATATAAAATTTATCAGTGTAAAACATGAGAATTATATTTAAAGCTGTTCATTTCTTTCACTTCTTTCTTATTGTGAAAATGATTTATACAGATGTGATATGTTCAGTTGTAATAAAACATTATTAATATGCTTCATCAAAATCATTTACTATTTTCTTGTCACACGGGCGTCTTTATTGGAAAACTTAATAGAATCAGCTCAGTTTAGAAACCCTATAAGTTTATTTTTTTATACCAGTGTTTTTTTCTGATTATGTAACAGGCTTTATTTTTTGCTGCTTATTTTACATGCTTCTGCTTTTACATTGCCGAACTGCTTGAATTTACTTCCGTAACAAAAAAGCGATGGAAATTAAATGGTAATTCATCATGCATTTTCTCTGATGAATATATTTATAATTTCAGCAGAGAATGATTATTTTCTGTTCACCAACACCCACGAAAACACTTATTAGGACCTGTGTTATATGACAAATTTTGGGCGACTCTTATATGTTAAATTATATTTTATTGTTTTTATTTTGAAAAAATATTGATTTGAAGAAATGTTTATTATTATTTTTATTGTTGTGTTATAGAATGAAGGATATACTAAATAGATTATTTTTTATTGGTGAACATTCGGAAAAAAAGAGTTCCCTCACCCTTCCACATACACACACGCACACACACACACACACACCTATTTTATAGTGAAACTAGCTGTCTAGCCCGTTCTACGCACGGGAGTTCATGAATTTAATTCTAAAACCAAAATTAAAAATAACTATTTGATTTAGTAAAATATTTTTCTACTACTGCGCATTTTTTTAAATGAAATTTAATTTATCATGTTACTATGGCAGCAGACGATAAAACGATATCTTTGGAATAAGGAAATGAATAGAATAAAAAGTTTTGTTGATGCTTGTGATAAAATGTTTGTTTTTATTTAAAAAAAAAAATTGTAATAATTAAGTGCAATTAAATAATCTCTAATTATTTGCATGTGAGGTAAAAGAATTATCGCAATACCCGCTGGAGCATTTTAGTATTGCAGCGTGGCGTACGTAATATGTACAGGGTGGTCATAAAGAAACTGTGCCGATATATGAAACTCTAGCGGACGGTCCGTTTAACCGATCAAGATGAGATTTCAGATATAGTTATTCAGAGGTGACCTCGGGATTCTGTGAACGGCAACAAATTGGCGGTTACGGTTATAGGTACAGAAACTCGAAATTTTCAAATGGCAACGCCCATTTTTTTTTTCTTTTTTCGTCGCAAAATGCTCAGCGCATGCAAAAACCCTAAATAGCGCTGGAATGGTACGAATATCGCAATAAACGGACGCGTTATGCACGCACAAAAAACAGCTCTGCGAACGGCCAAAAAAAAAAAAAAAAAAAACGACCGGGGCGCGCACGGAGGAAATTTGCATATGACAGAGGCAAGAATCCGTTTTCTACGCTGACTATTTGGCGAACGGCGTTCTGTGATTGGTGTCTTGCCTCTGTCATATGCGAATTTCCTCCCTGAGCCCCGATCGTGTTTTTTTTTTTTTTTTTTTTTTTTTTTTTTTTCCGTTCGCAGAGCAGTTTTTTGTGCGTGAACGCGTCCGTTTATTGCGATATACGTACCGTTCCAGCGCTATGTAGGGTTTTTGCATGCGCTGAGCATTTTGCGATGAAAAAAAAATGGGCGTTGCCATTCGAAAATTTCGAGTTTCTGTACCTATAACCGTAACCGTGAGCGGCGTGAGCGCCAATTTGATGCCGTTCACAGAATCCCGACCTCATACCTCTGAATAACTATATCTGAAATCTCATCTCGATCGGTTAAACGGACCGGCCGCTACAGGGTGCTAAATTCACATAGAGATTGTATCAAACTTTGAAATTTTCAATAATCAATATCAACACCTAATTTTGCCATCATGTTTGGCTTTTTCAGAACATTTTCCCTTGGAGTACAAAACGGGAAATCATTCGATTAAGTAGTTTATGAATTATGCAGATTTAAAGTTTTGAACTCCCAATGTTAATTTTTTTTTTTTTTTTTTTTTTTTTTTTTGAGTTGCAGAACATGTTTGGATGGGGGTAGTTTTATGATAACTCAAAGCTACTTGGCGGAATGAAATTTTGGATTATCATATTTGAAGCTTCTAGAAATCTATTATTGTTAAAATTTTGCATAGTTTTTAGTACTGTGTAATATAATAGTACCGTGTAAAAAAGAAAAAAAGCTATTCGATTTCAAATTACTCCAATAATCATGCCTGAAAGTATCATGTTTTTATATTTAAGTATGTTTCAGAAGTTTTCGCGTACTTGAGCGAGAAAAAATATTTTTTGGAGAACCGCCTTAAACCCCAATTAATACACCAAGTGTGTTTGAGGGTAGTGCCACCTTTTTTTTATAACATTTAAAATAGGATTTCCCTGGATTATCTTGTTTTGACATCATTTTGTGGCAAATCTATACTCGAAAATTGTTGACTTTCAAAAATCGTGTCATTTTGCAAAATTCCTAGAACCGGGGAAAAAATAGATAAAATCGTAAAAATCCGCGTCGCATCGTTCAACCTTTTTCATAATAATAAAAGTATAATATTCATAACTGGGCAATTCCATATGTGACGGAATGACATTTTGAGTTGTAGAATTACAGCTAAAGCTATTACCCTGAAGCTATTTTCACGCAAAAATTAATTTTTCAGTTTGCACATGACTGTGATTGACTAAAAGATTAAAAAATATATCTGTAACAATTTTTTTACAGATTTTATTCTTTCATTTTTGAGTAATTTCTTATTGTATGACGGAATAACATTTTTGCAACCATGACTCTAACCTGTTACTTAAAACTGGAAACATTTGTCAATTAGGAAACCATTCAGTTTTTAAACTAATACGTATCTTAAATATAATGTATAATCAGTACATAATTGAAATTTAGAGCAACCTATCTGTACTAGGGTTGAAGTTATTAATTGTTATTTGACGTGACGGAATGACTGAAAGTTTCTTAAACGTTTATTTAAAAAAAATGATTAAGCTAATAAATTGAATGAACGTACATTGCATAACTATGTATTCTCTTTTGATAGCTTTTTTAAAAACATATCGAGCACAATTACCTACTGTTTGAAATAAAAAAATGCACAAAAACATGTGACAGAATGACACAACACAAGACTTTATTGTTCATGCATTATTATCAAGAATATTGCTTTAAGATTATTGTAAACCACTAAATATTATACTACATGCATTTATTTATTAAAAAATGCAAAATAAACAACAATTACCTTCTTTTTCGAAGTGTTCTTCAAGAATACTATTTGTACACAACTGCAAGCATTTAACTTTTCAGCCATCTTGTTTATTTAGATTGTTGCAAATAAAATAAAAGTTTTGAGTCTAAAACATTAATTTGAAAACTTGGAATATATCTCAATATATTTTTTAACTTAATTTATAAAAATTATAAAAAAAAAATTTTTTTGATCAAAGTTGACACTTGTATGGAATTGCCCAACTAAGTATATTTTAAAAGTTTGTTATAGACACATATTTATTAAAAAAGAGAGATAGTGAGAGTGAGTGAGTGAATCAGTTTTCGCTTTCGATTTTCAACGTTTTGAGACAAGTATTCCCCTAATACAGAATAAAAGAGTTAACGTGAGGTAAGTATTCCTAATGCAGAACAGAAGAGTGAACGTGAGACAAGTATTCCTAGTACAGAACAAATAATTTTTTTAAACAACGTAACATTAAACAAATTTTAAAATAAAACTAGTTGGATGTGCCAATCCCAAAACTTTATTCTATCTCATATATTTTAATATTTCAAAATGTTGTTACCTACGTCAACATTTCATTTTTATTTGTTCAATACTATATCAACTTTACTTTCATCTTAAATTTCTGCTTCAGTCAATTAATCGGAATAAAAACAAGTTAATCTCGATCATGATATTTATTAAAATCACGAAAAGTCGGCTTATCAGGATAGGAAGTTCCCGTCGATTCACGAGCCACTGGTGTACAATAGAACTACGAAAAATTAAGAAGAACACACAAAAATCGCTACTACAGCGCCCCCTTCCGGCGGATTTTTTCCACATTCAGGGAGGACCTTCTTGCCATGGCCAAAAACATACACAAAATATTTGGTTCAATTCTATGCATAACTTCATATACTTTTCGAAGGTACAATATTCAAAATGACACAAAAATCGCTATTACAGCGCCCCTACTGGCGGATTTTTTCTAAATTAAGGAATGACCTGCTTGCCACAGCCAAGAACTTGAAAAAAAAAATTTGGTTCAACTCTGTGTATAACTTCATACAATTTTCGATGGTACAACATTCAAAATCGCACAAAAATCGCTATTACAGCGCCCCTTCCAGCCGATTTCCAAATTAAGGGAGAACCTGTTTGCTATAGCCAAAAACTTTAAAAAAAAAAAAAAAAAATGCATAACTTCATACACTTTTTGATGGTACAATGGCGACAGACAGACACACGGACAGATAGACATTTCTATAAACATGTTTTTAGGGATCTCTGACCCCTAAAGCTTGCAAATCCGTCGAAAACCAGAAATATAAAAAAAATTCGATTACAATACTTTCTTCTATTGAAGATAAGAAGAAAGTAAAAATGCGACTTTAATGGAAAATTATAGTTATTAAGAAAAAAAAAAAAAGGTACTGTATTTAGAAATCTTTCCTGTGATTTATTAGTGTTTTAATTTTTTTTTTTTTTCTTTTTTTATTTATACATTCATCTGTTTTGCTTTATCAGCGTTATCACTGTTATGCTTGTGGCACATGAATTATTACAACTTCTCGGATATTACTCTTCGTAACATTGTGTTATTAGAAACACATGTGAAAACATCTGATTTAAATCTTTTAAACTTTTTCTCAGCGCAAAATCAAACAATCGCGTAACAGCTTTAACATGTTTAGAATTGCAAATTCTTGTATTTACTTGTACTGAAGTACTGTTTTATAAATTTTATTGATTTGTTGTATTTTTATATTTTAGAAATTGAGTTTGTTTTTGGTTCTTTAACCTTAAAATTCTTTTTCGACTGCGATTCCCATGTATGTGTTTTGAGAGAATGAATGTAAAAGTAACAAACATTAATATAAGCATATATTATTCGTGTTTAAAAATGTATTTAATAAGTGTCCGATTTCCGATTTGATTTAATAATTTTTCTTATCCCCTTGAAAGAAAAATAACTATTTTTTATGTTTATTTTAACTAAATTGTTAAATGTTGTATATATATATATATATATATATATATATATATATATATATATATATATACACACACAGACACGCACTCATCTTTTCATCTTTTAACTTAACTAACATCGCACGAGTATTTTCCAAGATCGTGATCAATATGTTATTAAAATTGCATTTTTATATAACGCATTGGCATGCAAATCATGATGTCCATGGAAATAATCTCCACGGAGCTTATTTTTTTCCATAAATTATTTAACACAAAAAAATACTAAACTGAGTTGAATGATGCTGCTTAATTAAATTTTGTCTAATTAATATTACATGTTATTCTACGTAATTGTATTAGTTTTTATAATCATGTTTTTTATCTTGTCCACGGAATTAATGATTTGATATTTTCTGCTTATGATTTCTCTTCACAGTTATCTAAAAATAAATAAATATTTTTCATATTTTTCACGGGTAACACTTGCATCGTATTGCTTCGTTTAAAATTACGAACAATCTTATATTTTCTCACTATTTTTTTCTGCTATCTGTTGTGCTGTTCAGAAACTATTAATTTCTGTCCATGGACTGAACTCAATTTCTTGTGACAATATTTATCAAATAAAACTACAAGTTGAGACGACTATAGGGTAAGTTAGGGATAGTTTCCCCCTCTTAATCCCCCCCCCATATTTTTTTTTATAGTAATGATTTTTGTAGTACACATTTGACCTGTCTACTCCAAATTTTGCGTAGAACCCCATAAAAAATATTACTGTAATATACCTGATAAAATGGGATTTTTATCAAAAAACTTAATCAATGATTTTGACTATCTATCCCTGGCCTCAGGGTTTGACGGCCAGACTTGATCAGAATAGATGCTCCAGCCAGTAAATCATAGACTTGAGACAACATGTTATTTCGTCTCAATTGCTGAAATATGGCTGAAACCTATAAACTAACATATTATTCGATACCTGTTTCAACAACATTCACTAAATTAGAGAACAGGGGAATTCTCCTTTTTCGGAATTTAGTGTCGCCCCTGACATTTCCATTATTTCATTTTCTTCTGGTGGACTGATGGCTCATCAGAAGAAAATAACTCTGTTAATCGGGACTCTACTGCAGTACAAAACATATTTCAATTTTAAAACTTAAAGCACGTGTATTATTTTATGTAAAATGACGTCATTCGCATCCGCTTAAGAATTCCACATTTACGATCTACTCTTAAACATCTACAGTAAAGCATGCATGGCACATCACTATCGCGAAATAAGGCACAAATGCAGCAAAAAGATGCCGTCATTCAAGAGAAAAAAAAACCCGGCTATCTAATGATTAGATGAGATACTTAAAATTAAATATAGTTTATAATAGCTCTATTGTTTTAACATAAATCATTCGTTTATATATATTTTAAATAGCACGTATTTTAATTACATTTTCTTTCGGTTATTAAGAGAAAATGGCAACAAAAATATGTAATTACTATTTTAGAATTATTTTTCCTTTACTTTCTACAGAAATGGAGTACTTCCGTTGCCAATATTAAGCAAATGGCTCTAAAAACTACAAAAAATTAATATTTCAAAAATAAATAAAGATACGGTTTTCAAACAAAATGCATTTAAAAGAACTTTTTTTTCCAATGCGACGGTATAAAAATCGAAAATGTGCGATGCTTAGAAGTTAAAAAAAAATTGCTATAGAGTATTTAATCGTACTGCTTTGTTTTACGGCTGGCTTCTGTAAGGTAACGTTATTTTTTGGAATACACAAAATAAGCTGGGAGAAAGAAATAGGATACAAGCATACCGTATACCGGGGCTAATATTTCATGAAAAATCTCTAATAAATACATTATATTTCATCTGCTATCTTTATACATATAACAAGATACAAGCTTACCTTTTTTAATGAATATAACATTTATTTGAAGAAATAAATTGCTGTAACTTCGTCTACTGCGCTTTTTCATAATCATTGAGAGTAGAAGAACATCACTAGCTCCGTTGCATGTCCAATACCTGAAATACAGTAACTGGGGCATCTAACCAACACATCCTACAAGAAAGCCTCCACACTGGATGTCTGACGTCACATCTAGTCGTCCATCGTTATTATGCGGGAGATTCGGTGGCTTTCTTCAATATTGTTTTTTTTTTTTTTTTTTAATAATTTATAAAGGAAGAAAAAATATACGTATTTCTAAAAAAAATTTCCTCCCGGATTTACCCTAATAAATAGGATAACTTTTATATAGAAATTGTAATATAATAAAAATACCCTTTGAAGTTGATTAGACATTAGCGTTACAAATCGCTTAATTAAAAATTATTAACGCATCATAAGAAGGGAAAAAATCAACTTTATAGATGTGTTAAGCGGATCCAGCTAGATATGTGACAGTCCACGGACATGATTCGTCAAACACATTATTATATGAAAAACAAATATATTTTTTAATTTAATTATTTACATGTATTTCCATTATAGCGTTATATCCATTACAATTGTTTGTTTTTTTTGTTTTTTTTTTTTGTTTGTGTCATAGAATATTTAAAAAAAAAAAGTTTTCTACGTTTCTGGGAGAATGACCCACATAAACAATTTAGTATTAGACCTAAATAAAGTATTATATGGAAGGATGGTGGTTTATTTTCATGTCAATTCTTTAAAAACAGATATTCCAGTAATTACAACCGAAGTAAAACAAACAAACAAACAGACACTGATCTTATATGTAATTGATTATATTTATAGTTTTTTAAAGTCGACTGTGATATCTTGTTTATTAAGTGGGAAAAAAGAAGAAAGAAAAAGTAGGAATCATTAAAATGGATCTCCCCGAGTTTCATGAAAGGAAAATTTTACGAATGATATTTTTTACTTTGTTTTTTAAATCAATACTAATGATGATTATCCTTTTCATTTCTGGAACGATAACCTTTTGTGCTTTCACTGAAAACATTTCAGACATGTTTCAAAAAGAAATGTTTTAAAATATTTGGCTAAAAATTCTGAAAATCATTAAAGAATATTTTTCGACATCTGTGCTACGGAATCAGTATTCTTTTTTTCTTCATAGCTCTTGCAGTTTTTTCTTAAAAAATACATATTCAAATTTCAACCATGTTCAACTTTTTTAAGAAGTGGGAGGAAAATTCTTAAGCCAAGAAAATATTCTTTTTCTTAGCGATTTAGTAATTACGGCTTTGATCGTATTTCTTTAACCGTCAAATGGAAGTTTGATTTTTATCTATTTCGTTTTGTGTAAAGTTTGATAAATAGGATTTTGCTTTTTTTGTTTTTCCTAGGAAATACATTATTTAACTTCAAAATGCAATTAGTGTTCCTCGGTAATTAAGAAGACACTGTTGAAAAGTTGGTCGTAACTTAGGAAAATGTAATTATGAGTGCATTTTTTTTTCTTTTTTGCAACTTAATACTACACTGAAAGATTTAATTTATTGAGTAAAATATAGTTTATACCAAATTGAATTTATATGCGTCGGGATTCGTACGCCTCCTGGAATTCCATTTTTTTTTTTCAAGAGCCCTTAAAACTCCTGGAATTTACTTGTGGCTCCTGGAAATGAAAAAAGAACTCTTGAAAAATATTAAAACTATGATATTTTAACTATTTTTTTACTGTCTATAAATTTGAGAATGTTAAACATTAAAAATTTTATCGATTTTGAAGGAAAATCGCATAAAATCTAATTATTTAGTCACGAAGCAATGTTAAGTGCACCATGTACGGAAATTGGCTTTTCGTGTGTGTGCAACTGCCAGCTAAATTGAAAGATTGTGCACGCAGGAGAGACTAAACCGGACAGAGATAGTTGAGTGTTGACGTTTTCTTTACATTAATTTAATACATTGGCATATTTTATAAGTTCACATATAGTGTAGATTTTATTTACAATTTTGTTCAGCGTAGAAAAACGCCTTGAGGAAAGTGCATACTTAATAAAATTTTGATTCAAAACAAAAATATAAGGATTGGTTGTTACCAAGTGCTTCCCGTTTTAAAGCAGAATGTTTAATATGTAAGCGGTCTATAGACATTTGGAATGTGGTCCCAGCGGCAATCAGTAGACAACAGGTAACTTTGGAAATTTTAAAATTGGTAAGATTTTTGAAGATTCACATTTCAAAAGGTGCAACCCTATCCCTGTATACACCACTGTGTAAAAACATCTTGTAAGATGAGAACCAGGTCGTATTAAAAACTCTAAGTACACCTCCTGAAAAAATTTTGAGATTCCTTGAAAAATCCTGGAATGAACTTTGTTAAAAAAGGTTATGAACCCTGATGCAAGCATTTTCAAACGAAGAGGCGCCTTGAAGTAGTTTTCTTTTTATATATATATTAAACATTGTCTTGCGGCAGTGTCTGTAAGGTTTTTTTTTTTTTTTTTTTCAAAATAACTTAAATGAAAACTTAAGGAATTGTGGGGAATTACATTATTTAAAATCTTGATCAATATGTTTTCACTATTGGGTTGTTCGGAAAGTTATGTCGTATTTTTACTATGTTTTTCAAAGGTGATTTATTCCTATAAAAATAAGAATTGAATCAATAATGTATCGCCATTTTGTTCGATGACCTTTCGCCATCGCTCAGCAAGGTTCATAATTCCACGCTTGTAGAATGACCTGTCTTTAGAAGCGAAAAACTGTACCAGGTGCCGATTTATAGCCTCATCGGAATCGAATGTTTTACGATTCAAGGAATTTTGCAAAGAGCGAAAGAAATGGTAATCTGAAGCTGCAAGTCATGTGAGTACGGTGGGTGGGGCAACACACCCCAACCAAGCTCCAACAGCTTTTGATGGGTGACCAAACTCATGTGTGGTCTGGTGTTATCGTGGTGGAACACAACGCCTTTACGATTCACGAGTTATGGCCGCTTTTGATTGATTGAATTGCTCAGTTTGTCCAATTGCTGACAGTACACGGCTGAATTAATCGTTTGCTTCTGTTGTAAGAGCTGCACAACACCTTTGAAATCCCACCACACTGACAGCATGACCTTTTTCTGGTGAATGTTCGCTTTGGACGTTGATTGAGGTGATTCATCGCGCTTTCTCCAGAACCGCTTGCATACGACGTTATTGTAAACAATCCATTTCTCGTCGCCAATGACCATACGCTTGAGAAAAGGGTCATTTTCTTCACGTTTAAGAAGGGAATGGCAGACGCTCAAACACTTCACCAAATGGATTTCCTTCAGCTCATGAGGAACCCAAACTTAGAGCTTGCTTACGAATCCGAGCTTCTTTAAATGGTCAACAACGGTTGATTGAGCAATGTGTAGTGCCTCTTCGATCTCTCGTGTCGTGTACTGCAGGTTAGACTCAACCATTGCCTTTATTTCGTCATCATCAGTCTCCAATGTCCTCCCTGAGCGAGGTGCATCATTCACATCAAAATCGTCATAACGGAATTTTGCAAACCACCGCTGGCACTGACGTATTGTTAGAGCATCATCCCCATAAACTTTACGCAACTTTTCACAAGCTTTCATCGCATTCTTACCTTTGCGGAAATAAAAAAGCAAAATATAGCGAAAACCAACAGTTTTTTCCTCCATATTCAAACGCGTATAAAATCTATCCAACTCATTCGAATCGAGCAATTTCCTGTTTATTGAATGGGTTAAAAGTGTAACATTATCTAGTATTTCAGTGAGGTGCGTGCGCACGTCACTTCTACGCCAAAAAACGCAGTAACGACATCTGTTAGCAAAATACGACATGACTTTCCGATCAACCCAATAGTTATTCTATTATGTGTAAATAATCTGTTGCCGTTTCGTACTTTCGCCGTAGTCTTTAAAAATGTCAAATGACTTAACCTCATGTTTTAAAACTTGAGTGTTAACCAACAGATTGAACAAATTTTCTCTATGAACCCCTACTTCTATTACTAAATCAAGTAATTGTGTAGCATTTCTAATGTTAAAATTAAATATCGTGCGCAAAATAAATAAATAAATATGCAATAATAAAACAAGAGAATTATTTAGTTGCGCAGTGTTTATATACAAGCCACCAGTGGTCTTTAAACGGTGTCTTGCCTACTCTGTTTAATTGAATTATGGATGGCCCGCGATTTTAAGAAGTTATAAATTCAGCTCTCGATCGGGATAGGTTGATGACCCCTTCTCTAAATAATCGATAAAATGTCTAAAATCGAAATTGTGCGGATACTTTTGATCAAATACTTCATGTCGTTTCCTTTACGTTATCACATTTTTCAAAGATTTTTTTTGGTTTTTCGTAATTATTTTCCTTGCTTATTTCGAATTTTCACATTTCCTATACTTGTATAATTCTACACTATTAAATATTTCAGTTGCTGAAATTAAACTTTTGTCTAGAATGATTGATCGGTAGTGGTTAAAAGTGATTGCGCCATCATCAAAATGTAATTAAGTTCGTGGATTTTCCCACCTATCGTTTTGTTTAATCATAGTTAATGTTGCACTGTCTCTTCCAATCTTTGATGTCTTCAACGCCCTTAGTAACCACCGTGATATGAAACGTTTTATTATATGACAGAATAATAAAGGAAGTGTCATCTACATTTTTTCTAAATTTGTTTTTCTTCTTTCGCTTCGACGATCTTTGTCGGAGATTTGCGTGACACTATGATTGTCACGCGTTGTTGAAGATATATATTGTCTCGTGCAAGGAGAGACAGAATTTATGTATTTGCTAGTATGCTAGACGGGTTATAATAGTTTTACTATCGTTTTCATTTTATCAAAAATTGCCGTCTGTCCGACAGTGGTGGTATGTATTATTTGTTTCCCGAGGAAGACTGGAAATTTTTTTTTATATGTGTGTGTGTGTGTGCGAATGATTGGATTTTCTGTGACTTTATTGTTCGATTTTGTTACTTTTTTAACCTCATGTTTCGTTATTCTCTATATATATTAAACATTTACCATATTAAAATTAGAGATTTGGTCAGATTTTCTCAAAAGAACTTGTCCACTGTTTGTTTTTTTTTTCAAAGGTACTATATTTATATGTATGTGTATATATAACACTAGAAATTTTTGTCAGATTGTGTTAAAAGAACTTGTTAATTGTCTTTTGATTTTCAAACATATTATATATTTACGAGGGTTGTAAATGAAGTGGTGGCAACGTAGTCCAGAAACTCGCAGAAGATCGGGTATGCGCAAACAGGATGTGGTAGCAGTGAGGTGACGCTGTTGTCGATGTGTAGAGTGCATAAAACACTCGATCCTGTTAAAAGGGGTAGTTGCTGTGTGACGTTGCGTGGGAGCAGCGTCGTTTTTACCATTCTAAATCATGTTTACAAAAGGTGATCAATGGTCGTGGATTAAAATCGAGGTTGCCCGTGGCAAAAATTAGCTGAATGTTATCGAATATTACGTGGAGCCTGTGGCAAGAATGCGTTATCGTGTGGGACGGTTCCACGAAGGGTCAAAGCGTTTCCTGCTGATCGGAATGAGACTGTGGTTTTGCAACGCGCAGGACAGCCGTCCATTTCTCAAGATCATATTTGACATCGTGAGTGGTCTCCATTCCATAGACCGTCGATGGACTCACCGGGAGTTATTCGTAGAAGAGGCATCTATGTCCTGACCTGTCATCTGTGCTCCGAGTAGTAGAGCGCTTTGTCGCTGTCATCAACAACCAAACACCTTGCCAACGGTATCCTACGGCTTCCCTACATTTGGTAAAAAATACTAAACTTTGTTGGTGATTATATTGAAGGAATGTAATGCAAATTTATGTGTAAGTTCATTAAAAATTGTTTTATATCTTTGCTGTCGCTACTTTATTTACAACCCTCGTGTATATATATATATATATATATACATATATAAATGCATAATTATGCACTTTTGAAATTAAAAAAATAAAATAGCTAACAAGTTTGTACAACAAAATGACCGAATCTCTTAATTTAAAAATGGCATGTAATAATATTTTACAAAATTTTTATTGTATAGGAAATATATATATAACCCATTAAAGACCTAACCGCCATTTACTTCAGAACAGTGAAGGCTATAGTCATTAATGTGGAGTTTAGGTGAAATAAAGTGGCTATGCGCTATGCTATAAGACCGCTTACATCGCCACCTATCGGCAAACTGTAGAGTTAACGTTCATATCTTGCAAACTATATCAGATACGAAAGAAAATTCCGTTACAAAGTAGTAGAACGTTCTCTAATTTGTATGAAATGATATATAACATGTAAAAATAACTTTATTAGATAGAAGCTCCGAAAAATTAATTTTTTATATCCAATCGCCAGCTTAAATACGCAACTAATTGCATGCAGAAGTATGGCACTATAAGGCGGGCTCCTCCCATTTCCTAATAAAACAAACACGTGTAAGCGAGGTACAGTTTATTTTAATAAGAACACCACATTAAGTATGCACAATGTGTCCACCAGCGGGGCACATGCAAGCTGCATTATGCATTACTGCCAATGTTTGGAACATTGAATGCACTTGATTTGCTTATTAAAACCTTTACTTATCGCACAAGTTTTCCAATAACCTTTAAATCGAGCGTTGCGGAGAATCGTGAACATTGAAAAAAAAAATCTGAAAGCCGTCCAGTAGGTGTTGATTAAAATTTGACATACTTGTACTAGAAATAATTTACTATCATGAAAATTTTAAGACGGGGGCGAGGGGCGAGACTATTTAATAGAATTAAAAAAACTTTTATGAGATAAGAAATTTATGCGTATAAATTAACTATAAAATTCGTTAATATAAAATGGAAACGTCCTTCTGTATATATAGTAGATTGTTGTTATAATTAATATTATGTAGTAAAATTTGATTTAATAAAACATTATAAACAGCGAAATAATTAATAAAGCATTAATTATTTGAAATTGTATGTATATATATTTAATAATTGTTGTTCCAAATTTAATATGTATAATATTTGTATCATGTCTTGATACTCAATTTATACTTTATGTTTGAAATTGATGATGGATTGTAATATTCTATAATGGTTATACTATATATATATATATATATATATATATATATATTGGGCATTCTCACAATCTTTTGACTTTCGGGAATAAAAATCTGGTGAAACTAAACTTGCTAAAAGAACATTTTAATCACATAGACGAATGCTTTAATGATTCAAAATAAAGAAAAAATGGTCAGCTGCGAAATTTTATTTTATTTAACTGGGGTTTAAGTTAATCTTGCGAGTTTAATTTTCCTTACCATTTTACCACTATAACTTTCTATTTTCTTCTAAATTTTTACTTATAATAATGAATTTGCATAGTACCCACAGGGCATTCAAATAACAAATAATAACAATGTAGCATTTTTAGTACAAAATTTTGGTATAACATTGTCTTAAAGGGGTGTTAAAGAAGGGACGGTAAGGTTAAAAAAAAAAGGGACGAAATGGGAAAAAAAGAAACGGTAAGGAAAATTACCACCTATTTTAGGCAAATCATGTTAAGACTAAGTGGTAGCCACAATCTTCATTGATTTTTAGAAACACTTATTTACATTGGATTAAATTAAAATAATAATAATAATTTACCTCGAAAAGTGCAGGAATAAACCTTGGGGACCGTAATACTACCAATAAAGCCACGATGCCTGAATATTACTATGCTGATTTAAATTCTGAAGTAAATTTCCTCTCAAAGAATTTTAGACATTCTTTCTCTAGCATACTTCTGCATGAGAAAAAACTAGAAAAATATTATGTGGCTGCATCTGAAGTGATTTTCTGTATAATTTTAGAAGAGGGACGGTAAGGAATCTAAAACCCAGGGACAGAGTTTAAAAAATAACAGCCCTAAAATGTGTGCAGGTTAATTTTTTGCTACATATTTATATAAAACAATCATCCCAGTTTCGAAAAAAAATTACATCGAATTATTTTTATTGAAACAATTTTATACAGACAGCTCCAAACGTAAAAAATCAGCATCATGGACACGGGACGGTATAGGAATTTTCCTGGTATTTGGACCCCCAACATCGTTCAAAACTTATTTATCTCGTTAATATTTTTATGCAATCATGCAATGGGATGCTCCCCAGTATATGAAATAAAAAAAAAAAACCCACAAGAATATGTACTGAAATAAAAATTATTATTCAGGGACATAAAAGTCAAAAGATTGTGAGAATGCCCCATATATAATCTAGCAGAAGAGCTTATATTGGAATTGTGCTTAGGAAGTTCCTCTGTTGAGTCCGTAACACAATCATAGTTTTTGTATTTTTACTCTCCTACGTTTAATTTTTTTCCCTTTTTTTACACACGTAATTTTATTTTGATTTTATATATATATACCGGGTGTACCAAAAAGGACTGACTGATTTTAAAATTCAATAACTTGCAAACGGTGACAGATATTTAAAAAATTCTTGCAGGAGGGTTATGCATAAAGTCAAAAGTTTTTTTACAGTGATTTTCATTTTTAGTTCGAATTACAAACAATAGATGGCGCTGCGATCAATAGACGCTGAATTCAGGCTCGATTTTTGGTACTTCGTGGCCCGGATAATACATTTCCATCTCCTTTTTCTGCATGGAACAAGAGAGAGGACCAGAAATCGAGCCTGTATTTAGCGACTATTGCTTACGACGCCATCTATTGTTTGTAATTCGAACTAAAATTAAAAATCACTGTAAAAAAACTTTTGACTTTATGCATAACCCTCCTGCAAGAATTTTTTAAATATCTGTCACCGTTTGCAAGTTATTGAATTTTAAAATCAGTCAGTCCTTTTTGGGACACCCGGTATATATATATATATAAACGCAATTCAATATATAAGTTTTTCAATTTTTTTTTTCGGTATCCATATTCTTTTTTTTTCTTCCATATTAATTCTTGTAATTATGTATAAGGCACTTTATTTTATACATACAGTTCTATATTATAGGTTTGTGGTATCCATTTTTATTGTCATTTCACAATATTGCGGTTTTTGATGATGCTCGGTAATGTTTAATTAATGGTTATATATATATAATCAAGTCTTGTACGAAATAGTATATATCGTCGCCTCAGAGCAACAGTAGGACATATCTAGTTATAATCGAAAATGAGATGTCTGACGTACTGCTATGAAAAACTGTCTGCATCTAGTTTAACATTAAACATAACTTTGCATTTCGGAAGTTGTTTTACTAGATGCAAACGCAGTTTCTCGTAGCAGTAAGTCAGATATCTCATTTTCTATTATTACTAGATATGTCCCACTGTTGCTCTGGGGGCGACGATATATATATACGTATATATAATTCTGTCTTTGCTTCTATCTCATTTTTACGCTAATATTTTCTATTTCACATTGCTTGGTATATCCTATCAGATAAATATCATTGTATTAATGTTGTGTAATTTTTAACTTATGTTCTTGTTTTTACCTTTCTTTTGGATTGCAAGTGGTATACACAAAGTTAACAAAATATATGACTTTTTTTTTGATGGATATAAATCAAGCTAATTAGCCGTGATAAGGATAATTTCCTCAGTTACATAAACAATGTGTCATTTCAACTCAGCCATAAATCTTTTCAAACGTGAAAAATGTATTTAACCTTGAAAACCTTGATAAAGATAATGACTTGTTGAGTGACTCATAGACATTAAACTGATTTATTATTGTTATTATGATATTGCTATTACAATTATTATTACTGATTTATTATCTTATGATGTAAATATTTTTTCATTCTGAAAATGTAGTTGTTCAAGAGAAGAGGGTTGAAAAATGCTCTCTCTTTTTCACAATTTAAAAGAAAGTGAATTAAATAGCTTAAAGTGTTACCACTGCTTATTCATTTGATATAATAGTCTACAATTTTTTCTCAAAGGAGGTTATAAAAAGTGGTTGATTAAAATTATGACAACTAACACATTACATAGGGAAACCATTATATTGGATTACACAAAATGTGGATTTACACCGAAATAAAAAGTATCCTGAAACGGGTAAGTCCCAATTTTATCTAACTTACTCACGTCTTTTTTTCATTGGGATTTAAATACTAACAAGATTGTGATTACTGATCACTGAATAAAAATAAATAAATTAAATAGCCTCCACTGAAATCTGAAATATCAGATATTTGATAAATAAACTTTTAAACTTTCAAACAGAAAAGTTGGAAGAACTTTTTACGGTAACACGTAAGTAATCAAAAGTTAAGAAAATGGCAGCTTCTAAAGATAATTTAGCAATTAAAAAACTTACAGCTACAAACTACTCAATTTGGAAATTCAAGGCCGAAATGATGTTAACTAAAGAAGACTTATTTCATGTAATTACGGAAGAACCACCTAATCCAATTACGGACGCTTGGTCCAAAAGTGATAAGAAAGCCCGTGCTCTAATTAATCTAACAATTGATGATAGTCAGATTACTCATGTTAAAAATTTACAGACAGCCAGACAAACTTGGCAAGCTTTGCGTGAAATCCATGAGCGACATAATTTGTCTAGCAAACTTTATCTCTTAAGAAAACTTTACGGGATTAAATTAGCGGAAGGTGGCAACGTTGTTAATCATATTACAAAAATAATGGAATTAGTAGATAAATTAGCGGCCATAGGAGAAGTTATAAATGATAACCACATTTCTGCACTGTTATTATGCTCCCTACCCCAATCTTATGATACTCTTATTACTGCCCTTGAATCAAGAGAAGAAAATCAACTCACACCATCATTTATTAAGTCTAAACTTATTGACGAATATAACCGACGATATGATAATAATGAGAGAACAGAAAATCCTGCCAGAGCATTTAAAGCACAGAAAAATTACAACAACAAAACAAGTAATAAATACTGCTCCAATTGTCGGATGAGAAACCATTATACCCAGGAATGTTGGCATAATAAAGCCAAAACACAAAATACACCACAAAATCAACACATTAGACCAAACAAAAAACATTACTCTACATCACTAGTTTTTCAAAAGAGTGAAAACAATTTTAGAAGTGAACAAACACCAGAATCAAACCGTAGGTACAGTCACTCTGAAAATGAAAACAATACATGGAGGGCGAGCGAAAATAAAAATTACGCCTTTATAACACAAGGAATAGAAAACAAAACATTTATAGTAGACAGTGGCAGCTCAAGCCATATTGTGTGTTCAGAATCAATGTTTACAGAAATAAAATCACGCGAAAAAACAAATGTAACCATCGCAAACGGAAAAAAACTTATCAGTTACGGGTCAGGTGACGTAAATATAAACACGCGAACATCAGACAACAAAGTTCATGAAATAACACTTAAAGATGTATTACTAGTACCTGAAATCGAAACAAATTTATTATCGGTTAGTAAAGCGACGCAAAATGGATGTGAAATTATATTCAGAAATGATAGATGTATGTTCAAACTTAACGGAGATATATGCTTAGAAGCGCGAAAAGTAAATAACCTATACGAAGTTCAGTTGGCATTCCAAAGCTATGTAAACATAGCACAAAGCTGCAACAACAAAAATTGCCTAGAATTATGGCATGGTAGGTTAGGACATAGAAATCTAACACCAATTAAAGAAATTACGCAAAAGGAATTAGCTACAGGAATCCAAATAAACAACTGTAAGCATAACATAGATTGCGAACCGTGCATTAAGGCAAAATTAACTGATGAACCCTATCCAAAAATTGCAGAGTATAGAGCAACTAAAAGGCTCCAGCTCATTCATTCCGACGTGTGCGGATCTTTTCAAACACCGACAATAGGGGGGAAATCATACTTTTTGGCTTTTATTGATGACTACTCACGATTTACGATCATATACCTATTGTCTAGAAAAAGCGAAGTTTACGAAAAACTTAAAGAATTCATCGCGTTAATTAACAACAAATTTGGAGAAAAACCGAAAGCAATTAGAACAGATAACGGAGGGGAATTCACATCAGATGAAATAGAAAATTACCTCAGGGCTAATGGGATAAAACATCAACACACAGTTCCATATTGCGCAAGCCAGAACGGTGTGGAAGAGAGTGATAAGATATTTAAAGACTACAAAAAATTATAGTCTAGTTCTGAGCGGAGAAAAGAAACCGATACTTGAAGTTTATGCGGATGCAGATTGGGGAGGAGATGTAGATTCACGAAAATCAACGAGTGGAACCTATACATGTTAGGAAGAAATCCAATACAATGGTCGACCAAGAAACAATCCTGCATTGCATTATCATCGGCAGAGGCCGAGTATGTGTCAGCAGCAAATGCAGCAATTGAAATAAAGTGGCTAGTCAATCTACTGGAAGAATTAAACCTAAAGCAAACCTTACCTATAGACCTATATGAAGACAACCAGTCCACGATCAAGATGATAGAATTAGAAAAGCACTCAAGTAAGACTAAACATATAGAAATTAGGTTCCACCTGATAAAACAACTAAAGCAAGAAGGGACTATCAACCTAAAGTACTGCCCAACCAAATTGATGCTAGCAGACCTGTTTACGAAACCAGTTCCCAAACCTGTTTTTCAAACCCATAGAAGGAACTTAAATTTGTGTGAGAATGAAACTTCAGAAATTAAGGAGGAGTTGATGGATATAAATCAAGCTAATTAGCCGTGATAAGGATAATTTCCTCAGTTACATAAACAGTGTGTCATTTCAACTCAGCCATAAATCTTTTCAAACGTGAAAAATGTATTTAACCTTGAAAACCTTGATAAAGATAATGACTTGTTGAGTGACTCATAGACATTAAACTGATTTATTATTGTTATTATGATATTGCTATTACAATTATTATTACTGATTTATTATCTTATGATGTAAATATTTTTTCATTCTGAAAATGTAGTTGTTCAAGAGAAGAGGGTTGAAAAATGCTCTCTCTTTTTCATAATTTAAAAGAAAGTGAATTAAATAGCTTAAAGTGTTACCACTGCTTATTCATTTGATATAATAGTCTACAATTTTTTCTCAAAGGAGGTTATAAAAAGTGGTTGATTAAAATTATGACAACTAACACATTACATTGGGAAACCATTATATTGGATTACACAAAATGTGGATTTACACCGAAATAAAAAGTATCCTGAAGAACGGGTAAGTCCCAATTTTATCTAACTTACTCACGCCTTTTTTTCATTGGGATTTAAATACTAACATTTTTTTTTTTGGGGGGGGGGGTGCTTTTAAGAGCAGAGCCATGCCGTTTCCTGTACATTTTCAATTACCTTCTGTTGAAATTGCCAATCAAAATGTATAACTTCTCTTCTTGTTGTGCTAAAACCCTTTGACATTTTTAATGGTTAAGATGTGTTGTAATATCTTGCCTTGCACTTGTTCTTATCTTTATTATATGATCAGTTTTATGAAAGAAGACAATTTATACCGATGTATAATTTCAAATTCTGCCCTGCTGCTATTCAGGGGAACATCTCAATTGAAGGTTAGAAACTTTTATAGATATTTGTGTCCATATTAAAAGCACATCTGTATAGAAACATCGAGACCAAGATTATCAGAAAAAAAAAAAAAAAAACGCCTAAGGGTGACTTGAATGAACTGCTGAACGTCTATCAAACATCTTAATTATAATTCAATTGAAGATGAAGTCCAAGAAAATACAACATAGATGTATATTATATTATATTATATTATATTATATTATATTATATTATATGACTGAACAGGCAAAGTCATTTTGTCATCATCGAAAATCAGGATTTCCTAGCCTTCTTTTGATCGCGTTTTTTTAAGGTGAAAGAATGTGCATTCTGGAAATGTTTACTTTATCTATTAATGGATGAACGAAAATCTTGAATAGAATTTAAAAAAATTAACAACTAGGCAACAGAAAACTGAATTTACGTTCCCACTGTCTCAGGGGGCGGAGGCGACTATTCAAGAATTAGCAGTCGAGTCTATTGCGCCTATGTGCTATATATAATATATCAGATTAACAAAATACAAATGAATCACTGATTTTTAATAAGTATCCTGCTATTGCCAAGTTCTTTATTGCTGAAATACATATTCAGCAATGTAACTTTGAAGAATCAATTATAAAGATAGAAGGACTGTTTTCAGAATAAGTACCCCGTAAGATTTCAGTTCTTGCAGTTTATCTCTAAAGTAGGCTTAACGTTGGAAATGTCATTACCGTAGCCATTCTCAAGGCTTATGATTTCAAGACTTATGATTTCAGGGACATAGCAATAACAATTTTAGACATTTTCATTGAAGTCATTGCAATTGCTTAGCAAAAATTCCCATTATTTTAAAATCCGGTGAAATTTGAGCTAAAAATCAGGAATTGAAATAATAGAATTTAATCATTTTTTCTAAGCTAAAATTTCCCTTTATATGAGAATGAACCATAAACAGTATATACATTTTATATTTTGTTTCGCGTATTTATTGAAATCAACCTGTTTATTTTTAAAAATATTTCTTTGAAACTGCCTGGAGAGGTATACGTTTTCTTTCTTTAAACAAACGTTATTTTATCTCCGAACATCTGAATATTTATTTAGTATGCATTCTAGTATATTTCTTTTCCATTGGAAGTTTTTGCATTTTCATTTTCGCCTTTTTTTTCTTATATATACTATTTACATTTTTCATTGTTTCCAAAACTTTCCCTTTCTTTTGTCTTTTATTTACTGGCTAATGAAATTAAAGTTTTGCAAAATTATGTTTTATAAAAGATGCTGATCATTTATCAAATGAAGTTTTGCATACGGTAAAATATAAAAACTTCTTTTCTTATTGAGCGAAACTTTCTTTATATAAGAAACTAGATAGAATTGATTATAAATCCAAATGCACTTTTTTTTTTCTGTATTTCGTATCAGTCTGAGAAAATAGATATCGATCAAATCTGCTAGCCAAACGTTCATTTCAAACAAGTTGTCATCGAAACCAACTTTTATCAGATATATGAACAATTCAATCCTGTCTAAATTTCGTTACATAGCACCTTGTATTCTAGATGGAATACTGCCAGTAACAAAAAAGCTTTTCGATACTACATCTCCATCCATCTAAATTGAGGATAATGGAACGTATTCAATCGATAATCAGAATGAGGGTTTGGCTCTGACACGATAAGTAATTTTTTCGAGATCTTTTTTCTGGCTCTTTATGATATAATTTTTGAAATTGTGTGCGTGATAGATTTTTCAAGAACTTTTACTGATATGATATAGGTGTCTGACGCCATTTTTGAGCTTGTTAATTTAGATTTTCGAGAAAAAGCTCTTATGGGAATGTTTTAGAAGAAATCTGAAATTACCTTATTTTATTTGTCTTTAAAGTAATCGAGGTTCTGAAGAAATAATATTGCTTCTCTTTTTATCAAAACTATGTAATAACATTTGGTTTCAAAATTATTGTACAAAATTATAATGAAAGTGAGTTCAGGCATACAGTTCCATTCTATGCGTGTGCATTGCAGTTAAATGCTAATCTGAATTGTACGGTTGTTATTTTTTCTTGAACGCACAGTGGGGCAAGGCAACATAAATAAAAATACTTGAGTGTTTTTTTTAAGATTCCCATGTTTCATATTTGTTAGTTAATATGTTGTTCCATGTAAATAAAATACATTTTGGACGTTTTTAGACACATATTTCGTGAAAAATCTTTTTAAAAGTATACTTTTTACATTAATTTTTTTTAAACCTTACCCTATAATAAATTAAAAAATATGATAAATCAGAATCACTAGAATTATGTGGTGACATCGATGTATCTACCTCCTCTTCAGAATTCATATCAGTATTATCAAATTCTTGTACGGTTGAAGCTTTCAACATACATAAATTACAACATACAAGTTCTTTTAGGCTTTTCCTTTTTATTTTGCACTTAACTTGATATTTGTGGATCACTATTGGTAAGGAATAAATTAAAAACATGTTTGTTTGTCTCGACCCTGCTGCGCTTCCTGGAATTGTGTTACCTATGTCTTTTAAAATTTTGGTTACTTGCTGCTTTCTCCCCTCACTTAATTGGCCTGATAAGAACCAGTGCTGCTGATAAGTTCACTATCAAGCTTCGTGATTTCTGCTGACAAAAAAAAAAAGTCTTGCACTGTTGCCATCGTCAGTGTTCCTGAATCCCGGTTTTGGCATACCTACCATCACTGCATTGCTCTCTGAACTCTTTTTGTATACGAGCTTTGTTTTCCGCTACTATTTATTTGTCTCCACCTCGAGCTTGCTATTTCAGAATTGGTAATTTGTAAGCCAGATGCAAAATGCACTCGAACATACTATTCCATCCGTGTAGGACAGATAAACCAAAGCCCAAGTTGTCGGTGTTTTTTTGCCTAGCAAACATTGCTTCTACATTGTTGAACATTTTAGAGGTAGCACCAAAAAATTGTTTACTGAATTGCTTGTAATGAAATTATTTTTCCACTTCACTGCTTCCCAGCTTCTCATTATACTAATAAGCTCTTTTCTTTTAATAAACATCGTGTCAGAACTTGTCCTGAAACAAAAATAAATTAGAATTAGAATACTGACTAGAAACTTGCTCTGACCTAAAACCTTTTTACTGAAAAAAGGCCAGATATGAGCGACAAATTCTCATGATTCTAAATTCAGTATTAAACAGTCTTTACAAAACTGTAAAAACCAAAGCTTAGATAGCCTTGGAACATAACTAACAATCTCAATGCTTCTGAGCATGCAGTAAATATTTAAGTCTTTCACCGTAAAAACAATTTTAACGTTATTAACACACTTTTTTATTAATCAAAAATTCTTAAAATATGTCCACATACTTGAACTTGAAGGTGCCATCACAAACATAAAAATTATTGCAATAATGATGATGCACGACAACTCTTAAATTTTGTTACCAAATTGTCTCGGGAATAACTCGCTGCAGCTAAGCGTTACTTGAAGCGCGAGTGGGGAAATAAGGTTGAGAAAAACTTTGTTTTATGACACATAAGGTAGTGCACTATGGTTTCAATATAAAGCGGTAAAGAAATTCAAATTTTTATTTTTTCCGCCAGTTTTTTAGTTATCCTTTCCCAGTGTGGAACGTACGAATTTTGGATGTCTTTAAGAGAATATAATGTATAATATTTAAAATGTGCTCACTATGCAATTTTCATCGTTTTGTTACTGGTGAATTCTTCTAAAATTTCAGACAGTTTTTATGCTGCGTAAATGTATGTCCAACTTTGATCTGACACCGACTTGTAGCGAGCACTGAATTAAATTTAAATCTTCAAGTGTTCTAATCCATTTAGCATCAAATTCGATTTGTATTCGGCTGTTTTTCGACATTTCTTTCATAATCAAAATTATGGGTACGAAAAGTGCGCAATATTTTCAGGAAATAAGTGATAATTAGTTTTCTTGGGTGTAAAAAAAAAAGAAGCTAAGAAGGTATATTTTGTTGGCAAAAATGCCACCTTTGTTTCAGTAGTAGGACACGTGCGCTGACATTTAGATATCATACAATAATGTGATTAATTCTGGCCTATCTAAATATATCAAACAATAAGATATTATAGGTAAATTTCTTACTTTTATGTTTCCGATGCAGAGTAATTCCTATTTGCGCTGTATGGGCCGCTGCATCCAAGTGGGCTGTTCCTTGTTGAAATTCATATTTTTAATTTCACGCTAAATTGTTATTAAAAAAAAAAAAGGTTGTCTTAAAACATTTTTAAAACACACTTAAAAAAAAATCACTAGTGAGCCTATTTCTTTTTGTTCTTGGTTATATTAACATTATATATATTTTAACGTACAGAATTACGCTGCATCCTACAGCAGCGACTTAATTTTTTTACATGTTTCTTAGTTGAATAATATACAGCATAATAACATAATAATAAAAAAGTCATAAAGTTTTTTTCAGTTCTTTACGTTGATCACGTGAGTCTCTTGCATCACGCGTGGGAGGAATGAACAGGTTTGATATATGATTATTACTGTGCACTTTGGATAAATTTAATTCATTTATTTCAACAGTTCGATGATTATTAATGATTTACAGTTCAATTTATTTAGATAATAATTCGCAAATGTTATTGTCCTTGAAAATTAATATTTCCATTTCCTGTTTTCGTGATTTATAGCTGATCTGATGATGACTATATTTTCATCAGTTTTACCTCAACCGTATTAAAGTATACTTTAATACGGTACCTTTAAAACCTTTTTTTACGTACCTTTTAAATGTATATATATATATATATATATATATATATATATATATAATAGTATGAGACATTATTGACCGCTCTAAACTTTATGAAAATTGATTTAAGTCATTGTCGGTTTCTTTTCAAACAAAGCAGTAACATATTAATTTCATAAGAAAACCTAGTTAAAAAATTTTTTTAATATTGTACGAGACCTTTAAGGATCTCGGTAACAGATACACAATAATAATAATTATTATTAACTTTTCAAAATATTTTTGCAGTCATTATTTAATGGAGATAAAACAAAGCATAATTTGCAATATTTAAAGTACATCAAAATTATAAACTGCATTTTAAGTATTTGGTATGCCAGGAGTATCATTGTATTGAGAAATCATAATTCCTTCTCTTCACACAATGGAAAAAACTGCATAAGGCATACATAGAGGTTCAAGAAATACTTAAAACTAAGAAGAAATAGATAGTAGATTGCTTTCCACAGAAATATTTGGTATGTAACTAGCAATGCTGTAGTCGTTAAAAATGATTTTTTTGCGTACGCTATACGTAGATGATACACGCTAGAGAGTATAGCTTCACTTGAGTAACAGAGAGTTTGGAGCCTTTTAAGATTTACTTACTACTCATTCTTACTACTACACTTTACTACCGTTCGCTGCAGCCCTTGCAACCAGCATCATTGTGTTGAAAGTAGCATTATACTTTTTACGAAAAGGGAAAAATTCATAATACACATATATATAATTCAAGAAATGCTTGAACTTGAAATTAAGTATATAAACAGCAAAATTAAGTATATAGACAGAAGACTGCGTTCCACAGTAGTAGTATGTAGGAAGAATCATTGTGTTGAGAGTCACATTTTACCCGCTCTTCGCGTAGGAGAAAAATTGCATAAGGCACACTGAGTTCAAGAAATGCCCAAAACTAATAAAGACATTGATGATAAATATAGTGTATCGCGTTCAGCATAACTCTATAATAAAGCAGTTTTGGGTAATAATATTAGATAGTGAATCCCCTAATTACTCTGAAATTGAGTTTTTCATAGTGTCCTAAACGAAGCTCAATCGACAATGTACTATGTTTATTATTGAAAATAATATTTTATAAAGGCGACTCTGCTAATATCGAAAATAATTCGTTCATCTGAATAATGCTGAAAGTTCTTTTCTTTTTCTCTCTCTTTTTTTTTTTTTTTTTTTTTTTTTTTTTTGCAGTAAAACAAGTTACAACTGAACACATTTTGTTGATGGTGTGTTTAAATACTGCTTATTTATATTATTGCTGTTTTAGGATTATCTCCTCGTGATGAAAAGTTGTCAATTCCATTTTTAATCATAATAATAATTTAATCATCCATACGAAATATTTAATGCTATTTTGATGGCTGTCTTCCAGCATTATTTCTTTGACCTTTGTAAAATGCTTTCTGTTGCTTAAAGCATATCTCGATACCCAGTTTTAAGAATCTAAAATTCCCAATAAAGCTTTCGTTGCCAAATCTGAAAAAATAGCTTCGATTGGGCTTTTCTGGCGATCATTAAAAGTTCACTAAATGTTGAGTTTTGTTATCTGGCTCCTTTCCAGATTATCTTCAAATCTATCGTAGTTATTTTTTTATATGATGAATTGGAACGAAACACTTCTAAGATGTGCTGTGAAATATTTTTGATTTAGTTTGCTTTAAGTGTTTTTTTTTTTTTTTGTTTTTTTTTTAATGTCTTAGTTATTTGTATGGACAACGCGGACTCCCATGTCTGGGCTGAAGTACTTTGACTGTAGTATTGCAAGTACCATAATACGGTTTTCTTTCTTTTCAGAGTATTTTGAAAATAAGATGGTAAATTTACCTCGGATTGCATAATAATTTTAGTTCTATGTATTTGAAGCTTTCAAATTGGGCTCTTCTGATAAAGATGCTCTAAACTTGTAAATCTTGCTCTTTGTTGAGCATAATAAATTTTATAGAATTACATAACCAATGCTATATAAAGTATAGCGTTACCCCACAACTTGACCGAAGGAAACCTTTCCTTCCCTTGTTCCATGTAATTTCAGAAAAGTCACCATTCTGTACGTCAAATCGGAATAAAACGAGATTGAGACATTGAATTATTGGTAATTACTATTTTTACACAAATTAGTTAATATTTTTATTCAGCGGTTCAATTGAAGAAATTGTTTTTATAACCGATCCAAATTTAATTAACAGCATACATTAAGTACTTGAAATTTGCATTTTATCGGCTTGGAATTCATCCATTGTCTATACTACAAAAATGAACTAATCATGAAAAGGATGAATATAACCACAAAATGATCTAACGATAAAACCATCTACAAACACGATCTAATGGAAATTTAAAAGGACCAGATAAACTCCGAGATATGGCTTTACAGGACGAATTTATAAAAGACAACCTCTTTAACATGTCTGTAATAAACAAGCCGGAAATTGTACGTCAAACGTGGCAAATGAGGTGCGTTCGTACTGTAACTAGTTTTATAAATATTCAGATCTTGGTGTAATAGCTGTTGTACTCTTATGCGAAATTGCATGAATACAAAATTTATTACGATTATTGTATATTAAATTCAGTAATAAGAAAATAATATGACTCCATCTGAAATAGGACGTAATCACTATGGCAACCTAGAATCATTACCTATCATGGGATATCATTGAATTAATTACGTATGATAAGATTTAATAGAATTAAGAGAACTTTAATTTTCTTAAATCTATTACTATTTTTAAATTTTCATTCGATTTTCATAAAATTTGAAATAACTCGACAAAATTCTGCAACGATTACATATATTAAATTTCGAACCATTTGGTTGGGTAGTTTTTGCGCTGATATAAAT
Organism: Maratus speciosus; assembly: GCA_963932465.1. Lineage (NCBI taxonomy): Eukaryota > Metazoa > Arthropoda > Arachnida > Araneae > Salticidae > Maratus > Maratus speciosus. Next base: position 394,846,080 of record OZ010790.1, on the reverse strand, counting down.
GGACAGACAGAGGGTCGGACCAGACGATGACTATAGGTTCTACGTATTTCTATAATTACGAATGCACCTAAAAATTCACTATTCCTCAAAATTTTCTCATTGAGAACTTGGTAGGTTCCTAAATATGTTTTTTCTATTTGAATGTTCTCAAGGTGGGGGGGGGGGGGGATAAAGTTTTTAATTAACGAACCCCTTTAACCGTGCCTGTGTTCAAAAAATCCCCATGAGATAAAATTTCTTTAAGGCTGATAGATCTCGAAGCATAGTTTTGCAACTCTCCGGAAAGGGAGTAGCAGATGTCAAATGTTTAAATTCACAACTCTTTTGTAAGCGTCAATGTTCTAAAACTCATCATCACAAAAAAATTCTTCCATTACTGTTTGATAGATTCCACGATAACATTATTCACCATCGTGGGGGACGTTATTTGAATTTCTAAAAAACAACACCCCTACCCTTACATGTGTTCAAAAATTTCTTTGCATATGTTCTAAAATTCAATTTCACACGAAATTTCATATATCAAGGCCTAATAGATCATGCTATATGGTTAGGTATTCCCTGGGGCGGTTGAGGTTGAATTTTTAAAACATAAATTCTTTATCCATCCATGCATTTATTAAAAATTTCATCTCAACCCTTAAATGCACAATTTTTTATTTTGTTTCGAAAAAATTATATATGATCCTTTGAAAGCTCTATTACACAGGAAAAATAATGACAAAAATCAGAGATAAATTTTTCATATAATACGTCAATCTTTTCTTCTGTTGCACATCTGCAATATAAGTAAAAACTACTGTCGTGTGGCTGTTTTACGCTGAAATATTGCAAATTAGTAAATATTTTAATAAGTATGTCTCCAAATACCTTATTTTATATAATTATTTATTTTATAAAACTTAACCTTTAACCCTCTAATTCCCATGGTAGAATACGTTCTAGAAATTGCGTAGTTCAGAGAATCTGACTTTATACCTGAAAGTTTCAGTGGTTAATTTTGGTTTATTTAAATACGGAATGTCTGTCATAAATTAAAGCAAATATTGCTATTTTAATTTTTTGGTGTGAATTAGGTATATACGAATAAAAAAATCTATTAAATTCAAAACACCGTTGTTTGCATATATGCAAAGCTATGTACTAAAGGGTTAAAGGGCCTTATAGATTCTAATACTATATAGTTTTGTCCCCTCGTACGGAAGTGTCGTTTTTAATTAAAAACTCTTATATGTCTGTATTCTAAAATTAACCATCGCAAAAAAAAAAAAAATCTTCTATAAGACCTTGATAGATCCCCCTTCCTTGCGTCCCCCCTTCCCCTGGGGGACAAGAGGTTGAATTTTTATAAAAAAAAACCCTTTACACGTCCTTTGTTCCAAAATTCCACATCGTGCAAAAATTCATGTATACCTGATAGATCCCGCGGTATGATTTTACACCTTTTGGGGGAGTGGTATTTACAAAAGACTCATGTCTATATTCAAAAATTCACCATTCTATAAGGTTTCATTTTTAAGGGCCTGATAAATCCCAAAATATAATTTTGACCTTCTGTAATGTGTATACGCAATTTATTCCTACTATATTATTTTTACTTTTTTGGAAATCTAAGAGGACCAATACCCGGGTTTTTTCGGTCAGGCCCGCTTGAAAAAACCCATTGTTAGTTTTTTCAGATTTTTTCGTGTTTTCACAACTGACATTATTTAATCTAAGGTATGAAAATGAAAAAAAATGGGGGGGGGGGGGGGGGAATTATGAAATTAAACATTTTAACAGTTACTTTCATCTGAAGCTTATTTTTAACAAATTTACAAATATATATATATGATAAATGGCAATTTAAATCATGTTTGCCCAAGTTTGCAAAGCCTGAAAAAACCCAAACGGACCCACTTGAAAAAAACCCATTGCGGGTTTTTTAAAATTTTCTCATGCTTTCACAACTGTATCATTATTTAATCTAAGGTATGATAATGCCAATTCAAATATATTTCAAAAGAAACAGATTTAAAAGAATTTCTAAGCAGAGATAAAAAAGGAAATTAGCTGTAAAAAAGGAAGATTTTCATGCCTGTAATGTAAAATGTATCCAAATGCTTTACATTTTAATGCGTACCTAAAGATGGCACTTGAACCCCATCCTGGTTGCTTACATTGTTATAACTTTTAAGATTAATTATCCCATTAATTATGCTGCTTCAGTGTTTAATGAAAGTGTTAATACAGGAGTTTTCAACACAAAAATGGTGGCAGATTACGATGAAAAGGATGTTTCCCCCTGGATTTTGTCAGTTTTTCTTTTCTTTATATTCAGCACCAGCTCCCTCTGCTTCAATCGAACAGTACTTACCTACATTTGGTCTGGTTTGTAGCAAATTTCGTAATCATTTAGAAGTTGATAAAGTAACAAAGCTACTAAGTGTATCGCCATTTGCGATCTAAATTTACAAATATCACTGACTTCTATGACAATCTAATTTAACATTTAATACTATGCAATATATATGTAGCAAATTTTTCTAAAATTTTCAAAGATATTATTATAAATCCCATTTCTTTCCAAAAAAAAAAAAAGTCAACTGATTTCTGATTTGAAGTGAATGAAAGAAACTATATAAATTTAGCATTTTTAACTTAAGGTAAGAATTATACAGTAGACTCTCTCAAATTCGCACAGCTTGGAACCAGAGGTTGTGCGGATTTTAGAATTTTGCGGATTTCTGGTCACTGCTTTGTTTACATTTTTTAAACATTAATTTGAATGTAATAATGTAATCAAAATTATAATGAATGCTTTCAATATATTAAAATAATTAAGTTAAGTAATAAACTAAAATGAGAAAAAGTAAAGGTCAAGTATATAATTAATAATGTATGATTAAATATGCATAATAAGTAAGACGCGTTTTCCTTGAATTATTCGATGAAACATTCCTCATAAAGGTACCCTATTAATCCACATCAAAATTATAAAGTAAGGAAGTTTCATTTCAGGTTTAGCCAGACTTAATAACCGAAAAGGCTGGATTAATACATAAATATATTCGGTAAAAAGATTGTGATTACCAATGTTAGCAATATCTTGATTTTTTTTTTTCAGAAATAAATTTATACTTATTTCATGAAAAACGACGAGTTCAGTCATATTGTTGAGAATTAAATATTAAAATACATACGAAATGACCATAAAATTGAGAATTTTTGTAATTTTGCCCGTACATCTGAACTGAAAGTTTCACTGTTTACATCTGCGATGATGTGCAGATTTCAGGCGTTGGTGGATTTTAGAGCTGCGTATTTGAAGGAGTCTACTGTATAAAGAAATCCAGTTGTGTTTCACTTAATATATCCTTAGTGCTGCAAACTAGTCCCCTGAGATACAAATTTACCTTTTTAATTTGATTTTTTTAAAATCCATAGTTAATTAATGCAAAATTATACCCAGGTTTCACTGATAAATGAAGAATTTAGGTATTATGTATATGAAAATTAGCAGTTTAAAGCGTTCTCCAAAAAATCTCAATAAAGCCCGGAAAACCCGGTTTTCTTTTTCAGAAAAACCCGAAAAAACCCGGGTTTTAGGCTAGCGGGCCCAGAGGGCTGGTTTTTTTCAAACCCTTTGTTCCATGGGCCATAGTTTAAGAAACACTGCCTTAGGGTGTCACATAAACTCGAGCAATACTAGTGCTGATCATGTCACACATAGCATTGCGTACCACCAGTAGCACACACACAGTATTGTTGCACTGTCCCGAACTTTGTGTAACTGTGTGCATCGATAACTTGATTTAGAGTCGTTTTATGCGAATTTTCTCATCAGTTGTTGGTTGATGCTTTTCAACACATTCACTGTCAACAGAATCTGCAATGAGAGCTAATAAGACTTCTGCTCTTTGCAGTCATCCACTGATTCGTTTAATATAATGTTATAATGTAATTTTCATTACGTATATCTCTGATTTCCTTGCTTACCCTGCTAAGCTTAGACCAAGAAGACTTCGTGGTGTTGCATTTGAGATTGTAGGTAGCGAATTTACTAAAATTATATGTGTTAGGGAGTAAACTCGTTAAAAATAGAAAATGATAAAGGAAAAATTATACAGGGCTCCTACGGGTCAGGGGAAAGAGAAACAGGGAAAAGTCAGGAAATTCGAAAATTTGGGACAAAAGTCAGGGAAATGTCAGGAAATTTTTTAAATATGTGAAAAGATCAGGGAAAAATCAGGGAATTTTTGATTTACTGCTTCCATCGGGATTTTTATTATCATCGTAAATGAAGAAATTTTGAATTAATTATTCATCCAATCAAAAATTTTTATATGAAATTTATACAAACTATGTAACAATATGAAAAATAATTAAAAAATCGGAAATTCATACAGCACATACTTTTCTGTAGCATTTATCTAAATTAAAGTCCATTGTGGAGGGTTTTACAACTATATATAAGCCGAATTTTTACTGAGATTGTCAGGGAAATTTTTGAATAAAGTCAGGGAAAACCTGAAAAGTCGGGGAATTTTTTAACAGAATTGTGTAGGAACCCTGTTATAGCTCACTGACAAGAATTATTTAGGCGTATTTCCAGATACGCTGGATTAAACATAAGATGATTATTTTTAGCTTTAATAAATATGAACATACACTGTTGAGTTCTTCTTAAAATACGGAAAGGCTTTATCATGTATTAAAACATGTTAATTCGTTTTTGCACATATTTCACATGTGTACAATTTTTCTATTTCGAATCGTTCAAAATTTATATTTTAATGTTTTGTCGTATATTTGTTAACATATTATAAATTATTTAATTCCTAATCAGTTAAGATTATGATTTTAAAAAGAAAGAAACTTTATATGTGTCTTAATACATCTGTAATGTAATCTGTAATGTGTGTATTAATGCATCTTTCAGAAGTTAAAGCATATTTTGTCACGGACTGTATTACTCAGCTCTTTTCATTATTCTTTCCATTTACTTTCAAGGTTGTACTTAAAACTGATACTTTATCTTTACCCGGAAACTGCAGTTTTGGGTAATTTCGCAAATTAAGCAATTATCCTTAATCCAAGATATTTAATGGAAAATCTGTGTATTGGCAAAATCAAAATATCTTACGTGGTTCGTCAAAACAAACAATTTCTCTGCTGAGATGTATTTTTTTCGGTAGAAATTTCTTTAAAGTTATTAGTAAAGGTTTTTAAAATAAAAAATATGAAAGGATGCCTGCTATTTAAACTTAAATAATTTTTAGCAGTTTTTCAATGCTACATTTTTGTATTCTGACACTACATAATTCATTAAAAAAAACTGTCAAAATTTATCTATTGACTTTTATTTGTGTTTCTTTCCTTATTCGCCAAATTTGTTTCCTTGCATAATTTTGTTTTTAAAGATATATGCGGTATTAACTTAAAATGGTATCGATCTTTAACCACTGATTTAGTTTATGTATAAGTTTATTGTTTATTTTTCTCATTCTGCACTTTTCTTTCTTTGCGTAAATCAGTCTAAATAGTTTCTAAATTTACCATTCATTTATTTAATTTATGCATAGGTCTATCATTTATTTATTTATTTTTAGCCGCAGCAGTACTTTTAACGAATTCTTTTCTGTATCCGTATTTAAATGAACGAGAAATGCTACGCGCTCCTTATTCTATAGAAAAAAGAGTAGCAGTACACTTCAGAAATGCATATTGATTTCATTTGTTTGAAGTTAATAATATCATTAAAATACTTTGCAAACATTTTTATCCTACACAAATTATATTGTAACGAAGTTTTTTGGGCTATATATATCTTAAGACGAATTATAAATGCTGCCCACTCCATTTTCAATATAAAACGTCGTATAGTATAGTTTTTTTTAAAAAATAATTTAAAATATCGGATTTTTTTATTTTATTTAAATTTGATTTTTTTTATTTAAATCAGATTTTTTAAATTTAAATCGGATTTTTTTTTTATTTAAATCGGATTTTTGTGATTTTTTTCCCCAGCGTTCAAATACTGAATAGCTACTAAGAATTTTAGATATCCAAAACAATTAAAACTCTAATTGCTAACATAATTTATGTTTTTACACTTCTATTAATAAAATTATAATTATTAGTAAGTAATTGTAGAAATTATAAGAACTGCAAATTAGTAGGTTCATTAGTTAGTATCATACAACAGCGTTATATGCAGTAATATTTTGTAATAATTAAGTAAACTATATTAAATGCTAGTGATATTTAATATTTCTTAAAATTATTAATAACTGTATTTAATATTAAATTGTTAAAATTACTTAAAATTAGTAATTATTAAACAATTAACTGCGTAATTAGGAACATATTATGCATTTTTAAACTTTACTTACTAAAATGATAATGTAGTATTCATTCTAGAAAGAAAAAAGGACAGGATGCTAGTTCCAAAAAAGGCACTATTTCATGAGGAAATATATTAGTAATATGTTTAGTAACGATATAAGAAAAAATATATATATATAATTTTTTAGTATGATAAATAAAATTGATAAATAAAATGTCATTAATTTTAATAATTTTATGAATTACAAATTGAAAAATACAATTAAGTAACATGTTTTAATAATGTCCTGTTTTTTCTAAAGAAATAAAGCTCTAACATTTTTTGCATGGTGTTGGGCACATGGATTTAGAAATACTGTGGAATGGGGAAATTTTTTACAAGAAATCTCTGACTACAACTACAAGTGAATTTCACTATTTTTTTTAAAAGGCAGAGTGTATTTCGCCAATTTCTAAAGGGTCATGGTGCGGCACCCTTTAAAAAATGGCCTAGAAGAAACAGTAAGTAATTATACAGAATTAATAAAAACTGCAAATAAGTAATTTCATTAGTTGGTAGCACACATAACAAAATTAATAAATATTATTTGCATCTCGTTTTGCATTTGTACTTAGAAAAATTATTGTTAATCACCTAAACTTACACACTTGTATGTATATGCTAACCAAAAAAATTATAAAAATGAGTTAAACCCATTCATACACGCATACAGAGTAAAATATAAGAATAGCCAGTTATATCTGAAATTCTCAAAATATTAAATAACGGCATTATCATCTTTCAGTGGAGGTTATTAGCTTTGGATGGTTAATTTTTTTTTTTTCTTTTTAAAAAGAAAAAGTTTTGCTGCCTTTTCAATCCCTATTTTTTTTTTTTTTTTTTTTTTTTGTATATGCGAGTTAAAGCATTAAACATTTATTCAACCTATATACTGAAGAAACTCTTGCTGTGCTTAACATTTTTATACCAATTAGTTCTTCTACTCTTATAGATTCTTTTACAATAATTGTTGAGCAGATGTCATTCTGTCATTCTTCTTTATCTTCAATATTTACTATAAATTCATCATTGTAAAAGTAGAATGAGAAAATAAGATTCTAGCTATTTTATTCTTATTATATTCTATTTTATTACTTGTAGAAATTTATTATACTTGCTATGCTTCTTTTATGTAAAAGAATGAATAATTTTATTACAAAAAGGAAATTATGACATTGCAATTTATATAAGATTTAAATATCATTTTTAAATGAAATTGTTTTTATGTCAGATATAAAAACTATGCTTCTTACAAACTTTTTTACAATACTCGGGAATTAAGCTTAGAAACAATTATTTAAAGCTCTTTTTTTGTTTACTCATAAGTCAAAATACCTGTAGAAACTTTTTAAATTACGTTCATCTTGGATTTTAATGTTTTTTTTTTATGTCATTTTAAACATTTAGAAAATTTATGATTTTAATCAATGATTTAAAAAAAATAGTTGATTAAAATCACGATTTAATCGCTGATTTAAATCAACTAATTAAAATCATTGACACCTTACTTAATAATATAACTAATATCGTGGGAATCCGAGAATAGGGCTCCTACGGGTCAGGGAAAACCTGGAAACAGGGAAAAGTCAGGGAATTCAAAAATTTCGGCAAAAAGTCAGGGAAAATTTTAAATGTTTGAAGTGGTCAGGGAAAAGTTAGAAGATTTTTGATGTACTACTTTCCATTAGAATCTCGGTTATTGTAAATGAAGATATTTTGAATTAATTATTGATCCAATCTAAAATTTTTATACAAAATTTATGCAAACTATATAGCAACAGCATAATAGGAAAAATAATTAAAAATCGGAAATTCAAGCAGCGCATACTTTCTTTCAGGAGAATTTTACATCAATATATAAGACGAAATTTTATCGAGAAAGGTCAGGGAAATTTTTGAAAAAGGTCAGGGAAAGCCCGGAAAAGTCATTAAATTTTTTTACCAGAATTGTGTAGGAACCCTGGCAGTAGGTTTGCGAAAGTTACAGCATAAACAAACGAACTAATATCATAAATACTTTTCAACGAAGTTAAAAAAGAAATATTTTAAATATCATAATACCTCGATTTTCTGAGTTAACTCATTTGCGCATATATGCTTCCGTTTCAGCAGTTTCTTTTTTATTCCGAATTCATACCAGGTATTATCAGCAGTAATTTTCGCTTTATTTAATGTCCGACGTTTTGTGATTTATAAAGTAAAAATTCTCCTTCCAGAATTTCCAGTGTGGTTTCGAAATTTCTGAATAAAAAAGAAATTCCTGATATGCACGCATATATCCTCCAATGATGCAAAATTGAATATTTGGGACTAATTCTCTCGGATAGTCAAAAATTGAGTTAATAAAGGCTAAATTTTAAACCATACAAAATTTTATATTGTGACAAAACATCACGAACAAACTGGAATAAACGAATTTCATTAACAATTACTCAAATGAAACGGATAAGAAGAAAAGAAAAAAAAAATCTTTATACGATACAAAGACTAACATAATTAAAATTCATCACCAAATATTTATTTCAATTTACCCATTTATTTAATACCTTAAAATAATAATAATAATACATTTAGGGGGGGGGGATATAAATATTACAGATGGTGCACTATTTAAAACTTATGAATAGTAATGATATATAGATAATGAATTTCCATATATTTCTATGTATTCCTCTATAGATAATGAATTTCAGATTTTATTAGTCATAATATACACCCTTCAAAACAATTTATTAATGACAGAAACTAACTGTTCCGAAAATTATTAATTTATTTGGCTCGATTTCAAAAGTAGCTTAACGCATTAGAGCGAAATCAATAAATTCACCATAACCATTACATTTTGTAGAATTACATTTTAAATATACTTGGAAAAGATTTCATGAGTTTTTTTTATATTTTTTTTCTAAACACATTTAGTTTTTTTCTACCTTGTTTAGCTGCTAATTATCTTCTCTTTCAATCAAAAATAATTTTTGGATACTTTAAAGGATGCATAATTTATTGAAAGTAATTATGTGAAATTAAAGAAGTAAATTGAAAGATTGCAAAGTATATGTAATTATTGATGTATAATTTTTTTTCATAATATTTGTTTTTTTTTATCTATTTTTATGGGGGGGGGGGGGGGAGACACTTTAGGGTATTGTTATTTAGGTTATTTAAGGATGTAAAGAAGAAAAAAACCCATAAAGATAGAGATAATCACGAATAGCTAGCAAACAGCAGACAAGCGCTTCCAATGATTCATTAAATAGACCTTTCTTCTGTAAAAAATAAAAGGGCAGAGAGAGAAAGAAGTATGAGCAATACATCCATAAATTAAAACGAAAAGCCGAATTTTAAGACCGATTTCGGCTGATCTGAGTATGAGCAAAGACCATTGTCGCTAAACAGACTGGAAAATCCTTGCGAGTTCGACGAACGCGTGAGCGATGATCATTTTAGGGTGTTTCTATGTCGCAATACGAAGCAGAAGATTCTTCTGATTCATTCTTATTGCCGCTTACATGCTGTTTTGGTAAATGAGTATATTTTATATGCTGCTGTGGAAAGCGAGTATTTTGTTCATATATATTAAAACAAATTACTTTTAAAGGCGAAAATGAGAAGATTTTCGCATGCGTAAAATTAAATCCACAATTTCTTTATTTTACACTGATGATTAAAAAAGTCAGCCGAGTGGTTAAGGCGCCAGATTAATTCTCTTTTTCTGGCAAGGAAGTGAGGGTTCGAACCTTACTCCTGAAGTAAGATAATTCAGTTTCATTATTGGTTTTCAGATAATTCATTTCAATAGTGTCATTCAAATGTTTTATTTGAGTAAGAGAAGTTATAGGATTTCTAATTTTTTTTTTTTTATCCGAATTTTTATAATTATTATTAAATAAAATTTATCACCCATCAATAGTTTTAAAAAAATTACTGATTTCATATTAAAAACATTTTAATTAAAACGATTTTTCTATGCTAAACGTTTTCTTTGTAACATGCAAGTTTTGTACTGCATAATTTTTTAATTTATTTTATATTTCAATTCTACCACAGCCTGTTGTCTGCTCATTCGCATTCTAATTTGAGACAAATTGCCTGATTTCCTCAAAATTTAAATATCTTTCTGAAATTGATCTCGGTGTTTTCCTTTTTGAAAATGGTCAACATAATTTCTTTCTCTATCATCTTTTTATAGACTCAATAATAATAATAAAATAAATAAATAAACAAAATAGATTATTATCTTTGTGTAGCTGTTGCTTCGGATGATCAGGGCAGTGTCAACTACTTGGACGTTAATTTGGAGATTATAAAAGGAATTTTAGTATATAGTATTTATGATAAAAGAAATTATTTTGATTATGATACAATAAAAATATTAAACTTTAATAGTAACGTGCATGTTTCAATTTTTAGAAATATATATTTAAATGGTTTAAATCGTATTGCAAATTTGTGTTCAAATGTTGATAAATTGGTTGGTGAAATTTATAACCTTTACATAAACGCCCGTAAACAAAATTACCCAATACATTTTCTGAATGATTTAACTTTCAATTTTATCAAGAAAAAAAGCTATCGAAATAAAATATTGGAATTGTTCGATGATGGTGATTTATCGATACGTGATTCCTATCGAAAATAGCTTAGCGGCGAGGATATTCACAGACTTCATTTGACGGCTTTCGGGTTAGTTTGTCGTTTTCATTTTTTTCAATTTCTATTTGTTTGGTCTCGGCAAGTGAGGGGGAATGTTGTGCACGTAAAACATGTTTAACCCCGCAGTACAAGTCATAAGCCTTGACCACTTGTCTTCATGTTTAGTTTTTTCTTAGTTGGTTTTGTTAATTATTGTTTTAGTTACAGTTTGTTAGATGTTTTTTCGTGTAATAAATTATGTGAATTTGGATTTTTCAATATATATATATATATATATATATATATATATATATATATATATATATATATATATATAGTTTTAACTAATAAAGCTTTAAAAATGACAGTATTTGTACATTATTCTTATATGATTTTATTTACTTTGTGAAGATATTTTTTTTATAACTTTTTTACTTATGCCTGCATGATGGGAGCGATCTTATTGCCAACAAATATTCATCATATTGTCGCATAGAAACACCAATGTAGATAGAGGTTTTTATGTATATTCAGAGTACCTAATTCGAAATATTAAAGAAGATATTCTAATTGCACAAAGACTTGTCTATGACAAAATCAAGTCATTATGTGGGAGATGTGAACAATTTTCATATTTCAAAGAAACTCATTCACTGTTTAAAAAGTGCATGTTCAACGCTATAACTGGTGCTATAAAAAGAAAGTAAAAGATTTTTTGGAAAAATAAGCCGACGAAGGTAAAAAGAAGAAAATAAAATTAGTTACCAAAGAAATTAATCATAAAATTGAAAATATAAAAATACCATATGTTAATAATACTAATAAAAATAAAAACGAAAAGAAAAGAAGGGAAAAAAAGATGTTAACAGAAGAGATAAAAACAACGAGAGAGTAAATATATATTTTTTAAAACTAAAAAATAACTTTGCATTTTGATATTTATTATCAATTACATTTTTGATTTTTGTAAAATTTTAATAGTATAATTTAAAGTTATTAAATATCCTGCAATGCGGGCTCATCATTCAGCTCCATTGGTTTGTTTATTCTTTAAGTGTGATGTTATTTATATACATAAGGAAAATGTGCACAGTACTAAGGTGTTTTTATTGGTTGCAGTAAATTTAATAAATTGGTATTTAAAGTATAATTTCCTAGAAAAAAAAGAGAAAAAAAAATGAAATTATTTGTTATTTATACGATTCTTTTTTAAATATATTGTGGTGTGTGTATGTTTAATATCTATTTTTACTAAATAATAACTGTAGGTATTAGAGTTGTATTGTGGTAGAATTGCCTATAAAAATTTCACTCTTTTAATGCGGTCCTGGAAATATCAGGAAATTTTAATTTAAGATATTTGTAAGCACTCTGAAAATCCTTTCGTGAAATTTTTCATGACCGTAATAAAGTGATATTTTCAGTTTACTAAAGCTCAGCTTTATTGGTTTTTGTAAATCAATTTCTCGTTTAAAAAATTATATTATTCCTTTTACGAGATTTATTTAACACTTATAAAAGCCCTTATCAAAATTAAACGTTACATTGTTAATATTTATGGCTATGTTTTTTATTAGTATGGCTTCATGATAACCATCAAATTGATACCTTATTGTGAAACACATTTATGTTTTCTGTTCGCGATAGTTCACCCTTTGTAGTGACAATTTTTAAGAAAAGATTATTTTAGTGTTTTGGATAAATTTTTATCGTTATTTTACACTAGACTCATATACTAGGCATTGTATTTTATTTTTATTGTCAATGAGATAGGGCTATTTATTTTGATCAGATGTTTGAAATTTTCGTATGTTATCCATGGTGCTTCATTTTATGTAATGCGTAGAATGAACTAGTTATCAATTCGTTTTTACATTGTTAAAAAAAAAAAAAAAAGAAAAGAAAAAAGAAAACCGCAGGAATGTTTTATGTTATAGAAGAACCGTTTACAAAAATGTAAGCTTGTAATTACTTACCATTATGGATTTTTTTTTTTTTTTTTTTTTTTTTTTTTTTGTTATTTTCAGAAACCTGTAGGTCCGTAGTCCTTCCTCAAATGGATTTTGAAGGTACGAAAAACGTTTCCCGAACCATGGGTAATTACAAATTTACAATGATTTTCCATAAAAGCTTTTGCTATATGAGGAAAAAAAACTGCAATTTATTTAATTTTATTTATTTATTTATTTATTTTATTATTTGAAGTGTTTGGTTTGGACGTGAGGGACTTGCAGTCTAAATTTGAGAATTCCTGTTGAGTGGCTGTGTACTGTCTGCGATGTAGTAAGAGAATGAGAGTTCGGGTCGCTTTCCATTAAAATGTCTGTTTTCATTTACTCTATCCGTATCATTGCGGCCAAAAATGTTTTTTTTCCCCTTAAATAATTATATCTCTCTTCTCCTGTCTACTCATCAACGTTTAAAATGCTGGACTTTATTCTATTGTTATCGCTATCTCAAAAGGGCTTTATTATTATTGTTCTTAACATACTTTGTTTGGTAAGTGAAAATGATGTAAACTATATCAAGTTTCATAAATCCTTAATCCTATTGTGACAAGTCATATAAATTATTTCATAAAAACAAAAATTCCATTTAAAATTACTTAAAGATGTTTTATTAAAATATATACATTGTACAACTAAAATATCAAAACTAAGTACTTTCGAAAATATGACGTGCTCATCATCTGGGTTAAAATCGTTACAAAACCAGAAGCTGAGTTCATTCATTTATGGGCGGTTTTACAATCCAAACTGAAAATGGGGAGGGTTATGTTGTTTGGGCTATTTCAAAATTCATGCAATCAACTGAATGGAATTGATTATGGAATTAGTTGAAATTCTATGTCGAACTACGTATACGTATAATGATACATTATCATACGCCATTCCCAAAATTTGGTATAATTTACTAGGAATAACATGAACTGCTTCCCCACTTCAGTTTAAATTTTGGAACAGACCAAACAACATAACTTTCCCCTCATTTTCAGTTTGAATTTTGGAACATACCATCAAGTACAAATGAATAAACTCAACCTCTGGCTTTGCAACACTTTTAACCCAGCTGATGAGCACGTTAGATGCTCGAAAGTACTTAGTTTTGATATTTTAGTTGTACAATGTATATATTTTAATAAAACACTTTTAAGTAATTTTAAATGGAATTTTCGTTTTTCCAAAATAATTTATACACTTTGTTTGATATTCTGATTTTAATATTTTGTAGATAATTTAAAGTAAGTCAGTTGACAAACTGCCGCATGATTCCTTTGTTAAGTTGTTGGTTTAGTTGTGTTAGTTGTTTGTAGGTTCAAAAATCTATTCTTGGGCGGATAGTATTAATAACACTTGGCATAGTTCAAATTACTAAAGATATACAAGAGTAAATGTTGTCAATTTCAATTTAAGCCATTATGGGTTCGGATTTAGCAAGATTCACAGTTAAATGAAATTTTCGTACCCCCCATCCCTTTTTGTGTTATTAAGCAATTATGTTTTTACAATAAATGGTAATTTTCTACATGACAGTTACTTTGACAGAAGCATTTTTAACATATATACCTTAAATGTACTTAAAAAGACAAAAGTGGTGAGTGTATATTCAAAATGTATCAACTTTGATTTAGGTAAATAAAATTGAGAAATGTTAAATGATCTATAATATTATCTACCAATAAAACTTTTAAACATCATATTCAAAATTTATTTCTGAATTGTTGACTATCTGTTAAATTTGCCAGTTTATGCATCAAATCTTATTTCCTATCAGAATATTTTGTATTTTGATGGTTTTTTGGGTTATGAATACTGTAAATTTATTTATGCTAATAATTTGATCTGAAGAAAAAAACAGTAATCAAATGGTAGTGTCCTACCTAGCACAGCAACTTTTAATACGACTTTAGTCTATCTGATACTCCATTACATCTGTTATTAAGTTAATAACATCTTAATTTTATACTCGCGTAGATAATCGTTCGCAGTAAATAACAATAATGCCTACTTTTATATTTATTTATATTAATGTTTATCGGTATTATATAATAAATATGCTTATTACATAGTTTGTAAATGTCATTTTAATTTTCTAAAAGCTAATTACATTGTTATTTATATTTCAAAAATTTTGGGATCAACTAAAACATATTTGTGTTGAAATTACGAAAATTTTATGCCAGAAGATTTATTTTAATGTAAGTAGAAATTAATTTGAGAAGTTTGGTTTATGTATCTTTGAATATTCAGTTTGCATTCGAAACTTACGCAGCGCGAGACCGAAGACTTCTATAATAAATGAATTAAATTTAAAAAATCAAAAAACCCGACTGCATAAAGTGCGAACTAATTAATTATTTCTCATCAATGTGAAACTATTTTTTTTATATTTACTTATTTTTTTTTTTTATTTACTTGTATTGATGACTTTTAAGTTGTGTTTAATTGTTAGTTCCTAATCCTATCTATAAACGCTGTTTTGATGAGGTCTATAGATGTCTATGATGGTTAAAGTTGCAGTCAAGCTAGAGATCCTACCTACACAACTTCCAGGTTGTACAATATTTTAACGGAACTTCTGACTGTAAAATAGTCAATGAAACATCGTCTTCATTTTGAAGGACCTATCCAATGATATGCCACTCAATAGGGTGCGTAATTTTTTTTTTCGTTTCTACCAACATTTTGTATTTTACGGCCGCCATTTTGAATATATAAAAACAAAACCTAGCCTATAACCATCGGGCCGTTAAGACGAATCGATAGAGACCTCATTCATTAAAATCCATTCAGCCGTTGTGATGTTTCGAGGGCATAAAGAAATCCACATACCCAGATACGCGTGAAACACACAATCCTTCTTTTCAGTCGGGTAAAAATCGAGTCGAAACTCCTTTTCGTACCCGAGCTCGGGCCCTGTAGCCGCTATATCAAGGAAGTATCAAATACAGATCATAAAATAAATAGCTGCAAAGATGAAGGCGGATGGCTTCGTTTCATTTATAATTTGTTAAAAACACATTTGTAACTAGAATTTAATCTGCTTGATATAAGCTGGAAAAAAAATATGTGAAGTGACTTGGCATTGTTAGTGCTCTTTTAGGCTTCCTCCGCATGAAGAGTTCATTTTTAAATTGCAATGTTGTAGGGGAGGCATCGTGATTTTAGATATGTTTTAGGGAGCAGTGTTTAAAAAAAGGGTTAGGATACACTGATCTACACCATCGTTGGAAATGATGACGATAAAGGAGAATGACCGACGTATATAACTGACTGTGCAATAAATTTTTAAATTGTAATGTTCCAGAGGCAGAGGAGGGGGCGTCACGATTTTTAGAAATCTTTTGATAGGGCGTGGTAAAAAAAAAAAAAAAAAAAAAAAAAAAAAATGGGATACACTCATCTACATCATTGTTGAAAATGATGAAGAATGAAGATATGAAGAATGACCGACGTATATAACTGGCTGTGCAATAACAACCTTTCCTCCTACATATGCAGTTTCTCTTTAGCGCTGCACGAAACTACATCCTTCTTGGAGGCAAAAAAGACAAGCGATATTTTCTGTGCAATGAGCTTAATTACATGGAAAGCATGTGTATGTAATGAAAAAGATTCCAAAAAAGTTTAGTAAAAGGATAACCCTTTTTTCTTTCAATCAGCCATAATGAATGAAAGATAAGAGGATTCAATTTTTTTTTCTTATTCCTTTTATTTAATAATGTAATGTATTACGAAGATGAAATTAAATATTGCACAATAATTAATAATTTAATTTCAAACTTTTAAATAAAATACAGATTTTTACTTCTGCATGTGTGATAATTCACTTGTTTTTACTGTTTAAATTAAACTTTGATGTATTATTCGGAATTCGTCTTTCTAATTCTTGTAAACAATGTGGAAACAGAGCTTTAACTCGTCTAGTGCGAGAACTTGGTTATAACGAGCAAACGTATCGTTCCTTTCGTTTTCGTTATAACAGAGTTCGACTGTATACTGTATTGTGATATACCAAATAATAATGAATTTATCGAAACTTTCAGAGAATGTTTCGGATGTTATCGTCTATGAAATGAACAAAACTATTTGTAATAGATATAATAATATTCTGATTTTTGCCGGAAAAAAACTCGAAGAATATCTTGGGAGGAAAATATCGTATCAGAATATACGATTACTTGTAATTTTTTTTTTCTATTTTAAAAGATTTGTTAAATTTTAAATAATTTTGAAAAATATTATCATTTGTATTATGTATGTAGAGGAAACTGAAGTACTCGCATTTCAATTTTTACATTGTAAAACCCGATTTGATAAAATTCCACTAAAATTTACTTGAAAACATTTTTTTTTTTTTTTTTTTTTTTTTTTTTTTCCAGAAAGTGTGATGTTAATAATTAATCTTTTGTAAAATTTATTTTTGTTTCATATTAATTCAAAAAACCCTAAAAATAAGTTAAAACACAGTGTTTTTTTCTTTTTTAAAAACAGAGCTCGAGCATAGTCAGTTAGTTTAAATTTTAATATTATTTATTCCAACAATATTTTGCATCAGCTGCATGTTTCTCAGTAGCTTCTTGAATAAATTTTTAGACAAAATAATGTATAGTCGGCTCTGCGCATTTTTATCCATAAAAATCCCATTTGCGTGACTATCTATTGCTAGAAAATGAAAGAACGGAGATAATATATATATATATAAAAGTAGTTTTTCCATTTTGTTTTTCGAATGATGGGCTGCTGTTTTCGACAGACGTATATTTATTCTTTTGTAAACTGCTGTCATGAAAACTCTTTTTTAAATATCTATTACATCCACATGACAAACGAAACTTAACTCTATTGCAAACAAATTTATTATTCTACGATAGTCATTTTTTATATGTTATTTTAAACTAATCCAGAAGGTCTATTTTATCGGTATTTTGTTAAGGAAACAGTTTATCTTAAAATTGGTCAAAAAATCTATTTTTCTTTTTTAATATTAAATGAAAGCCTATTTAATTGTGAATATTTTAACACTTCATCTTTACCCATACGGTGATTATATCGCGAGATATTGTAAATTTTGTTAATACACTCACCCACACAAATTAAAACTTTAAATGACTTTTTCTCCATGTTCATATGATATTTCCTTCACTTTCATGTTTTAAAAATGCTAAGGCTTTATTTGTATTTCAGATAGAGATTTAAATTTTATTGTACATGTTCTTTATTACATATATGTAATAAATCTGCATATGGAATTAGCCTTCTGGTATTTTGTTATTTTTAAAAAGATAAAAGTATATGAAGATGTATTAGATTTCGTCTGAAAAAATTGTATGAAACGTAATTTTAGATATATCTAAAAATCCATGCGTAGTTTTGTGTAATATACTTTTTAAAATCTTAAGGGGAAAAAATGCTCAAAAACATCAATTTTTAAAAAAGTAGTAGGGAATTTTTATAATTTTTGTTTAAAAATTTTAATTAAATTTGCAGTTAATTTCTTTTTTCAAAATGTACCTTTTTTTTTTTTTTTTTTTTGACATTGAAATGCTGTTGAATCATATTTTTAAAAATAAACAAAATTGTTGAAAAGTAAACTGTCCCTTTAAAATAACGAACCCCCCCCCCCCCCCTCTCCCGCAATATTATTATTACGTCGAATAATTTCACGCTCAGTATCCCTTGGTTTTCGTACATCCGATCTATCGCCGTCAAAACAGGGCCTCGTTTCATCCCGTTCCTTTTTTTGTTTGTTTATGGGACGATCACAAAACTGTAACTCTGTGTTCTAAAGAGAAAAGCCTCTCTTCTTCCTTAGAGGTATATTTGCTGCTTGGATCTCCGCCAGCTATCGATCGCTTTCTGGCTCTCGCGCATCCTTGCCCATTGTCAACGTCTGCATGTCGATTTTTTGGCTCAAATGCATACACATCCATACATCCTTATATACATTTTGGATCACAGGAAAAAAAGTGACAGGGTCCTAGCTAAGTCCCCATAGCCCCGGAACATGAATTGGTAGAAAAGACTTTCCTGTGGTAGCTGGGCCTTTTTTTGCCATTTACTCCTAGTGGATATCGATTGCTTTGATTCAGAATGTTAAAATTCCTCTCTCCTTATTCAGAGTAAACGTTTGAGTTATTTGTTTAGCTTGTTTATGGGTCAAAGAAAATGTAGATTAAAGGAATAGATTTTTCATGCTTTTTATTTTCATTTCTCTTCGCTGTTATTTAATTTTGAAAATTTCTCTTTGTTAATTTAGCTTGTTTTATTGATTGAGTCTGCTTTTAGTACATTTACGTTTTTTGAAAGGCGACGTCGTGTTGATTCTTTGTTTGTTTCATGCGAATACCGTCTAAAACAGGAGAACCCTTTTTATTTTAATAACCTTCTCTTTATTTATTATTTTTGCTTTTCAAGAAGTTAAAAATAAAGGTTTCTGAAAATGAATGGAGTTGGAGAGTTTCTTACAGAATTATTATTTTTAAAACTAAGGAAAATCGAAATTAGGTAATCTTCCTATTTTCGGCCGAAAACGAAAATTAAATGTCCAAAAAAAATTTTTTAAGTAATTAATACATACATAAATATACCTAATTATTAATTAATTAATTATGCATGTGGCCGAAGTTAGTTTTCTGGTCTTCGGATCAAAACTTTTTACTTTCATATAAAATTAAATGTAATTCATTCATCAACTACATAAATTGATTTTCGAATTATACGAATTCCATCTAATTAAAAAATAGTTTAAGTATACATACATCGATTTATCTTTTATAATGATTAATGTAAATGATCATATGTTATACTAGAATTTTCTCAAAGAGTATTCGAAACACTTCTGTGATTTCAAACTGAAAATTTTGTGTTACTGTTTAGTCTGCAGCTTTTAATGAGCATGTGAAAAGCGTCTTCAAAGTTTAGTCATATATGCATTTCTCACTATATAATTTGCACCCACGTCTTGAGTCGGTCATGATTAATAATTATAAAAGGGGAATTTCATAACAATAAATAAAGAGTGTCTCATTTGAGCCGATACATCTCAAATGAATGAGTAATATTGAAAATTCCCGAAGAAAGAAACGAGATTTTTGGAATACAGATAGTTTCGGTCTGGCAAAATTTTCGTCAAAAATTCGTATGCGGCGAAACTCAGATTTTCATCGGAAAACAAAACAGAATTTTCCGCCGATCTCTATTTAAAACATTTGATTTAAAGCAACTATTTTAAACACGTTGAAAGCATAAAACATATTTAGTAATTCCCGATAAATCTGCAGGAGGTGTCTATCTAATCTAAGATATCGATGTTTATTAAAGGTATTACTTTTCAAGTATGGTGTGATTCGTACTAGGTTAACTCTGGTGGTGAACAATCATCTCGTTCCTATCGCCCACTAGCGGGTGTGTACGGTGAGTATTAATAGATAGTAAAAATAAAAGAGAAATTTACCACATATTTCCATACCTTTGTTAATGTAACTTCGTAAGAAAATCTATTAGAGCTCAAACGTAATGAAAGAATGTAAAAATATTTTTGATACTGAATAGATACACTATATGGCCAAAGGTGACCGATCACTTGCGATTTTAGACGTTTTGTTAAATATCTAGAAAAATGCATGAGGAATTAACCTGAAACTGCAGGTGTGTAAACAGTATAGTATAGGTCATATATTTCTGCGAAGATTTTTTACCTGAAACCCCATAGGGGGCCGTCAACAAATTGAAAAAGAACGAATATCTTTTGGATAACCCTGTAAAAACTAATGTAGTAAAAGCGTTCAAACACGAGATCATTAATAAGTGACTTATTGTAATATATACTGTGTTCATTTTTATGAGGATAGCATGTATACTCGTAGAGAAATTAAGGTTTTTATAAAAACAGTGCCAAATTTCGCCAAGTTTTTTGCTTATAATTTTCAGAGTTCTTAATATAAAAAAAAAGTTCTGTTCAGAAAATATGACAAACAATATTGTACACAATACTTTGCAATCAGAATTTTAAAAAAAATAATAAAAATTCGATGAAAAATGTGCAGGTTTACTAAAAAATGTGTCACTGCGCATGCGCGAATGCAATCGAAATATAATGTGCATAATGTATTAGCTAAGTATATAGAGCAACTTTTGTGAAAGTCTCAAAATCATCGCTTGAAAATTCTAAAAATAATCGTCGATAGAATAAGCTCGAAATCCGTTGTTCCCCAAAACAAGCAAAAAGATCAGGGGTTGTATCCAAATGTAGTACGTGCAATATTGTGTACGCTATCTTGGCACTAATCAACAGATATTTGCAGGTAACAGTTGCTGTACCTCCTCAAATCCTGCGATTTTAGCAAGCAGATATTTGCTTGTTTATGTTAGTCCTGTAATAATTTATTGTAAAACAGCCCTTTTTAGTGCTTTTCAGAAAATACTGAAATATAGGTAGTTATAGTTTCTTCATTAGTTATTTTTTAGCTGTTAAAAATTTTTAGGAATGCTTATTATTTTATTTATTTATATGTTGTTGTTCGTTACGTTTTAATTCGAAAAGAATAAATTTCCTGTGTTCTTCAAAACCCTTCAAAAAAAAAAAAAAAAAAAAAAAAAAAAAAAAAAAAAAAAATGGCCAATAAAACTTCAAACTTCCAGGATATCTTTTTTTTTATTTATTTATTTAAGAAGTATATTCTGTTCTCAGTCAAATTAAAAGTAAACATAATTGATCCCTCTTCCCTTTATAAACAGTAAAGTGTTAAAATCTTATCCACCTACTCAAAGTGATAAAATCTCACGCAATATGCACTTCACAATTCGTTATTTGTAAGCAACAAATTAACCAGACCATATTCTAATCATTCACTGAGCAAAGAAAATTTCACTAAATTATTTAATCAAGCCATATTATAATTATTCATTGACCATGAGAAAAACATATAATAAATTAGCCTTACTTAAAACTTTCAGAAATTATAGCAGCACCGATAAAATTACAATCTACCTTATAAAAATATAAACACACAGCAGAATTTATTATATCAATCTAAAAGCACATCAACACAAGTCCCCAATAGCGAGATCAGAAGAGTAACGGTCTCCCACGCCAAAGACCGCGGGTTCGAATCACCCCAGGGAAAACCAGATGAATTTTTTCTTCCCCCTCTCAATAAATACGGGAGCTCCCAAACTGTTCGGTAGATGGCACCACCAGCCCACTTTTGACGAAATGTATATCGTCAAGCAAGTGAAGAAAGTCATTTCATCAATTTGATGAAACATTCGCTCGGAGCACTTCCCAGGAAACGATTTCGTCAAAAACAAAGAAAATTTCGTGAAATCTGAGTATTC
Source organism: Maratus speciosus (assembly GCA_963932465.1). Classification (NCBI taxonomy): domain Eukaryota; kingdom Metazoa; phylum Arthropoda; class Arachnida; order Araneae; family Salticidae; genus Maratus; species Maratus speciosus. The sequence continues at coordinate 394,823,742 of OZ010790.1, read as the reverse complement.
ATTTCTGAGTGTGCAATTTGTATCAACACAAAAAACCCTTAACGGGTTAAAAGTTTGTGACGCAGCACTTTATCTTATTCCTTTAAGAATTTTAAATATGGAACTTAAAAATAATGATATCAAATTTTAAGTGACGCTATGCTATTAATTAATGTATATATACATACATTTATATTATTTATTTCATCATTTTATTTTTGTTTTACTTATAATTGCATGTTTTAGGGCTTGAATTTCAGGGCGGGATGGCGGGATTCGCGCCCAAAATTTTGAAGTCCCGCCCAAAATAATATCGTGGGCGGGAGGCTCCCGTCCAAAAAATCTCACCATTTTCCTGAAAATTTTGCATTTTGAAATTACGATCAACTCCCACGAACGCCTTGCAAATTTCCCGATATTTTCGCGCGACTGATTAACACATTTTGCGTTTTTTTTTTACCGCGAAAGACAGTTGAAATTCAGGAATTTTCCATGCGACCGATAGACAAATTTCATTATTTTTTTCTCGAGATCGGTTGACAAGTGTCCGCGATCGATTGGCGAATTCAGGGTTGAATCTGTTACGAATTTTCCGAAAATTATGAAAAATCGGTCATCAGTTCAACAGAAAAATATCGCGAATTTCGACAAATGATCGCCGAAAAAATCAATTATGTCGCAAAGGATTACGAATTAAACACAAATTTTGCCAAAGGATTGCGGAAAAACGTGAATTTCGTCAGATCGCGGGAAAAAAAACTCTAAATTCATCAAAGGGTCACAAAAAAAAAAACGCAAATTACATCAAAGGATAACAAAAAAATCATGAATTTCGGCAAAGGAACGCGGGAAAATGCGAGTTTCGGCAAAGGATCGCGAAGAAAGGGAATTTCGTCGAAGGATCGCGGAAAAAAAGCTAATTTCTTCAAAGGATCGCGGAAAAAACACGAATTTAGTGTTTAGTCAAACGGCCGCTGAAAACAAAACCGCGAATCTCATCAAAGAATCGCGAAAAAACAGAATATTGTCAAAGGATCGCGAAAAAACGCGCATTTCGTCAAAGGATAGCGAAAAAAACGCACATTTCGTCAAAGGATCGCGAAAAAACACAACTTTCGTCCAAAGATCACGAATAAACCCCGCGAATTTCGTCGGAGAATCGCGCAAAAAACTCAAATTTCGTCAAAGGATCGCGGAAAAACGGTAAATTTCGTCAAAGGATCACGGAAAACGGCAAACTTCGTCAAAGGATCGCGGAAAAACGGCAAATTTCGTCAAAAAATCGGGGGAAAACGGCAAATTTCGTCAAAAGATCGCGAAATATCGGCAAATTCGTCAAAAGATCGCAAAAAACGTAAATTTCGTCAAAGGGGCACGAAAAAACACATATAGCTAGTGTTGGGAGTAATCCCCCCCCCCCCCTTCCTTCATTCCCTCTGTCAAATGTTCAAATTTTCACCTTTCAGAAAATTTGCTGTCAGTTTCAGAAATTTTTTTTTACTCAGAATCACCCTGCTTTCTTACTTTTTTAAATAAAAAAAAAAAAAAAAAACATTTTGCATCATTATTCTGAGTTGTTGATTTAAATTGGTTCAATGGTATTTTGTCATGCCTGTATTAATGCAGACATGACAAAATAATTAATGAAAATCTTTAAAAAGCATGTAAAATAACAGTGGGTTTAGATTTTTTTTTGTTCCTCCCAAATAGGTCAACTCCCCTCCATTTATAAATGTTGGTAGGGAGACTCCCCTCCTATGAAAAATTGAATTTCAAGCCCTGAATGTATAATAATTATGTTAAATTTAAAAGGATGTATAAGCATTTATTCAATTATGCTTTATCAATCACATCTTTCATAAATTCAAAATATGAGTTTTAAAAGATATGATATCAAAATTTAAGTGACGCCTTGATGTAGCTTTAAACAATTTGTTTTAAAATTCAATTTCAATTGTTTTCGGTTTGGCTAAATATATTTGCACATGTAACCAAAACTTTTAATTTACCAATACACTGTTAAAAATATCACTCTCACTGAACCTACACAATGCACTGTAATGTATTTATATGAAAAATTTGATTTATCTTTTGTGCCACGCTATCCAAAAACAAAAGTAAAATTTATGTAAACGATTTTTGCGCGTCATATTATCCATTTGCATACATTTCGTTTAGTTTGGATACAGTGACGCACAAAAATCATTTACATAAATTTTACTTTTGATTTTGGATAGTGTGGCACAAAAGATAAATCAAATTTTTCATATAAATACATTACAGTGCATTGTGTAGGTTCAGTGAGAGTGATATTTTTAACAGTGTATTGGTAAATTAAAAGTTCTGGTTACATGTGTAAATATATTTAGCCAAACCGAAAACAGTTGAAATTGAATTTTAAAACAAATTGTTTAAAGCCACATCAAGGCGTCACTTAAATTTTGATATCATACCTTTTAAAATTCATATTTTGAATTTATGAAAGATGTGTTGATAAAAGATGTGATTATGAAAGATGCATCAATGAATAAATGTTTATACATCCTTTTAAATTTAACATAATTATTACACATGCAATTATAAGTAAAACAAAAATAAAATGATGAAATAGATAATATAAATGTATGTATATATACATTAATTAATAGCATAGCGTCACTTAAAATTTGGTATCATTATTTTTAAGTTCCATATTTAAAATTCTTATAGCAATAAGATAAAGTGCTGCGTCACAAACTTTTAACCCGTTAAGGGTTTTTTGTGTTGATATCACTGCTTTTCTTAGGTTAATAATAAAAAGATAAAAAAAAAAAAAAAAAATTTAAAGACCAATGGTATGAACCCATAATCGTGATTTCCATTCACCTGTAATTTCCTCCCCCCCCCCCTTCTCTCTTAAAAAAGCATACCTTTATACAAAATGGGAATTTTTTTATGGTTTGTTTCATAGATATAAAGCTTTGTTAAATTTTACTACGTAAAAAGTTTACTTTTTAAAGAAGAATATCAAGAAATATTACTCTTTAAACCTTTTTATTTAAAATACAATAATTGCTCACTAATAAAACTAAATAAATCTATCTAAATCAAATTCTAATCTACAATTTTTTTGCTTAATAATTGAGTATCCATTTTCATTGAGCAACAGTTCGAATATACATACATTCTATACAGAATTCAAATAGCACAGGAAAACATCAATCTTCCACAGCATCAAATGATATTAAACTCTAAGAAAAATGTTGCCAAACTGAACTGGTAACATTAAATCGCCAAGACCTCGCCAAAATGTAATCCCGTTGATATCATGATAAAGCAACGATAAATGACTAAATCTCTTAAATATAATTGCTGTTCATAAAAGATATTGAAGCTTGGTACTAATCTGAATTTTCGAGACCCAAATTAAATTTTTTGGGGCTTATTTACCAGTATTTAAAATTGCAGATGTAGTTGAGAGGCGTTATATGGAATAATATTTTTACATTTGAAAGAGAGATGGCAGCACCACCGAACACTAATTTCAATAATTCAGAAATGTAAACGGGATTGATTTTACTAGATTACGTTTGTAATCTTCAGTGCCGTTTTTTAAAGTGAAATATTAATTAGTACAGTACTAAATCTAAAGTTCAGACACCCAAAGTTCGGAATTCTCCAAAGTTCGGACCTTCAAGCGGCAGTATTCAATAAAGAAGTGAAAAAACAAAATTGTTGAAACAAAAAAAAAGGTCTAGAGCAAAGAAGCTTTATTGCTGAATCTTAACTCATGTCTATGTACAAAATAAAATAAAAACTTCTTAATGATATACCTAAGTTAATAAAGAAGACCACATTAACTAAAATGTTCAATAGTTCAGAAAGTTACAATTTCTTCTTAAATTGTTTGTCCCCTTAAGGCTGTTCTCAACTGCTCTGCTCAACAAGCGCAAAACATTTTGACACATTTACAAATACATCATTTTTTTAACGGAAAGTCATAAAATTGGAAGGCCTGACTATGGAAGCGATTTGGAATAGAACTGTGTTTTCCATTTTTTTGATAAATAAATTACCTATTGAGTTATAAGCGATTTTGATCACGTGACAAAGACGTTTTTCACTCTTCCTTATGTGGTTATTCTTCTTTCGCGCAGGAATTCGGTTCAAAACTCCCACTTTGACACTATTTTCTAAAAGATCTATTGCGTTTGCAAAAAAAAAAAAAAAAAAAAAAAAAAGACGGAAAACAAAATTTGATTACATAGTTTCTGAACAACAACAACAACTACTAGTATCATGCATCCCCGAATAAAAATAAATTAAAATTTATGTCATAAAGTTGCCCTTTTAGATTTGAGAACAGACTTAAATAAATGTTTTTATTTTACTTTTTATTTTGTTATGATTTATTTAATGAAAATGATTGTTTAATTTAATATTAATAGTTGTTATATGCAATTTTTAACATATGAACGTCATATTTTGCCTTTTTATGTAGTGAATTTTCTTTTCTTTTTTATTGGGAAAGCAATATTTTTGATGACACAAAGTTCGGAACAATCCGAAGTTCGGACTTGGTAAAGTCCCGAGGATTCCGGACTTTAGACTTTGTACTATAATACTTGTTAAGTTTGTAACAAAAAAAAAATTAAAAAAAGCACGAGCTTGAGCATTTATTTATTATTTGTTTACGCATAGAGAGAGTTTAAAGTATGAAATTACCATTTTATGAATTTAATGAAAAGTAAAAGAGAAAAATGTACGCATTTTTATTTGTTCAATCGACATTTTCCTTTTATTTACAGTTTTTTACACATAAAAATTCGTATTTTCCTCAGCGAAACGGATTGAAATACGATACATACAAATAAACTATACAATTTAAATTTTTTTTTCAATTATCCTAAAAATTAAAAATATATATGATTTTTAAAAATTTACTTTTTTAAATTTTGGATGTATGACATTTTTAAAATCTCGTTGTCTTCCATTTACAGTTAGAATAACGGCATGTATTTTTTTATTATTATTATTAAAAACGTAATGGTAGAATAACGCCTGTTTTTTTTTCTTTTTTTTTTATTATAAGGGTAATGGAAAAAATAAAAACGCATAATTTAAATTTAGGTACCGCAGAAAAACAGAAATTCATTTGTGTTAAAAATTGTAAATAAAAAGAAACTGTTGTAGACTGAACAAATACAATTTTCGGTTTTAGAATATTCTTTTTTCCGTCTTATGTAAAAATTGGCTTTCGGCGGACCTTAAAAACCTTTCCGTTTCCGCGTTGGGCAGATACCGGCTTACGGAGCACGTATTAATGTTATTTTCAATGGATTCGCCAGGACTTGAAAGTCTTTCCGTAGTAGGCAGATTTCCGGCTTACACGGAGTCCGCCTTAGACAGATCTTACAGTATTTTTATTTTTTGAAAAATTGTCACGAAATAGTGATATGTGAAACTCTTAAAGAAAAAAATCAAAATAAACAGATACATTCTTATAGAAACATAAAATCAAATTTACTTTACTAACTGACTTAAAAAGGATTAAAAAAAAAATGCTTACTGCTTCAAAGAGGACAGACCTCACAACGTATGTATTGCAAGACCAGCGATTAACCGACTAAGCTACAGAAGGTACGGAAACATTCCCCTAAAAGTTGAACAGAAGAAATTATGCGCACGAATACAGAGGCGCAATTTCGGCGAAATTCCCATAAATGGCGGGAAAATATAGTCCGATTTTTCTTGCTTATTATTTAACGAATAAGAGTCTTCCAGGAAACAAACATGGTCTTATTCAGTTAATCTAGAATAGATTCATATTATATATTAATTTTAATAAGATCGCCCATGTCATTTTCGGAGAGAAAAAAATGTGAAATAAAAAGAAAACTAGAGTTTTTCCGGAAACAGCTGTTATCTTATTCCCTTCACATAAAACAGATTTATATTATATATCAATTTAAAGAAAATCGCCCGAGCCGTTTTCCAGATTTTGACTTTAGGAACTTCTTCCATCGCTTTCGCTTTAAAAATGACTATTTAGATATCAAAATATACTGCACGTAGAAATGTAAAAAATTCAGAGTAGGATTAGACTGCAGATATAAGACTGTTCTAAAAAAATCAGAATAATAAAAGCTATTAAAAAGCAGAAAAACCAACGTTTAAAATGCACAAATAATATATGAAAAGCAGCAAACAGCTGTTTCGAATCTACTAGCGAGATTCTTCTTCAGTGCAAAAGGAACAGCGTGCTAGAAAAAGCAAGGCTGAGCAAAAGCTCTTTTGCTCAGCCTTGCTTTTTCTAGCACGCTGTTCCTTTTGCACTGAAGAAGAATCTCGCTAGTAGATTCGAAACAGCTGTTTGCTGCTTTTCATATATTATTTGTGCATTTTAAACGTTGGTTTTTCTGCTTTTTAATATTGTTGCACAAAGGCTTTATTTGCTATTTTTATAATAAAAGCTATATTTGCTGAGTTATTAAAAGGCGGCTTTTCGGGTTTTCTTTGAAGTCGAGTTAGTTGTATATATGAGTTCCGCCATCTACGAATTCTACGATACGATACGACACGATTTTAGGCTTAAGGCTGCGTCACTGGAATACTATCGTCTTCCATGATACATTGTGTGTTTAAACGTTGGTTTTGTTTTCCACGCAAGTTTTTTTTGTTTTAATTCATCCGATATTAAGAGTTAGAAAATATTAGAAATTAATTAAAATTTTTGATTTAAAATAGGATTTTGATATTTTAACACTTTTCATATGTATGTAGTTGAAATGCCTTTTTAATTGAAGTATCTGGAAAATATTTCGAGGAACAAAAATGTTTCTTTAATTTTTAATTTGCGATAACGATTATTAGACAGTTATAATATCAAAGATAATTAATGAATGCCATCGTTGACATTTAGTAATTAAAATCAATGATTGAATTACAATAAAATTTTAATTTCAAATGCGTTGCGACAAATATAAAATCAACAGCAATTAACATATTCAATGGTTATTGGTTCTCTAATTTCCAAAAGTTAAGTTTCTTAATTTTTTATTAATGTTATTTTTCTTCTCAATCTTTTAAACAAATGATTTTCAAACAACATTAATAAAGGTAAATGAATATATTTAATTCGAAAATATCGCATTCCAATTAAAACCGTCTGAATTAACTTGAACCATGTCCTTCTTTTGTTTAGAAACACATCAAGAACTTTGCTAATATTTTCTCTGCTATTTAGTTTAGTTTTATTTGTTGTATAGTTTCTAAAGATTATCTTTTTACACTTAATAATTGTTTCATTAAAAATACTCCGAGTGTCTTTATTTTTTTAAAGTGGGTAATTATTGATATGATGCTAATGCATTAGTCTTCACTGATGATTGTGCGTGTATGCGAGTGTGTGTATGTATTGCATCTGACAAAGTGAAAGGGAAAGAATTAAAAAGCTAAAATGTACCCTAGAAAATTAATAACTGATAATCTAAATAAAACGTTGTTCTGTTATGATGAACACGTAAGGTGTAAAAACCAACGTAAAGAACATAATAAATAGCTAGAATTAGTTTGACATGCATCTATTTAAAATTTTAATAAAGGAATTTTTTTTCAGCATTAAAAGAAACAAGAAAAAAAAATATGCATCACGTGTAGATTATGAAACCTTTTCCCGCCACTTGCAGAATATTGTAACGAAACTTCACTATTTAATAAGGTAAAAGAAGATATCTAAATAAACTATTTAGAAAACTCTACAGTTGAACACAAAATTTCAGCAATTAGCGAACATAGTCGATAAGATATTCGAACTTTTTTGAGCAGCTCTGTATATGATCGATATATTTTTATACACAGCACATGCCGTGCTAAAATTTAATTCAGCTATGAAACGAATAACACGTTTGAAGATTCATTTTCAGCATTTGTCGCTCATAGAAGATAACTGAAAATTGTTTGTGCAGCTATTCATATGATCTACAAATTTCTATGCCCATCACATATTAAGCTAAAATTTAATTCAGCTAGAAAATTCATAAAGCAACTACGAAAAATCGCAATTTCAGCAATTATCATCGATAAACATTTATATATTCCCTTTTTTGCGGTAGTGGGGAGGGGGGTAGCCCTTTCTTTGAATTCATTTATGTACCATCATATCTTAGTACATATTAATTAAATATAAGTTAAGCTGGAAAATCTATAATACAATTAAAAAACGCTTCTAACAAATTCATACCCATAGACAGAAATGCTTACTAGTCTTTTTAGTGGAGTTATGTACATGGGCTTTACCATTTGTCCGCACCACGTAATGCACTGAAATACAATTAAGCTGTAAAACGCATACGACATTTAAAGTCACACTTTCGACGACTATCCCTTATAGATAGTACTGTAAACGAATTCTTTTGGTGTCCCTGTAAAAGAACGAACAAATGTTCTGCACCTCATATTCTACAGTAAGCTGCTTGTAGTTCACCTTAACAATGCACATCAATTTCATTATGTTTTAGTGAGACATCTTTAAATATTCTGCAGACAATTTTTCTCAGTAGGTCTTACAAGGAAGGTCTCCATACTGGGCATACTCAGAATATTTTGAAAAAAATACTAATTAAACTACTTATGTATGTAATAAAGGATCAGTCAAATTTAGCGGCGGAATTACAGTAGAAAGTCTGTAAAAAAATAAAATGCTTTCGAGTATTTGGCGCGAAAAGGCGAAAGCGTCACGCTATTTGGCGAGCAATACTTTTCCTCGCCAAAAGCAAACGATTTTAGTGCACCTGAAAATTGATTGTTAATTGGTTTTTAGAATGCGTGTAAATAGTATTTAATTTAAGCTTAAACAATGAGAGAGTTTTATAAATACATTTTTTCGTATTACATATTTATGTTGCTTGTTATTTAATTTTATTACTTCAAAAACAATTTCATGTATAAAAAATACTTTCAGATATTTAAGCGTATTCCAAAATAAAGACAAGATTCATTTACCAGTTATTCATTTCAAAGAATTCGTCGTTTCCATAGCAACAGAATTGAATCTACAGTACTCAATTGGACTTAATTTTGAGACATTGAAACAATTTTAACTTATTTTAATTTTGTTTTAATTCATAAAATTTGATTTTTAACTTTCATTATAAATATATATATGACAATACTATAGTTAAATCAATCTAAAACTGACAAAACTAAAGTCATATACATTAAATTTATTTAAACAAGTTCAACATGAAACATTTTTATCTTAAAGAGTATTTTTCGGCATAAAAAAGTATTTTTTGAAATTTTATTTCATCGCCAACCGATGATAAATCGCCAAATAAACGAAATTTTCATTATTTTTTTACGAACGTTCTATCGCGATTCCGCCAAAAAAAAAATTTATAAACATACATATCCACATAAGAAGAACACTCTGTAATTTTTTCAGATTTTTCTGAATATGCCCGTATGGAGACCTTCCTTGTTAGGCTAATGTCAGACGAACGTCTTTTTGCTCGCTTTTTCCCTTAGGTATTATCCCTACACAATGCTAGCGGCATTGTGTAGGCCTCTAAAAAGTACAATCCTTTTTGTACAGCCAAAACTTACCACGTTATGCTATTTGAGTTTTATGAATTTTTCGCCTCTAAAAACGTCCGTTTTTTAATTCAAAGTATTATAGCTTGGCAATTTTTGCTGGTACAGAAGTGGTTTTGTTTTGTTAGAGCATAGAAAATGTTTTTCTAAACGTAACTTTCAGTCACTCTGGGACCGTATAAAAATCTAAATGTTGTAATTTTGCAATCTTTATAAAATTTATCATTTTTTTACTTAATCTGCTTTTACGAATGTAAAGAACAGCATTTGAAGCAATTTTACAAAATAGAAATCTAAAGCAAACAGTTTGGGAATTAGCTATTTATCGACCAGCGATAAGAGGGGACACTCTGTATATAATATTTCGTGAGTGATTGTGCTGCTCATTCCATCTACATTTTCTTCATTATTCTGTAAAATCCTCTGAAAGGAATTTTCTGATTATCGTATTTTTTATTCCGGATCTCAATATCGGGAAGCTAAGACTCTCAAGAATTTCATAAAGACTCCATCAATTTAATTAAGAAGAGAATAATTTCTTACTAGACTAAAGAAGTATGCATATTAAATAAAGGTCTTTTGTGCGAAATTATATTTCTTAAAGAAAATTTGTTTGGAGACTTTATACATGGAATAAAAATAACGCTTTTGCTTTGTTGTAATAGATATTTTGAATTTAATTTTCAAAAATTGTGAGTTTTATTGTTAGGAATGCGCTGAATAATGATTTTGGCCGAATACCGAATATTCGGCCTACAGGTGAACCGAATACTGAATATTCGGCTAGCCGAATAGTAACTGTTAGGCCGAATACCGAATATTCGGCTTGTCGAATACTTTTATATTTCAAAGTTTAAAGGCATTAAAATGTTAAAATTTAAAACAATTTTACATAATATTTAAAACAGAATTTTTTATTCTAGTAAACAAGAGCTTTTTTCAAGTAAACTTTATGCTGAAAAAAATATGCTTTGAGTTATTTAAGAAGAGGATAGTTATAAAACTTTTTTAATTAGTAAAATTTTAAATTTCGTGGCTTCTTCTGTGAATTAAAACAAATGAATTAAATTTTCGTGGCTTCTTCTGTGAATTAAAACAAATGAATTAAATTTTCTTAAAATCTAAAACAAACATTTTAAATTCAAAGAGAAATTGTGAAAAAAAAGTGTACAGGATCATATATTATTTGTTTGTCAGGAAGAGACTGAAGTAAAAGTAAATAATACAATCTATTCAAATTTTATGTGGTGTCAACCCAGCAAGAATAATTGTTTTACTCCCTTTGATTAAGCAAGGAAGTTCTTTAATGCATTTTAGATCGGTGTCTGAAGTAAGCGATCATTTTCAGAGACGTGTTCTTAAAATCTTAGCAAGAAACATATTATTTACTGGACAATGTTCAGCATTTGTACATAATTATATCCTAGGAAAATCCTCGTGATTGGTTAATTTTCTTAAATAATACTTTAATAATACAGCAAATAAATAATATAAAAACATTCTCTTTTATTTAAATATGATTCTGTTTCTAATTATTCTGAATATCTTTATAAGTTGACTGCTAAACGTAGAAGTTTTACAAGGTTTTAAAAAATATGTTTTAAAAGTTTTTTTTAAGTATTCGGTTTGGCCGAATATTTCGATATTCGGCATACCAAATAGTTTGATATTCGGCCAAACCGATATTCGGTAACATTGCCGAATAGGCCGAATACATAATAGATACCGAATATTCGGTGCATCCCTATTTATTATTATGCAGTTGCCACAGTTTTCTCAATTGTAATCTATATATAAAAAACAAGGCTGTTGCTTTTAATCATCTGGGTTGAACTGTCTACTGAACCGTTTTTGATTTATATATATATATATATATATATATTCAATATATAAGCTTTTCCATTATTTGTCGGTGTCCACTTTTTTCTTTTTCTTCCATAATAATTCTTATAATAAATTAATTGAATATATATATATATATATATATATTTATACTTACAGCTTTAATTCATAATATTACGGTTTTTGATGGTGGTAGGTTATGTTTAATTAATTGTTTATATATAATAGCAGTTTATTTGTAGAAGTGGTCGCACTCGCTATTTTTTACAATAATCCCATTTTTATATTTAAATTTAATAAGCCCTTATGAAATTTCTTCACATTGTTGGCAATCGGGTTATTTCCGTTAGTGAAGAAATAAGGAAAACAAAACAATGAGAATTACCATATCATTACGGATGTCATTTTCAGCCAGGAACCCGGAGCTGGAGCCCGAGCCGGAGCGCTCCGGAGCTCTAAAATTTTCCTTGCTCCAGGGCTCCTTTAATTTTTAATATTCTTTTTAAAAAATTTTCAGTCTTTTAAATTTCCAGGCTTAAAATATTTTAATTACATTATTATTCAGTATTTTAATTATATCATTTTTTAGGGGTTTTTTATATTAGAGATGGAAAACTTTTCAAAACATGGTAACGCTACTTTTCTTCTACTTTCGACTTGAGCTAAGTGACAACGCTATTGGAAAAATATGGCCGCGTATTGTTTACATGTGTAGTTGTACAATTTTGGTTGTTTGAAAAGTGAAGAAGAAATTTTAGATTTTTGTGTTTTAAATTCCACCAAACTTTCTATTTTAAAAGCAAAAGCTAAAAGATGTCATATTTTCTTAATGAGCATTTCATGTGTGATGAGAAGAAAAATGCATTTTGTGAGATCTTTAATGAAGGTAAAGGAAGACAGAATTTGTGAACAAAAAATTAAATGTGCAAATTAAAATCTGCAACTCAAAAGCACGAAGTCGGAGCGGAGTGGAGCCGGAGCCACAGCATTTTATCTTGGAGCGGAGCTGGAGCATCAAAAATTGTTCGGCTCCGGGTCACTGATTTTCACCATACAATTAAAAATAACTTTTTAAAAATCTTTAACATAAAATGACGCTATGATTGAAAAAAAGAACGGATTTTTACACATAAAACTGTTACATTTCAATGTTTTTTTCATCAGTTGATAGTGAGATTGAGACACTAATCTCAGAGGTCCTCAGTGAGTGATGGCTTTATAGTAAAAATGAAATGAGTGTTTTCTTCGATAAAACTAAATATTTTACTATGAATGTGTCTAAAAGAGTAATTTTCTGAATTTCGGCGGCACTCATAAGGAAGATCCCCATATGGCCATTTTAAAAAAAATCTGAAAAAAAATTACAGAATGGTTTTCTCATGTGGATATATATGTTTATAAAAAAAATTGGCGGAACCTCGATAGAGCACCAGTAAAAAAAAAAATAATAATGAAAATTTCGTTTATATGGCGATTTACCACCGGCTGGCGATGAAATAAAATTTCAAAAAATACTCTTATGTCGAATACCCTTTAAGGAAAAAACTGTTGGATTTGTTTAAATAAGTTTAACTTAAATAACTTTAGTTTTGTCATTTTTAGTTTGTTTAAACTATAGTTTTGTCAGTTTTAGTTTGTTTTAACCATAGTTTTGTCATATATTTTTGTATGTATTTATAATGAAGTTTAATTAACACATTTTACGATTTAAAACAAAATTTAAATTGATTTAAATTGTTTCAAGCTCAAAAATAAGTCCGATTGAACACTGTCGATTTTATTTTGTTGCTATGGAAACATCGACTTTTTCGATATAGAAATGTATAACGGCAGATTTCTTCATTTGGACTTTATTTTTGAATAGCCGTTTAAATTTAAAAAATCTTGGATAAAAATCTTGGTTCAACTTTTACTTTAAGTATTTAATAGAATTTTTATTTGTAATATCTGAAATACTAAGGACCGTTCCGGACAAATCCTTGACCTGGATAATTAAGGGGTAGAATCTCTTCAATATATTTTAATTTCATCAAAATCCTTAGAACTTTTGCGTGAAAATCAAAGCTGCTTTTTCGGTGCTACTAAAATAGCTGCTTAAATCTGTATGCCGAGTAGATTTTAACTTTTCAGTAGTACACCCGTATATTTACTTTTTTTCTGTGACCCATAAATATGCCCTCATATATATGTTCTCATATTTTACTGGAGGAGTAAAAACTTATATCATGGAATTAGTGTATTGACATAGTTACTAAGTAAGATAGCTGCAGTTTCCAAAAATGCAGGCTGTTGCATATCTTTTTCCGCAATTAAAAAAAATCTTACTCCCACCGTATTTGATGAAATGCAAATGTACCCCTGAAAAGGTTAAATAAGAATTATGCGTTGAACTCTAGTCCGTGTAAAAAAAAAAAAGAAAAAAAAGTGAAAATATGTGTAATATTATTTGATGGAAAGTTTAAAAGAATACATCCGAAACAATGAAAGTTGTTAAGTTAACCATTTTGCGTCTTTGTAAGGTTTCACAAGAGAAGACCTAACAATAGAAACAGTTTTTGTTTATAGTTTTTGTTTATTTTGTTGTTAAAATTTTCTAATTTAGAAGGAGTTAGAAAAATATACTTTTTTTTTTTATAATTTTATGTATTTTTTTTTAATTATTGTTATTGGTATTTCCAAGATTGGAATTAAAAAAAAAAAAATCGAAATATTTTTAATGGTCGTTTTTAGGGCTATATTAATTATATTCCAATATCAAGTATCTCAAAACTATATTTAAAAACTGGTGTGATACACAAATGAAGGCAAAAAAAACTTGGAACCATAAGTTGGTGAAACCTTGATCCATACGTTGGTGAAAACCTTGAACCATAAATTGGTGAAACGTTTAACCGCAAATTGGCGAAATGTTGAACCATAAATTGGTGAAATGTTGATGAAACAACGATTTTTGTTCCCACCCCCCCACTTCCCCCCTTTCCTAGGTAAAATATTTTGCTTTATTGGAAAGATATTCTGTTTTAATATAATTTAAGGTGGAATATTTACAGTCTCTCCAATTAATTTTTGTTGGAAAGTAATTTTCAAGAGTAGAAACCTAGGTTTATTTAGCAAATTTTAAATAGTTTAGTTATATGATAACACCATTATTATTTTAAATATCTTACACTGTAATTTACATATTAAAATACATAAGAAAGGATACGATTATGTTATGAGGCTTTATTTATATATAAACTTATCAAATTGAGGTAATTGAAATGCATTACAATTTGCTAAATAAACCTATGAAATCGATTTTGTATGACGCATGCAAGCAATCTTAAAAAATAATCAGACAAAGAGTGTGTATTTTGTATGTATGTATGGAGATCGGTAATTGTCTTATTAAATGTGAACATCAACATAGAATCTAAATTTTTAAATTCTACGGAATATGTATACAATTTTCCTTTAAACTTATTCCTTAATAATTCTTATTAATACTTATGGAACGGCATAAGCCATATTTAATTTTAATATTTTATTCCTGTGCGCATAGTATTTTATAAATATAACCTAAACACATTTTACATATTTAAAAAAAAAAAAAAAAAAAAAGATTGATCTAGGAAATAGAAAAAAAAGAAGGAAGTTTAAAAAGGAAAGAAATGATTGCATATTTACTGTTCTTCATTGTTTGAAAAACATTTTGAATGTAAAAAGTAATTATTAGTATCTTTAATAAATATTCAATCCTACATTATATAAATAAAATGTAAATATAAACTTAAAATCTACTAAAGCAGTTTTATACATATACTTTATATAGGTATAAACAACATTTTATTTAAATGCTTAAATACCATGTTTCCTTTTCACTTCTTAAATTAAAAGCTGTAATCTGTATAAGGAAATATTCCCAGTGTAAATCTATTTTTCAATCTGAATCCTTTTCGTATTATCTTAATCATTGAATATCATGTTTCACTCCAAAATATTAATAATTATAAATACTAATTCATTGACTGTTATTCTTTATAATCGGGAAACGGTAAAGAACACAAAAATTCCTGTATAAATAAACAGAATTTCATATCACTGCAAATTAATGTTTACATCTACTACAATGAATGCAGCCGTGAATCAACATATATTGGTGTCAGCGTTTTAAAACTAAGATAGTACTTCACGTTTTGTTTTTGCTTTCGAGCTGCGACAAATTAAAATACTTCATATCTTACTATCAATATATTATATATTCACATCTCACTATCAATAGGAAGAAGGAAATGTTTACATAAATTTTCTTTATATAAAAAGACAAAACGAATGAAGTCGTGATTAATTTTTACTTAGAACTGTTTATTATTTAATTGTTAAAACAATTATATTTCAAACCGTTACATAAAGAACGAATATAACACACAATCGCTTGTGAAATTCGGGAAACTAAATCAATCTTTTTGTATAAAACACAATTACTATTTAACACTTATTCATAAGATACAATATCTAAGTACAGGAATGAAACATTAAAATTAAATAAGACTTACTTTCGCATTCCATAAATATTCCTTTCAATATCCCTTTCGTTTAAACTTTAAATGGCGGATGAAATACAATCGTTTCACTTATCTTAAATGGCGTCATAGACAAAGACATACTGTTCTGATTGGCTGATAAGTAGTTCGAAAACTTGGTTCAACTTATTACCAAATGGTTCGATCCAGTGTAACTTCCAAGGTTACACAATGAAATGGAGATTTTGAAAATTAAGAAGTACCATATTTTGGTAATTCTTATTATTTTACTCCATATATGTTCAACGTTAAGCGGAAACTTTAAACAGTGTACAATGCATTAATCAGTTCTCTCTACCCGGAAAATCGGTTTTACGGATTCTATCAATTCTCGAGTAAACATTTTTAACTGCATAACTGAATTTGTGCATGCAATTGTAACAAAATAATGTTAATTTTCGTATTTATGTTAATGCTGTTAATGTTGTATGTTTGTTTCTTAACCATGTTTTCTGAATATCAAAATATTTAGTTGAGAATTGATAGCATCCCAAAAAAACGATATACCGATTTGAGAAAACTGATTATTGCACTGTAAAGAATTGCACTGTACTCAGAAACGGGCAGCTGATAAAAATTTATTTTTATAAATTCTTCCTTAAATTTTGAAAATAAATAGTTTTCTGGGGTTTTTAAAGGTAAAGGAATGTTTTTCGGAATCTTCGGTGACTTGGAACAAGTTATTGTATATTTTCGTTCTTGATTATAGTACATTTTTGTAGATTAAGAAACACCTGTTGTTTTTTACAATGTAGCATCACTCACATGAGATATTACTCCGTTCTATCTCTCCATTTATTTTGATTCAATCTTCCCAAAGGAAGAAAAAAAAAAGATTTATTGTAACAAATAGGTACTCTAATAGGCTTTAGTTTGGAAAATTTTGCGTAGCGTTAAGTAAAATAGTTTTTCTAGCTTCACAACACAGTAACCAGTTCTTCTAATATAATCTCAACAAATGTAGCCAACTGGCGTACTTTCTATTATAAAAGCTATGGCAAGCCGCCCTGAAGTTTTATATGCAGTATTAGTTTTTTGTTTTTTTTTCCCGTAAAATTTAGATATTTGTAGAACAATTTGTTTTTGATGCCGTGACTTAGTACTAGGGTTTTCATTACATAATGGTATTTATCTAGTTTGATCTTCATTTATTTTCTGGTAATTTAACTGTCTAATGTTGTTCTTATTATACTAGCGGGCGTTTCGATTCATAAAATTGTGGTCTGCCGGAATGTTGATAGATAAACTAGACATCTTATTTGTGTTTAATTCGCCTAGTTTTGTAGAATAACATTAAATTTCACTGCTACTGAAACATTCATGTAATGTGCATAACAAAATTAATAAGTTTAGTTTCATTGTGCCATAGCATAGTGTTATCCACTAACATAACATCGTAATATTTTTTATTATGCTTTAACAATAATAACGGTAATACTTTCGTTCGTCTAATCGCTCATCGTCTTTTTCAGAAGCTGAAGAGAGCCGCCCAGTTCTTCCTGAAAGCCTGGAAAGCATACCGAAAGCGGACTATTTTCCCAACCAGCGTCATCGCTGGAATACAAATGAGGTAAATAAAATTTAAGAATTTAAGTTTTGATTCTTAAAGATAAAAAAAAAAAAAAAAAATGTAATGGGTTGTACAGAAAATTGAAGAGGTTTTTTCGTGAAATGTTGAGGAAACGGGAAAGATTTAAAGCTTTATATTTGTAATTCAATGTATAGCCTGTCTCCCACCCCCCCTCCAACCCCAACTTTAAGCTAGATTTCAGGCTATTTCAAAATTCTGTCAATGTAGAACTGAATTGGTCTGAAGGCAAAAAATTACTGAAGTGACTTTTGTGAACATCAAAGGATTTTAACATATAAAGAGTTTTGAAGAGAGCAAAACAATTGAAAATCAGATAAAGAAAACGCTTCATGAGTATGCTGGATGTATTAAAACATCCAACCTACCTCATATATATACCGGGTGTCCCAAAAAGGACTGACTGATTTTAAAATTCAATAACTTGCAAACGGTGACAGATATTTAAAAAATTCTTGCAGGAGGGTTATGCATAAGGTCAAAAGTTTTATTACAGTGATTTTCGATTTTAGTTCTAATTACAAACAATAGATGGCGCTGCGATCAATAGACGCTGAATTCAGGCTCGATTTTTGGTACTTCGTGGCCCGGATAATACGTTTCCATCTCCTTTTTCAGCATGGAACAAGAGAAAGGACCAGAAATCGAGCCTGTATTTAGCGACTATTGCTTACAGCGCCATCTATTGTTTGTAATTCGAACTAAAATTGAAAATCACTGTAAAAAAACTTTTGACTTTATGCATAACTTTCCTGCAAGAATTTTTTTAATATCTGTCACCGTTTGGAAGTTATTGAATTTTAAAATCAGTCAGTCCTTTTTGGGACACCCGGTATATATATATAGTATATTCGGAGGATAGAAAACTTGTGCTGTTATAAGACACTCATATTGTAGACAGCCATTCCCGATTTTTATCCTCGCAAACCACTGCACATATGCTTTTGGTTCATTTAAAACATGAAGCTATTTATATACTTATTAACTATCTTTGTAACCTATACATAAATGTTTCTAAAACTTTCGGCAACATTATGCGCTCTCTATCTCTTTTATTGAAAAGTAATGTCTACAATTGTCTGAAATACAGCTTTTCAAACTTGTAAATGTAATTTATCTACGCCGATTTCAATAAGATATTAAGCCACGCATTTTCATAGATTTCCTCTTTTGTCTTCTTCTCGAAAGGGTTATTTTTAAAGAATAAAAAGACCCATATTATGGGTTTATATATAATTGCAAAAAACCGCTCAGAACATACGGGCAATGCAATATATAGAACATTTTGTGTGTGTGTGTGTGTGTGAATTTATATTATTTTAAATACAGCACAACTCCAATCATCCGGATCGATATTAGAAAATAAAAAATTAAATTTTCAAAAAAGTAAGAAAAAGGCTAATTGGAAGGCAAACTGTATGTATTTGTAAAACTATAATTTTCGTGAAATTCCCATTGTAACCAATATTAAAATTGATGTTTAATTTGAATTTTTAAAGTCTATATTTGGATAACTCTAAATCAACATTTCACCAGTTTTAAAAAGTACTGTATATTACAATTCTCTTATTATAAAAAAATACAATTTCAAAATTACAAGTGAATTCTTCGTAGTTGGACTTTTACGTAAAAAGCCGGCAGTCTTGAATATTGTTATCATATGTGGCATGAGTTAGTAAGAAAAATAGTCAGTAATCGGTATTTTACATTGCTTTTACGCTCAAAAATGTAATCGTTCGTCCTCTCTGGCAAGCATTTACGGGGTTTGAAAGCATACAAACGTGTATCTACGGCAAAATAATTAACTTTGTTAAACATGTTCAACTAATCATGGCCGAATTCGATCAGGTCATGAACTAACATTGCTAAATGTAAGTACTGTTCTGTGTATTTTTAAACTATTTTCAGAAAAAATGATTTTTTTTTTTTTAATGATTGTCGAAATTGTTCTTGTTCCTGCATATTTCAGATTGCTCCCGGAACACTTTAGTCCGGGTGGTTGGAACTGCACTGTAATACAAAAGTTGTTTAGAAATTTATAACTACGTAACGTTGCGCTGTACCGATTTTGTGAGTGCATTTCTATGATGAGGCGTATAAAAGTATTTAGTACGTTCTTTGTTGATGTAAAGATGATTGTTGGAATGTATTTTGTTAGGCATCGGCCGTTGAATGCCTCGTTGCAGGAGTTGTAGTAATCAGGGCTCGAAATATTACCGGGGCAAACCGGGACGATATTCCGGTTCATGAAATTACGACAAACATTGTTTCGGTACGTGTAATTAAGGTAAATACCGTTCCAGTTCGTGTATTTCTTCAAACTTATTATTACAGTTTTATATATATAGCTTATTATGCTCTGTGTAACCTTTTTATTATTATTTAGAATCTCGAGTGCATTTTTAAAATTGTATTTGTATGATTAGATATAAATTTATATATACTTAAAAAAAAAAAAAAAAAATCTACAATAATTTTGAAATAGCGTGCCGGTTCCTGAATTTTTCAATTTCGACCCGTGGTTGTAATGCTGGGCGCGGGATGAAATTCGAATATTAATAAGTAATACAAGAGCACGTAATTTGTAGCTACGCACATATGAAATATTGTACTGGTAGAATCAGTTGCTTACCAGTATACAAAAAACTTCATTCACTGTTTCATTGCATGAAATTAGTCACTTTTCGCGATTGACGTATAATACAATACGTACGCTATACCGGTAAAGCAATATGACTGTCTAAAGCACCGTGTTTATTAAGTAATAAATTATTACGTATTGTGTAGTTTAATAATAGTAGCTCTGGGTATAAATTACTGTAATAATTTAGTGTTCAGATAATCCGAAAAACCAGCTATTTCGAACAGCCTTTGTTCCTAATTAGTTCGGATTGAAGAGGTTTTAGTGTATTTATAATTATTACTATTAGAAAAGGTGGTTTGTTGGAGAAAAGGTTAGTACCTGTATTAGTTCCCTTGGATTAAATAACCAAATGATCTAATGAGGTTAGTACAATGATTAGTAAAATTAATAATAAAGTTTAATTATTACTACATTGCCACAGGAAGCGAATGGCCTGAAATAAGACAAGAAAAAGAAAGTCTTATATGCTATTGACGTTTGTATGCTCATCATAAAATTGCGAACTATGAGCTTGTGAAATACTGCAAATGAAAATGGAGAATCTTTATCGGAAGAAATGTTCGACAACAAATATAAGACTTCACTCAGATTAATTAATATATAGAAAAATAAAATATTTACAATTATTTCTGATTATAGCACAGTTTATAATTGTTTTTTTTTTTCAGGAGGCAGTTCAATATACAATCATTCAATCAGTTAGCACAACACTTATTTTCGAAAACTTGTTCAAAGTAATCACTTTTAACCTAAGTTTTAAGAGTCAAGAATTCATTTTTAAAAGTTTAAGTTTCGTCGTCATAAATCGGCCTCTTTTTCTTTACCTTTCTTTCTCTTTTTTTCTTCCCTTTTCATAATCATAAATAGGTCAAATCATCTCATTTATTCGGGATATTACAGCTCCTTTATAACTAAAATTTTTGTTATCACCCTTGGGATCATCTAGTATTCTTTGAATTTTTCTTTTTATAGTTTTTATTCTCGTACACTCGTACTTCCTATTCATCAACTGCTTTTCTAGTTGTTTAAAATGATTGTTATTTTTTATTTTACTAAACATTCGCTGTATTACTCTACATACTTTCGTTCTTAGATTTCTAAAATAATGAAATTGAGTTAAGAGTGAGTTTTTTTATTAACCGACTTCAAAAAGAAGGAGGTTATCAATTCGACCTGTATGTATGTTTTGGCCATGTTCACACATAACTTTCTTAAATATGAACCGATTTTGATAATTTTTTTTTGTTTGAAAGTGTAAGTCACCCATTTGGTCCCATTCCAATTTTATAAAAATCTGATGATTAGAAGATTTTAAAAAAAAAAAAAAAAAAAAACTTTAAAATTCAAATCCTTTTTGAAGCAGTCGCCCATTATAAGCACTCATCTTTCATACTGTTACTCTTACAGAGATACGAGATTTTTCAAAGTGCGAAAACTTAGCTGGACAAGAGCCGAGATCCAGATAGATTTTTCGCTGGTAGTGAAACAGGATTGACCAATCTGAAGCCTGCAGTTTTGCGAACTTTTCGCTGTTTGCAAAAATGCAGCCTTCTGATTGGTCGATCTCGTTTCGCTAAGAGCGAAAAATCTATCTGTATCCCGGCCATTCTGTCATCCACCAAACCGGAAGGCCCACAAAGACACAAACCGATATCGTAAGTCGGTGTCGAAAAGTGGAAAATCAACCGTTAAAGTTTCTCATGTATCAGAGCACAAGTACAACGCCTAGAATAAATAGTGTGGAAATCTGCCATCCAAACAGCAGTAAACAAATATATCCCTTAAATGTGCAATGATGCTGTAATCCAATGAGCCGATCGCAGCGACATCTGCGTTATATTTTCAAATTTCAGTGTAAACATTGTATTATAACAGCGTCTAGACCAGAAAATATCCTCAGATGTCACTCCGATCGACTCTTTGGATTTCAGCATCGTTTTACATTTAAGGGATACAATATTTTAGTACTTTCTAAGTACTACTGCTACAGAGTCTAGAATATATAGTGTGGAAATTGGCTATCCCAGTAATACTTAAAAAAGTGCTGAAATTTTGGATCCCTTAAATGTCAAACGATGCTGAAATCCAATGAGTCGGTCACAGCGACATCTTCAGGATATTTTCTATAACTCCAAGACGATTTGGTCTAGACCAGGGACGGCGAACCTATGGCACGTATGCCAAAAGTGGCACGCGAAAGAATAATTTTGGCATGGTGTTGATTGTCGCTCTAAATCAATATATTGTGATATTGCACAAAATACACGAACTTATGATGAATATGATTACTAAAGAGGATCTGATCTTGTTTAAATTCGATTAATTGGAAATAGAAGAGTTTGAATTGTGACTTTTTAAAATACTGTAAATTGCCGCATTAGTAAAAATACAAATGGTAAAATTAAGGCAACTTGGAAATTAATTTCAGAACTATTTAAAGAAAATAATTTTTTCATCTCTCTATTCCCGCAATCCCATTATTTTCGCAAATAAATAATACGAAAAATCAAATAAAAAGCATCTGTCCGATAAATCCAGTCCAGTTTGCATTCTGTTGAAATTAAATGAGTATAAACCTGATACTAATTATTTTTCATTCAAGATCCAATAACACAATCACATAATTTAAAAAACAATTACTAAAATATAATTGTTCTTGTGATTATTACAGTGTAATACCTACATGTACGTTACCCATTTAAAGAAAAAATAATAATAAGTAATTTTTATTCATGATTTTTCACTCCTCTGAATAATTTATTAGTTGGCACGTCAAGGTCACATAAAATATTTTTGGCGAAAAAAATGGCACGCGGCTATAAAAAGGTTCGCCAACCCTGGTCTAGACATTGCAATAATACAATGATGTTCACTTTGAAATTTGAAAATATATGGCAGATGTCGCTGCGATCGGCTCCCTGGATTTCAGCATCGTTGCACATTTAAGGGATACAACTTTTAGCGCTGTTTGAATAGTAGATTTCCACACTATGTATTCTAGACGCTGTGCTACTACGATAGGCAGTCAATATGTTCTGGATATTTGAATCTGGGGAAGCAATGAGAACGGTTCAGGATCGGAACCCAGTAGGTATTGTGAACATGCTTACAGCATCTAGAGCTGGACCAAATTACAGCGTCTAGCATACATAGCGTGGAAATCTGCTATCTCAACAGCGCTAAAAAGTTGTATTCCTTAAATGTGCAATGACGCTGAAATCTAGGGTGCCGATTGCAGCGACATCTGCGATATATTTTCAGATTTCAAAGTAAACATCGTTGTTTCGGCGTAAGTGCCCTCAAATTTATTTGTTTATAATTTAACTCTGTTTATCTTTATATTGTGAAACATAATTATAAAACTGATTTCTTTTGACAGAAAAAATCTAATCTGTTTATCTAAATTGTTTATAACCCTGAATCAATATTTATGAGTAACATTATGACTTCAAGGTCATGTAATATAGATTTATTTACTTTACAATAATTTTGAATTGATGGTGATTTATTAGTTTTATAATTACTTGGATGTCATTTAAATGAATATTATAGCTATTTAGAAGATTTATAACTGCATATTGTAATTTTTATTTTGATGTTTATTTTATATAATATGTATCATTTTTAAAATGGTCAGTCTTGACTCTGTAACCAAGCAGAGAACATGTAACATGTCCTGACTCTGTAATCAGAGATGCCAATTGTTAAATCATGGCTCTGTTTAATACAGAGTGTATAATGGAAGTCCTGACTCTGCAACCAAGCAGAGAACATTTTTTTTTGTATTGGCTCTGTTAAATACGGAGAATTACTATTATGGAACAATTATTAACTTCTAATGATGAATAGAATTTACATACTATTTCAGTTTTATTTAATAAACTATTTAATCTAATTGCTCTCCCATCTCACTTGGATTTTGAAAATTTATTTGTCAGATGAATTTCGGCGCCACCATTTTATTTTTTGGTGCCGAGTAACCCGCGAAACATTTTTTTGGAAAGAATAGTGAGCTATGGTGAAAGAGATTTGTGATTAACAACTGTGATTTATCTTTCAACATGTGATTAGTGTGTGATTTATCTTTCAACCTGTGATTAGTGTGGAATTATTATTGTGCCATTTGGATTACGACATGCCATCTACATTACCTGGAATTAGCAGGTAAGAAAATATTTTTTTTTCATTTTCTATGAATGGTTTATGTTTTAAAATAAGAATTATTCTTTATTTAAAATGGAAAATCTTGAAAAGCTGAAAGCAAAACGTTCTGTTGAACGAACGAGTTTCACGAAATTAATTACAAAATTAAAAACATTATTAAATGATGACATTGATAATACGAAAACCGATGAATTATTAGAGCTTCAAGAAATATTTCTCTTAAAAGAAACGGCTTTCCAAAGTTTGAATCGTGATATTGAAGCTCAAATATCCGACTTAAAAGAATATGAAAAGGACATTGCTAATAGTGAAAAGTACACTGACCAATTGATCAGTGCTAAATTTAAAATTAAAAATAGATTAAGAAAATGTAAAAAGGATAATGTTTCTATGATAGCAACTAGTCATGTAAATTCATTGAATGGTTCTGCTAGTGGAACAGAAACGAGTTCTGCCATGAAATTGCCTAAATTAAATGTTCCAAAATTTTCTGGTGAAATCGAAGAATGGGTCGAATTTTTTAACTGTTTTGAAACATCGATACACCAGAATAAATCACTATCTAAGATAGAAAAATTCGCTTATCTAAAATCCTTGTTATGTAATCGGGCCTATAATGTGGTAGAAGGGTTTCCTTTGACAGAACAAAATTATGATACTTGTATTGATTTATTAAAGGACCGTTTTGGTAAGGTTGATGTTATTATTAATAAACACATGACTAATTTATTAAATATGGAACCAGTTAAAAATTGTTCAAATTTAAATGCATTAAGAAGATTGCATGACATGTGCGAAGTTAATATTAGAAGTTTAAGAAATTTGGGGGTAACATCCAGTTCTTATGGACAATTGCTAAATCCTATTTTGCTAAAGCTATTGCCCCATGAATTAGTGATTGAATATCATAGAAAACGTGATACTAGCAAAGAGTCAGATGTAACCGATCTAATTGCCTTTCTGAAATGTGAAATAGAATGTAGAGAAAAGGCTTTATTAGTGACAAGTTCTAAAAATGATGCATCCTCTTCTTTTGTACATAAAAATAAAACTGAATTTCGTGAAAAGAAAACATCAAATAAATATCAACATGCTAATACCTTAAATACCAATATTAAAGTTTTTTGTGTGTTTTGCAAAGGTAATGATCATTTATCTTCCGAGTGTAAAAATTTAGCTGATGATAAGAAAAGATTAATGTTACGTAAGGAGGGTAGATGTTACAAATGCTTTTTGAAAACGCATTTATCTTCGCAATGCCGCATAAAATTAAAGCCATGTCTAAATTGTAAAAGCACTGAACATAACAAATTATTTTGCTTTAAGAAAAGTTTGAAACCAGAAATTAATGAAAATCAAAATCAAACAGTTGTATCTAATTCTCATTGTAATTTTAGAAATTCTAAGCATGCTGTTTTATTGCAAACATGTTGTGTAATTGCTCCAGGTAATTCTAAATCAAAGGTAGTTCGATTATTACTTGATTCTGCAAGCGAAAAAAGCTTCATAACAAAAGCATTAGCTCGTGAATTAAATTTGCCTGTTTTAAGAAAAGAACATTTAACTGTATTCGCTTTTGGCATGGATCAAGGTCGCGAAGAAGAATATGATGTTTTTAAAATTAAATTGCGAAGTAAAATGAATTATCATCGTTTTATAGATGTTGAGGTGTTAGCTACCGATTTGATAAGTGCAACAACATTGAAGGTTCCCAATTCTGACCCTCTAGTTATAAAATACATTGAAAGTAAAAGATGGAGGTTAGCCGACCCTACGCCCGAGGAATCCGAAGTACAAATTTTACTTGGAGCTGATTATTTCTGGAATGTTCAGAGAGGTGTCGTTGAAGAAATTAATGACCATTTATATGTAGCTAATACACTTTTTGGGTACACAATAGTGGGAAAAATAAACTCTAAAGGTAACGAAACAGTTAATGCTCATCTTGTATCTGTTAATGAAATAGAAAATTTTGATTTGCAAAAGTTTTGGAAACTAGAGTCTTTGGGTATTTGTGATAGTAAAAATGAATTATTTTCACAAAAGGATTTAGATGCTCTTGATTTATTTAATGATAATTTAAATTTTGTAAATGGAAGATATGAAACTAAACTTTTGTGGAAAGTAAATAAAAATGAATTGGAATCCAATTTTGATGTAGCTAAACATAGACTTTGGGGATTAAAATCAAAATTGTGCAAAAATGAATGGTTACTTAAGGAATATGAGAAAATATTAAATGAACAATGTGGTTTGGGTATAATTGAAGAATGTGAGTTTAATAAAGATGAAATAAACACGTATTACATGCCTCACAGACCAGTAATAAGGGAAGATAAATCGACAACTAAAGTAAGAATTGTTTTTGATGCGTCATCCAAAGATAAGGGGGCAAAATCGTTAAACGAGTGCTTATTTCCTGGGCCCAATCTAAATCCTAACATATTGGACATTATTTTAAATTTCCGTCTCCACAAAATTGCTTTCTCGGCAGATATAGAAAAAGCATTCTTGCAAATCCAGATACAAGAAAAAGATAGAAATTTTTTGAGGTTCCTGTGGTTTGACAATATCACTAGTAACAATCCCATTTTGAAGGTTTTTCGCATGACCCGTGTAACTTTTGGTGTAACAACTTCACCCTTTTTCCTTTCTGCAACCATCAAACATCACATTGAGGGGTATAAAGATTTGTTTGGAAAAATAGTTAATATGCTGGATACTTCCTTATACGTTGATGACCTGTTTCATGGAGCTGATTCAGTAAACGAAGCTTTTGTTTTATCAAACGGTGCAGAGAAGATATTGAGTGAGGCCAATATGAAACTCAGAAAATTTAAAACCAATTCTTCCGATTTAAAATTTTTATGGAAGGAACATGGAATAAACTTTGAGGAAGACACTCTTGAACAAAATCTTTCGAAGGTATTGGGAATTATATGGATAACAGAAAGTGACACCTTGAAAATAGACATACAACCACTTTTGGTAGAATTTGACCATAAAATTATTACCAAACGTATTGTTTTACAAACTGTGGCAAAAATTTATGATCCTATTGGACTCATTTCCCCTTTCGTGATAAGAATTAAATTTTTAATGCAAGAACTCTGGGAACATGGAATTGACTGGGATTCTACATTACCAGATTCTTTAAGTGGAAAATTCAGAAAATGGCATAATGAAATAAAAGACTTGGTAAATTTTGAAATTCTTAGAAAATATTTTGTAACTATCCCAAAATTAAATCCTGAAACCGCTCAACTTTTCATATTTTCTGATGCTAGTTTAAAGGGGTATGGGTCAGTGGCTTATCTACGTGATTCTTCTTCTTGTGAAACTTCATTTGTAATAGCAAAGTCGAGAGTAGCGCCTCTCAAGAAAATTACATTGCCGCGCCTCGAACTTCTTGGAGCACTTACGGCTGCAAGATTAGCGAATTATTTAAAGGAAATATTTAAAATTGTGAATGAAAATATATTTTGTCTAAGTGACTCCCAAATTACCTTGCACTGGATTAAAGGAAGTGCTAACAACTGGAAGTCCTTTGTGGCAAACCGCGTACGCGAAATTCAGGAACTTGTTGCTCCTGTACAATGGAAATTTTGTAAAGGAAAGGAAAATCCTGCAGATGTTCTCTCTCGTGGTTGCTCTGCATCTGAATTGATTAATAACGAGGTATGGTTACATGGTCCTAGCTGGCTGAAGGAAGAATCGTTACCAGTATTTCCCCCTGAAACTCAACCTAATCTACCTGATGAAGAGGTCTTGCAAGAACAACGTAAAACGCTTGTTTGCTCCATATCCCAAAATATTCCAGAATTTGAGCTTTTATTTAAATTTTCATCCTGGACTAAATTAAAACGAATTACGGCTTGGTGCCTCAGATTCATCAAAAATAGTACATGCCCATCTGAACGAGTCTATGGTTTTTTTACTGTTCCAGAACTTGAAAGGGCAACAAATGCTATTGTGAAATTAATTCAAAACCATGAATTCGGAGACGAACTGAAAATTCTAAAATCCAGAAAGATCCTAAATTCTAAAAGCAAACTCCTTCCTTTACATCCATTTCTTGACGAAAATGATATTCTTCGTGTTGGAGGTAGGCTAAAAAATGCAAACTTGTCTGAATATCAAAAACATCAAATCATTCTCCCTAAAAGGCATCATGTTACAGACTTGATAATAAAGTATTTTCATGAGAAACATCTTCATAGCGGGACTCAATTGACAATTTCAGCCATTCGACAAAAATTTTGGATAATTAATGCTAAAGAAGCTGTGAAAAGAGAAATAGGGAAATGTATGAAATGTTTCCGAAATTCATCACACCTTTCATCTCAGTTGATGGGAAATCTGCCATCAGCACGCGTGACACAAGCTCGAGTATTTTCAAGAGTAGGAGTCGACTTAGCCGGCCCCTTTTTGATCAAACCTCGTAAGGGACGTGGTGTGAAACCCTTTAAACATTATGTTTGTCTGTATGTTTGTTTCGTAACAAAGGCTATCCATCTTGAATTAGTCACTGATCTTACTACTGAAACCTTTCTAGCCTCATTGAAAAGATTCGTGGCTCGACGTGGAAAACCTCTAGAAATATTTTCCGACAGAGGTACAAATTTTGTAGGGGCAGACCGCGAAATAAAGAGAATGATGTCTCAAATTGCTTCTGATGAAAAATTGCACAAGTATCTTACTGACGAAATGATAGTATGGAAATTCAACCCACCTTCCGCCCCTCACTTTGGAGGCCTTTGGGAAGCGGGAATAAAACAAATGAAAAATCATTTGAAGAGAACAATTGGTGATCAGATTTTAACTTATGAAGAATTTTTTACCTTAATTGCACAAATTGAGTCATGCTTAAATTCAAGACCGCTTGTCGCTGAGTCTTCTGATCCAAATGACTTTACGGCTCTGACGCCAGGACATTTTATTATAGGAGCACCCTTGACCTCCTTACCTGAGCCTGATATCTCCTCTACCTATGTAACTCCTTTGGAACGTTGGAAATTGCTACAAAAGATTTTCCAAAGTTTTTGGAAAAGGTGGTCGTCAGACTATCTCTCACAATTGCAGCAACGTACAAAGTGGTTTAGAAGCAACCCGAACTTAAAAATCAATGACTTGGTGTTGATAAAGGAAGAAAACCAGCCCCCATTAAGGTGGAAATTGGGCAGAATAATTGAACTATTTCCTGGTGATGATAATATTGTTCGTGTTGTCAAATTAAAGACTTCTACTGGTGAACTGAAACGCCCTATCACAAAATTGTCTCCTCTACCGATGGACATTTAATATAATAGAATTTTACTTTATTTTAACTAACTTTGTTATTATTATTTTTTTTTCTATGTCTAATTTTTGTAACTTTCTGAACTATTTTGTATATTAATGTCTTTTTCTATTTTTAGTTGTTCCAGAAACTGTTTTTTTTTTTTTTAGAAGTAGTAGGATTTAATTGCATTTCATTTTAGTTATACTTGACATTTAAGGTAATATTTTAATTTTGTATTTAATATTTGATTATTTAGTATGTGATAGTGGAAATTTGGTAAGTTATAATTGTTTGATGAACTTCGTTCATGGAGGCGGAGGATGTTTCGGCGTAAGTGCCCTCAAATTTATTTGTTTATAATTTAACTCTGTTTATCTTTATATTGTGAAACATAATTATAAAACTTATTTCTTTTGACAGAAAAAATCTAATCTGTTTATCTAAATTGTTTATAACCCTGAATCAATATTTATGAGTAACATTATGACTTCAAGGTCATGTAATATAGATTTATTTACTTTATAATAATTTTGAATTGATGGTGATTTATTAGTTTTATAATTACTTGGATGTCATTTAAATGAATATTATAGCTATTTAGAAGATTTATAACTGCATATTGTAATTTTTATTTTGATGTTTATTTTATATAATATGTATCATTTTTAAAATGGTCAGTCTTGACTCTGTAACCAAGCAGAGAACATGTAACATGTCCTGACTCTGTAATCAGAGATGCCAATTGTTAAATCATGGCTCTGTTTAATACAGAGTGTATAATGGAAGTCCTGACTCTGCAACCAAGCAGAGAACATTTTTTTTTGTATTGGCTCTGTTAAATACGGAGAATTACTATTATGGAACAATTATTAACTTCTAATGATGAATAGAATTTACATACTATTTCAGTTTTATTTAATAAACTATTTAATCTAATTGCTCTCCCATCTCACTTGGATTTTGAAAATTTATTTGTCAGATGAATTTCGGCGCCACCATTTTATTTTTTGGTGCCGAGTAACCCGCGAAACATTTTTTTGGAAAGAATAGTGAGCTATGGTGAAAGAGATTTGTGATTAACAACTGTGATTTATCTTTCAACATGTGATTAGTGTGTGATTTATCTTTCAACCTGTGATTAGTGTGGAATTATTATTGTGCCATTTGGATTACGACATGCCATCTACATTACCTGGAATTAGCAGGTAAGAAAATATTTTTTTTCATTTTCTATGAATGGTTTATGTTTTAAAATAAGAATTATTCTTTATTTAAAATGGAAAAGCTGAAAGCAAAACGTTCTGTTGAACGAACGAGTTTCACGAAATTAATTACAAAATTAGAAACATTATTAAATGATGACATTGATAATACGAAAACCGATGAATTATTAGAGCTTCAAGAAATATTTCTCTTAAAAGAAACGGCTTTCCAAAGTTTGAATCGTGATATTGAAGCTCAAATATCCGACTTAAAAGAATATGAAAAGGACATTGCTAATAGTGAAAAGTACACTGACCAATTGATCAGTGCTAAATTTAAAATTAAAAATAGATTAAGAAAATGTAAAAAGGATAATGTTTCTATGATAGCAACTAGTCATGTAAATTCATTGAATGGTTCTGCTAGTGGAACAGAAACGAGTTCTGCCATGAAATTGCCTAAATTAAATGTTCCAAAATTTTCTGGTGAAATCGAAGAATGGGTCGAATTTTTTAACTGTTTTGAAACATCGATACACCAGAATAAATCACTATCTAAGATAGAAAAATTCGCTTATCTAAAATCCTTGTTATGTAATCGGGCCTATAATGTGGTAGAAGGGTTTCCTTTGACAGAACAAAATTATGATACTAGTATTGATTTATTAAAGGACCGTTTTGGTAAGGTTGATGTTATTATTAATAAACACATGACTAATTTATTAAATATGGAACCAGTTAAAAATTGTTCAAATTTAAATGCATTAAGAAGATTGCATGACATGTGCGAAGTTAATATTAGAAGTTTAAGAAATTTGGGGGTAACATCCAGTTCTAGAAATTTGGAAACTCCAATCTGATGCGCGGGTCGGGGCTAATTTTTTCACTGCAGGTCGTGTTACTTCTACTTTTCGCTGTGGGTCGGGTTTGGGTCCGGTATATTCTATTTTTTGCTACTTTTTTGCTGTGAGTTGGGTTAATTTCTACTTTTTTACTGCGGGCCGGCTTAATCTCTACTTTTTTTATGCGGATCGGGTTTGGGCCCGGTTGACTTCTACTTTTCTGCTGCAGGTCGGGTTGACTTCTACTTTTTAGCTGCGCCTAGCGCGTTGGTTTTGGGTCAGATTGAGATACATTATTTCGGGTTTTGGGTCAATTTCAGATTGGGTTTCCACTCTTGCGAGAAGGTTTCGGGTTGACCCGATTTTTGAAAAGAAAGTCTAAATATATTTGAAGATAAGAACTATATACAGTAATAATTATTTAGGAATACTTTTTAACCTTCAGAAATATGTAAAAAATATTAATTTGGTATAAAATTGCTTGTCTCTTTATATCTAAGATCAGTTGTAATTCAGTAAAGAATGCTTTGAAACTTATTAAAAAACATGCGGGGTGTCCTAAAATGAATTGACTGATTTTAAAATTCTGTAACTTTCGAATGGTGACAGCTATTTAAAAAAATCTTGCAGGAGGGTTATGTAAGATGTCAGGAGATTTTTTACTGCGATTCTTGATTTTACTTTATAATAGCAGCGATAGATGGCGCCGTAAACAATGGTCGTTAAGCCCATCTGCTCCAGGAACCGATTTAGCGCTTGTTGCTTCCAGCGTCTCCTATCGTTGCTATTTTAAACTAAAATCAAGAATCACAGTTAAAACAAACTGATCAAGGGTAATTCTGAGTTTAAAAAAAAAAAAAAAAAAAAATCTGAAATTCAAAGAAAATTTCCTGAAAGGTTACAGCAGATAGGGGGATACCCTCCTGGCACTAATTATTTTTGTTGTAGGTCGGGTTACTTGTTTTGGATTAGGATCGATTTCAGGCTGAGTGTAGATTCCTGCAAGCTGGGTTTGGGTTAACCTGTTTTTTCAAAAGTTAGTTCAGCATATTATTTCAAGTTAAAAACTATACCTATAATAATAAACTAGGTGTATGTATGTGTGCTGTTTTCTAAAGAGACCACTGTATTTTTTCCACGAGTCTTTGGTGAAATTCGAACTTCTTCGACCCTTAGATGAAATTTGCGTTTCTTCCGCAACTCTTTGTCGAAATTAGTGTAATTTTGCAGACCCTTGATAGAATTCGCGCTTTTTTCCGCAACCCTTTACAAAATTCGCGTTTTTTCAGTGATCCTTTGACTAAATTCGCGTTTTTAAAGCGATTCTTTGAGTAAATTCGTTTTTTTTCCCACGGTTCTATAAAGTAATTCCTGTTTTCTCCACGATCCTTTGAGGAAATTTGCGATTTTTTGATAAATTTGCATTTTTTTCGTGATCTTTTGACGAAATTCGCGTTTTTTAGTGGCTATTTGACAAAATCTGCGTTTTCTCCGCGATACTTTAACGAAATTTGAAGACATTCGCGTTTTCCGCGATCATTTGAAGTTTTTCTGACCAAATTCGCTTTTTTTTTGTGACCATTCGGCGAAATTGAAGTTATTTTCAGCGAACAATTGACGAAATAGATTTTTTATGGAGACCGTTTATCAAAATTCGCGATTATTTGCATATCCGAATTTTCTGATAAGTGAATTTTGTAAATTTTCGGAACCGAATGTTTTAACCCTATAGCTGCGTTTTATTGTTATTATTATTATTTTTTAAATCAAAATAGGTTAAAAAATTGCGCATATTTTTTATTACACATTTCAAATCTGCATATATTTTAGAGTTAAAATATTTTCAAAATCTTTGTGAAAGATGTTTTTTTTTTGTTGTTTGTTTGTTTTTTTTTAAATAGAATTAGATAACAAAAAAAAAAAAAAAAAAATGCCTGCTGAAATTGCAGGTTGCGCAAATTTTGCTACTGTTACGTTGGCCGTAGAAATCGCGGGATGCGCAGCGAGAGGGTTAAATTTTCGGAAAATTCGGAACAGAATCACCCCTGTTCCCGAAATCTTACATAACCCTCCTGCAAGTATTTTTTTAATATCTGTCACCATTTGCAATTTATTAAATTTTAAAATCAGTTAATTCATTTTAGGACACCCGACATATTCCGTAGGTATGGGATGATGGCTGAGAGAAGCATTAAAAAATAAAATAAAATAAAGCTGTCTGCGATATGTCAGTTAGAGGTTTACCCGGGCTGAAGTTTCCAGACCCAAGTCCAGGTCCAATCCGCATAAAAAAAAAAAAAAAACTATTGGTCCGGTCCGGTGTAAAAGCTAAAAAATCGACTCCAGCCTTGCCTGCATTTCGCAATTAAAATTATTAATAAAGCACACTTACTTATGCTCCATCGTGCATACTGCATACGATGAAGCTACCGAACGACTCCTAGCTACTTTTTCTAGCTTATTATTAGTCTCGGCGGTGGTTGGGGGTGGGCGGGGGGGTCAACCGCCGCGGTGAGCGGCCCATCTTCGTCCGCAGCCCTTTATTCTTCTACTCTAGTCCGTCTCTTGTGCGGAAGCAACATTGTGCCAGTTCTGTTCTGCATTGTATTTTATTTTCAGATTAAGTTTGAAATTCATGAATACAGAAAAACAACAATATTAATGACTATTTAGGCAATTATGTATGTAAACACTACGTAATAATGTGACTTAGACAATTACATTCAAATGAAAATCCAGTAAGATAATCAGTCTGGAATGGAAGAAACGAATGATAAAAGAAAATCATAATTTTAAAGTTCTACAAATAAAAAAAGTAGATTTTAAAAAATGCATCTCTGTAATTTATCAAATCAAATTAAATTTCTAAAGATTTCGCTAAACAAATGTACAACATAAATGTAATTTTTACGAATAACAAATAAGTAAGGTGCCAGACCAACTTGGGCTCGAGGGTAAGGGGAAAGAATTTAGAGGAGTGCACAGGTCGTGGTCGGGCCAATAAAGCTTATCATACGGGCTGACACGGACCGAATGTTTAGCTTTTATTCCGGGCCGAGCCCTGACCTGGAAATTTTGGCCAGCGCAAACCTCTAGGAAAAATGAAGTACAGGCCAGGCTCGATCTGGAGGAAAAAGAAGTCTGACCCGACCCGAATCTGCAGAAAAAATTAAAATCAGGACACGACCCGACTCTAAAAGAAAGACCTGACCCAGCCCGAGTCCCGTGGATTTAAACTTGCGCAACCCGGGTCGGGTCGCGCCGGGCTCGAGCTCCGCCCCAAGTCATTTCCCGTGAGGATTCATAATGTCGTTTATCAAACCCTTTATTAGCCCAAGGAAGGGGGGCGAAAGGGCGGTCGACCCCCCCCCCCCCCCCCCTAGATCCGCGATTGGGAACATCAGACTTTACCGGTTTACTTTTAGGCTTTAACTCAACTTGCAGTTTGGGTGGTTTAACAGTATCGTAATCAATTCTTAATTTTTCATGAATAATAAATTTTTGCTTACATTCATGAATATTCTGGCAACGATATAAAGATGATTTAAAAAAAAAAAAAAAACGGGATCGTTTAATACCATTTATACATGTTCAATCAAGACAGAATCTTCAATACTACCCACTTCAGTACTACCCAGTGGTTAGGGAGTTAAATTCGGAATTAATTAGGGGAAAGCTGGAAATAGTTTTAATCCCTTCTGTTTAGGTCTAGAATGAATATGCTATGTTTTCCCCCTGGTATTAGGTGAGCGTTAGGAAATATGTAATAGATTTATAGTCAAAAAACACGTTTTTTTTGCATACCATAACAATATCTCAAAACAGCTAACTCTGTAAAAAACATTGTCAATACAAATGTTAGAGCTTAAAATTCTGAGTAAAATGAGTACCTACACTTAATATTTTTGTTGAACATTAAGATAACAGTTCTACTTTAAAGTTTTAGACCCGTGCTCAGGGGGTTGAACTCAGAATTAATTTGGGGAAAACTGAAAATTGTTTTAATACCTTCAGTTTAGGTCTAAAATGAACGTACTGTGTTTTCTTCCTCGTACTTGGGTGAAGGTTAGAAAATATGTACATGTTTATTTTCGAAAAATGCGTTTGTTTTTTAATTACCTTAACAATATCTCAAAACAGCTACAAAAACATTGTCAATACAAATGTTGTAGAGCTTAAAATTCTAAATAAAATGAGTACCATCATTAATATTTTTGTTCAACATTAAGATCCCAATTCTGTTTCAAAATTTTCCCTTAATCGCTAATCAAAAGCTTGAAGCCTGGAGAGACCAAGTTAACTTAACAATATCTCAAAACAGCCAACTCTATCGAAAACGTTGTCAGTACAAAAGTTGTAGAGACTAGAATTCTGAATAAAATCAGTACCTACACTTAATATTTTTATTCAATATTACGACCGGAATTTTGAAATATTGTTAAGTTAACTTGGTCTCTCCTGGCTTCAAGCTCTTGATTTGAAAAATAAATAAATAAATAATAAAAACGTATTTTTCGAAAATAAATATGTACATATTTTCTAACATTCACCTAAGTACGAGGAAGAAAACATAAGTACGTTCATTTTAGACCTTAACTGAAGGATTAAAACAATTTTCAGTTTTCTCCAAATTAATTCTGAGTTCAACCCCCTGAACACGGATCTAAAATTTTAAAGTAGAATTGGTACCTTAATTTTCAACAAAAATATTAAGTGTAGGTACTCATTTTACTCAGAATTTTAAGCTCTACCACATTTGTATTGACAATGTTTTTGACAGAGTTAGCTGTTTTGAGATATTGTTATGGTATTTAAAAAAAAAGCGTGTTTTTTTTTACTAAAAATCTGTATATATTTTCTAACGCTCACCTACTACGAGGGGAAAAATTTAGCATATTCATTCTAGACCTAAACTAAATGGATTTAAACAATTTCCAACTTTCCCTTAATTAATTCCGAATTCGGCCTTTTTTTTTTCCTCCCCTACCACTGGGCTACCAACGAATACAGCTGCTTCATAATCAAAAAATATTCATCGATTCACTCTTTTATGTTTCTTTTAGATAAATAATTCTGGCAGTTCTTCTGAATTAAATGCTGAGCGAAATTCAGAAATATAAATCAGAAATAGTATTTTTTTTTACTTTTCTCAGGAATTTAGTTTTGATTCACTTTGTATCATTAATTTTGTTTCCCTGCCATGCAGATGGCCCCTTAAGCAAATTTAATATGCATAATTTAAAAGTAGACTTTATTTCCAATCGTTCGGTGCCAGTAATTTTCTTCTAAAATAATTTGTTGAGGGGTTAGTAGGGGGTGTTTACTTTTTTTTTTTTCACGACTCTACAACTTTTCTTTGATCTAGAAGCACATGAACTAGTGCTTCTCAGTTATTTTCCTGATTGAAATCGTATACTTATTAAAGTATTGTTCACTCTAAGTTTTATTACAATTTTGCTGCCAAAATGTTTCCTATATAACGTAAAATTTCAACTTTTTTTTATGTGGGAGGGATAGATTTTTGGGCTTTAGATTTCAACTTTTTGGGGGGTGTTTCCCTGTGCTACTACTTTTTAAAATTAGTCTGTGTCATATAACATAATATCGTTCAGCTTCGGACTAGTAGTCAGTATTCAATTGTGGTACTTTGTTTATTCTATGACCTTACTTTCTCCCTACCCCCTTGTTTCCTCTTGTGTTGAAATATTGTGATTTACAAATGTAAGTTTAAAAATGAACCACCTTTTCAATTAAGTGCTTTCTTAGAATAGGAACGTCCAATTAACATACTTTAATGGTACTAAAACATTCTTTTGCCGGTGTTTGGTCTTATAATTAACTACTTCGTATATCTTGCAGACTCTTTGATTAATCGTGTAATTTTGATTTAATGTCTCTGGATACCTATAAAAATATTTTACTTTTTAAATTGCCTAAAAAGCTAGTGTTTTGTTTCGAATGTTAATAAAAATGTATATATTCTTAAATTTTTGGTATTTTTAAATTTCTTATCATCAGCTTTTCTGTTGGTTGCTTGTAATAGTTTTAAATATATAATAGCGTAAACATTTGTTAAAAATCTCTTATAACAGTCATTTTTTATTACTACACATCGAGGATGTGGAGAAAAGTTTTGCAAACTGCTTGCAAACCAATATTATTTTGGTTATGAAGATATGGGAAAAATTCTGTGTTAAAATATCCAAGAAATTTCTTTCTTTTCTTTTCCAACCTAAAAAATTTCTTTTTATTCACTTGTGAATCATGTTTTAGAAAATATTAAAATTTATGTGTAGCACATTTTGTGCAATGAGAATTATGAAGGTAATTGTAAAAATCAATGAAATATTTATGGTTTAACACTGTCATGCTTGATATAATCATGTCTTGTTTCATCGGGAAACAACCTTCAAAAAACTTTGCATATTTTATTGTTATTGCTCTATCACATATAAACCTCACATGACGCTCAATAATGCTTATGAAATACAAAAATAGTTGACAGAGCCGTTTTCTTTTCAAATCAAGACAAGAATCGCTTATAATTCAATAAGTAATTTATTTATCAAAAAATGGAAAACACTATTCGATTCCAAATCGCTTTAATAGATTTCCTTTATGTTTTAAAATATGTCAGAAAGTTTCGCGTTGCTGAGCTAGGAATTTGAGAACCACCTTAAAGAATTTCTGCTTTAGGATCTAAACTAGAACATAATCAAAGATGCTTTTTACTTCCTACATTGTGTTAAAATATCCAAATTTTAAATTACTATTATGAAAAACTATTCTATAACTAATAATAATTTTATACTGCGCATGCAAATTTCACATGAAGTTCGTTTTAGTGAATGGTGTGTTTTTTATCCATTTATAATACATTCGTGCATGAGGGGACTAAAGCTTAAACCTGGGTGAATTTGAAATGATATGAGTTATTGAGTCTCCAAGAAACGAGTGCCTCTTTTATTAGTTTAGTATGGGTTGTATCTTGCATGTTTTAAACAGACTTCTGAAGTATTTTCTTTTTTGTAGGAAATCGCATCCCTTCTCATCAGTTTCGAGCGTCATGAAGACTGGCTATCCAAAGAAGTTAAGATCAGGTAAGAACGTTCCATCAGTTTTGTGTATTGTATCTACAGATTTGTAGGGACCATTTTTTTTAAATTTCTCTTTATTTTTATTTATAACTCAAATAGACCTAAGAGTGGTTCCATGTTGCTGTACAGTCGGAAAAGGGTTCGGTATCGACGAGATGGCTATTGCTGGAAAAAAAGGAAGGATGGCAAGACCACCAGAGAAGATCACATGAAACTGAAAGTACAAGGCACTGAGGTATATTTCCTTATGAATTAATTCATTAACAGTGGGATTAGTCTTACTTTTTGCCTATTAATGAGTATAGTTTTTCTTATAAGCTAAATACTGTTTAAAATTATAAAGTAAGAACTTTCATTTCTGGATGCGTCTGTAGAATATTGGTTTATTGTAGCATTATAATAACTTGAAAGACTGGATATAATAAAATATAAGTCTGGCTTGTGGAAATAGGGACCCCTTTGTAGACCTAACTACTGTGGAACCTGCTAAAGTGACCACCTTGGTAAAGTGACAGCTTTTTCAAAATTTGACTCGTGCTCATATAAAATATTAATATGAGAATTGTCCAGTAATGTGACCACCTATCTATAGTGTAAAGTGGCCAGATAACCTGTCACTGTCATTTGAACCTGTAAAATGTGACGATCCATTTTTCTGCATGCCGATAATTTTCAACTAAATTAACCATTTTCCGAAATTTTTATTTTCATCCATAAAAAAGGTACAGGAATTTATCCCCTATAGTGACCACTTGCTTAACAAAGTGTACAAAGTGACTAGTTTGTCCTTTATATTATTGTAATGATGTTTGCACCTGTCTAAGGTGACCTTCCCTTCCCATTTTTCTCTTGAGATCGAGGTGAGAGAGGAATGGGGAATGTTTCCCCCACGCATATTGACGGATCCGAGGATAGGAATGCTTGTGCCTGCTACTCATTGGCTAACTAAGTCACGTGTAAGTTCTACTTTTACCTGAGGAGATAATTTTGCGATTGTTTGGGCTTGTTTTAAAAAAAGGTGGTTTCTTTGTCATATGTTCTCAGAAATTCTAAGAGTAAACCAGCACATGTTTCGTTATACTGCTTGCAAGATTAAGTTTTAGTTCTATGAACTTGTAGTTTTCTTATTGCTTTGGTTGTTTTTTCCAGTTTATATTTTTAATGCAGTTATCTTTCTTCTTAAAGTATGGAGAATAAAGAATCTAAATCTAAAAAAATCTAAACAGTATAAAGAGTTAAGTTTAAAAGATTTAAAAAAAAAATTAAAGAGTTGTGTTTAAAAGATAAAATTGAAGTTACTAATTTGATTTGATTATATTTGAAATTTGACTATAATTTTCTAAAAAAAATAATAGTCAAAGAGCAGTAAGGGAAAATTTTCAAATCAGTAGTAAACTTGTGTGAGTAATATTTTTAAAAGAAAATCGGAATATCGACAAAGATTTGGTGAAAATGAGTCTAGGCGTTGTAAAAGCCGATTATTTTGTAAAATTAAGTAAATCAAGCAACTTGAATGGTTTAAAAAAATGTGCGAGATGAATGCTCAAGTTTCTGGACCTTTGCTACAAGAAGCAGCTTTAGAGTTTTCAAAAAAACTCAATGTAGAAAATTTTACTTCTTCTAACGTCTGGTTAAAATCTTTCAAGAAAAGAAAGAACATTTCTCAGAAAATTTTGTGTGGAGAATCTGATGACGTTGATATGGAAACTTGGAAACAGTACATTCCTTTAAAAGACAGATTCCTGATTTGCTGGAGAACTACAAGAAAGAAGACATGTTCACGCTAATGAATGTTTATTTTTTGTTGTATCGGACAATGCCAAACAAAACATTAGCAATGGCTGGAGGTAAATGTAAAGATGGAAAGATTTCTAAAGAGAGAATTGCCATTTTGCTTGCTTGCAGTTCAATAGCAGAGAAAATATAAAACCTCTTGTGATAGGAAAAGCCAGAAAACCAATCTGTTTCAAAAAGGTTAAGATCAGGAATTTACCAGTATCGTGGTATGGAAAGAAAAAATACTGGATGACATCCTCTATTTTTACCCGACTGAGAAGAGGGGTTATGTGTTTCACGCGTATCTGTGTATGTGGATTTCTTTACATCCTCGAAACATCCCAACGGCTGGATGGATTTTGATGAATGAGGTCTCTATCAATTCGTCTTAACGACCCGATAGTTATAGGCTAGGTTTTGTTTTTATAAATTCAAAATGGCGGTAGAGACGATATAAAAAAAATTACGTACTCTATTGAGTGGCATATCATTGGATAGGTCTTTCAAAATGAAGGCGATGTTTCATTGACTATTTTACAGTCAGAAGCTCCGTTAAAATATTATAAAACCTGGAAGTTATGTAGGTAGGATCTCTAGCTTTACTGCGACTCTAACCACCATCATAGACATCTATAGACCTCATCAAAACAGTGTTTATAGATGGGAACTAACAATTAAACACAACTTAAAAGTCATCAATACAAGTAAATAAAAAAAATATATTTTAAGTCAATTCCTGTCCAGGCAATAGAGACCGTATAGGGGCTCTACCTAGCAAAATTCATGGTAGTTCTGGAAAAAGGCTTACTTTATGTTTTTTGGGTCGCTGAATCCGAATTTTTAACTTCCTCCCAAAATCCCCCCCCCCCGAACCCCCCCCCCCCCAAATAGTTGTTTTTAACTTAAATTTCTTATTGTTTTAGGGAAAAAGTATCTAGAAATTCAGAAAGTAGACAAAATTTGCAACAAATTAGATATATGACATTATGACGTAGGATGAACGGGGAGGGGGAGGGCTGCCTCTGAACATGCACTGCGGCGCTACGTGCAATAAGTTATGAAGTCCAGGGAATAGGGGATTTTACCTGGAAAAATTAATTCTAGTTCTGGATTTCGACTCACTTTATGTTTTTTGGGTCACTGAATCCGAATTTGTAACTTCCCGCCAAAATTTCACCCGGCAACCCCCCAAAAATTGATTTTTTGAAAAAATATGGTTTTTGAGCAAAGCGCGGGGAAAGTTCCGAGGCAGCC
Source organism: Maratus speciosus (assembly GCA_963932465.1). Taxonomy (NCBI): domain Eukaryota; kingdom Metazoa; phylum Arthropoda; class Arachnida; order Araneae; family Salticidae; genus Maratus; species Maratus speciosus. The sequence goes on along the minus strand of OZ010790.1, from coordinate 394,781,938 downwards.
CCTCTCTCTCCCCGTTTATCCTACGTCATAATGTCATATATCCTATTTGTTGCAAATTTTGTCTAGTTTCTGTATTTCGTAATGCTTTTCACCTAAAACAATAAGAAATTTAAGTTAATAACAACTATTTTGAGGGGTTTTGGGGGGGAAGATTTTGGGGGTAAGTTAAAAATTCGGATTCAGCGACCCAAAAAACTTAAAGTAAACCTTATAAGGAAAGTTCGGAGGGGAGATGGGAGGGCAAATGTAAACGTGTGAGTGGATAAGTGGAATTGCGCAACTTAGTCCACGCAGCACCGCGCGCATGTTCCGAGGCAGATCCCCTTCCCCTTCATCCTAAGTCATAATGTCATGTATCTAATTTGATGCAAATTTTGTCTACTTTCTGAATTTCTAGATACTTTTCCCTAAAACAATAAAAAATTTGATTTTTTTAATAAAACCTTTTTGGGGGGCTTTTTACCAAAATTGGTGGGTTGCCGGGGTAAATTTTGGTGGGAAGTTACAAATTCGGATTCAGCGACCCAAAAATTATAAAGTAAGCCGATTTCCAGAACTACCATTAATTTTGCTAGGTAAAATTCCTTATTGCCTGGACTTATTAGGTCAATAAGAGAAATTTTTTTTTCTCCTATTTTTCTTTCTTCTTGAGTGGCGCTTAAAATGCCTTGGTCAAGAAGAGGGCTCTCTCGGTCTTAAAATACCTTGATCAAGAAGAGGGCTCTCTCGATTATTGAAAATTAATTAATTAAATTTAATTAATGAATTAATATTTGAAAAAAACTGGATTAACATCAAGTGTCATCCACTACAAGTTTAAAAAAATTATTTGAGCTTGATTGGATGAATAATAAGTATTTTATGAACGATTGAAAATTTGAACAAGATATATATATAGCGAGAGTGTGAGCTAATAGTAGGAATTGAAAAAAAAAATTCACATTGATGATAAATAATTAATTAATTCGCTTTTTACGCAGTCTGGTTTTTGATTTTTTAAATTTAATTGTTTATTACTGAATGGGTTACACAATTAAACAAGCAGATGAAGCAAAGAAAGAGACAGATTCTATTATTTATAGATAACTGTCCAGCCCATCCGAGTGATTTGTCGTTTTCAAATGTGCAAGTAAAATTTCTACCCTCTAACACCACATCGCATTTACTACAGCCGCTAAATCAAGAAATAATTCAAGCTTTCAAGCTATATCATAGAAAGTTCTTGCTGTAGGCTATAATTTCCAGAGCAGAAGAATGCAATCAGCAAATGAAATTGCTTCATGTATAAACGTCCTCGATGCCATAATGTGGGTTAATGATTCATAGAATTTGGTACATCAAAGTGCAATTTCAAATACTTTGAAAAATGTGGCTTTTCGCAAGAAATTTCTGAAGATATCAGTGATTCAGAGTCTGCAAATGATGACAATAGCCTTTCGAATATTCAAAATCTTATAAATCAATTGCCTTTTGCAGGTGAACCAGTGAATGCTGAATTATTCATGAATTTCGTCAGTGATATCCCAATATGCAATGCTTCCATTGATCAAGAAAGTTTGAAGCAAGAAATTTGCGATGAAAGAAGAAAGAAGCGATGCAAGAAAGACGCGATGTGTTTAAAACTGAAAAAGAAAATTAAGAAGATTGTGTTGATGAAGTTGTTGAAACCGAATAAAATGGTGAAATTTCCGACGCAGAAATGTTAAAGATGTGCAAAAAAATGAAAATGTTTGCCTTAAATCTTCTTCCGCCAATGTTGGATTTATTGAGAAAACTTGAAGGCATGACTGAAAACATAATTGTAGAAAAGAAGTGTTTTAAGCAACGTAAAATTTCTGACTTCTTTGCTGTAAATGAAACTTCATAAAAGTTTGCGTAATTTTTTTATGAATAGTTTATTACTGCCAGTTATAGAAACGTTATCATTATGCAACTTACAATCAAAATAAATTTGCTTATTACATTGTACCTTGTTGTTATGTGTAATTTAAAGCAATCACTACGGAAGTTCTCCAACTGAAATAAGGTGGTTTTTAAATTAATTATCTACTATGTAGTATATTTTAAATTAATAATTCAGTTATTATAATTGTTAATTAATCAATTCATTCCTTAATATAGTGCATTTTCCGTATGTATATTTTATTTATTTATTTATTTATTTATTTTTTTTTTTTTTTGAGATCACAAAAAATTTTAACGTGCCATTTTTAAAAACACTTCATAAAGTGACTACCTCTATATAGTGATCATTTTAGCCGGCGCCGAGGGTGATCTCTTTAGACAGGTTCTAACTGTATTTTATTTATCAGTTCAATGATGCAGGCATAGTCGGGGTAGTTTGGAGGCGGCCCCGAGAACCATATATATATATAAGTATTTTAAATTCCTTTATCATCCTAAAGCCAGTAGGTTGGCGCAAAACTACCAAACCTGTTATTTTGGCGCGCGTTTTAGGTTTTTGATCATGTTATTATTTTTGTGATAAATCTTTTTTTTCAAACTCAAAATCAACTAACATTAATATTTATAATCTGCTGTTTCTGGAAGTTCTTGTTATCTAAACAGCAACATTTGAAGAGTGAAAGAAAAATTTGGACAAAAGTCATTGCAGGCTGTGCTTCTGTGACATTAGTGTATTTTTGAAACAAGCTATTTCGCGGAAATAATTAAGTTTCTAGTAATGGAAATGCATTCTTCATTTAATATTAAACTTTTTCATATTAAATCGACAGTTGAAAAATCAGTTAATTAAACTTCGCTTATTTTTAAAAGGAATATAATCGAGTTTTTACTAGATTAAAAATTGCCTTTTTTATTAGTTTATAGACTTAGAGAAAGTGTGCATTTTTTAAACACACCTTTCTCCAATAAGTGTTATATGTATGTGTGTGAGAGAGCGCGAGCATTTTATAACCCCAGAAATAATAAATGTCAGAATTGAATGGATTTTCAGGTATATAGCATACTATACTACGTAGAAAAGCTTCATTTCAAAATAGTGCATTCGAATTATTGAAATTCAAAGGGTGTAGAATGTTAGCTTTTATTTGTGTTTTTGTCTCATTTTGTAATTATTGCTGGTAATGTATCCCGAATTTCATTATTTTGGTCGCCTTAAAATGTGTTTCTATGTGATTAAAATCGCTACCTGGACATAATTTTTTTTGTCATGGCGATAATCTTCATTACATCGTATTAAACTGACGTCGTTTGATTACTTATAGATTTTGTAATGAGTAAAGTCGAAATAATTTCACAATCTTAACATAGCTAAGTAATTAAAATCGACGTGTTTCGAGATATGTTTTATAATATCTTGATTTATAAAAGTCGTTGATTCCATTAGTTAGGTGCTGATTTTGTGTATGGCAATATTTGAAATAACAAATGTACTAAAGCAGGGGTTCTTAAACTTTTAGGCCGACTTACAACTAAATCGAAGTTCATACTTCCACGTACCATCAGGCAACAAACGTAAAGGAAATATAGAACAAAAGAACTGTGACGAGACGTTTATGAACCAGAATATTTTTTCACTCTTTTGTGCTTTCATCTTAGCAGTTTTTACTGTATTTAAAAATGCGGGATAACATTCCAAAATTAATACTTAAATTAACTGCTTTATAATAACATTTTAATAAAACATTTTTTTTTAAATGCATACAATATCGAAATATTGTGTTATGGTTGAAACAAAAACTACACTATATAATTATATATTGGTATATACTCATTCATATATAGTAGGTTGATTGCACTAATTACCTTACATCGCCAACGAGAAGGATAAGCTTGCTTTATCAAGCACTGCTACTTCATTTCTGTTTCAGTTTAGTTAGTTTTAATTTCGTAAGTCTGATCCAATGTTTAGCTTATTCCTGTATTTATTTTTTATACAAAGAAGTGAAGAAAAAGCACATGTGTTGTGCTAAAAATAAGCAGGCATTTTAGACTCTTTGCAGATATCATGAGTGTATTCTGCTTCTCTCACCAACTAAAATCCTGTAAGATTCATCCTTTTGATAGCAGACTCCAGTAGTCCATCACAGAATAGTTGAATAAGCTTATTTATTTTCTCTGTGGTGAGAGACAGTGGCAAGGTATCACCAATGAGAAACAAAGTCTTCTTATCCGAAGTCTTGACGTTAAATTTTCAGAAAAGTTTTTCTTAATAAATATGTTATTAGACTTTCACAGTGCTCGTTTATGTCCTTTGTCAATTCTGGAGGTATTTTTAATATGCAAAACAAGATCAAAACTAATTTCGCGCAGTGGTCAAAGAACTTGCGAGTTTCTTTGTATAATTGTATCACATGAATAACATATATATAATGATTTATCTCAAACCTGCACTCCGAATGACCAGAGTTTTTGTTTGATTTCAGATCACCATTTAATAAACTTTACACTGTTAAAAAATAATTAACTACTTTATATTTGGTACAAGAGAAGATAAAAATTTTAATCAACAAAATGAAAATAAATTCTGTATTATTATTTTACATAAAACTTTTATTACAACACTTCCTACCAGTTCTTCCAATGCAAGCATCAAAAATAAGTTATAAATTACACCTTTGTTTTATAAGTAGTACATACTACATGTACGCAAAAGTTTTGTATTCACTCTTCCTATTCGTACAAGCTCCTCCTGTTTCCACACATTCAGACATTACGATCAGGTAATTCAATTAAAAGCATATTTTTTCGCTGATTAAAATGTTTTAATTAATTTTGAAATTCGGTCGGTATTTACAAATTTTAATTTTCTTTCCATACAAATCTAATAATTGCATGTTTTTAATTCTGAAAAACTGATTGTATCATAAGCAACATGTGCAGATTTCAGAGAGTCTGCTGTAACAAATATTTCTTGTTGAAAAAAAATAATAATAAATAAAGCGTTTACAGCCCATGAATCGATTTCGAAAATTTTCAGAAATTTTCAAGGCGATAAATTCAAGCCATTTCTGGTTTCCTAATAATATGTGATATTTTATTTTACCTACTAGTATCACAATTTCGCGTACCAGTACTGGTACGCGTACCATACACTGTAAAAAAAACGACATTTTTACAGTACAAAGTACTGTTCATCTCGCGCACAAACTCGATCACAGTGAATGTGCTGTATCTTTCTTTGGCTTCCTGACTATATGAACATGGAAAATACAGTAGTTGCGTAAAATTAACATCACAATGTGCTGGCAATTTGGACGCCAGCAGTTTATGCTGTAAAAAAATGCGTCCAAATTACCAGCACATTGTGCTGTTAATTTTACGCAACTACTGTATTTTCCATGTTAATATAGTCAGGAAACCAATGAAAGATACAGCACATTCACTGTGATCGAGTTTGTTCTGGCAAATTTACAGTGGTTTTTTTACAGTGTAGTTTGAGAACCCCTGTACTAAAGAATGTTATTCATTCATAAAATTATTGAAGCTCTTATGTATTAATAAAGATATTAAATATTATACAAATTATTAGCCATAATAATACTAAACTGGAAAAAAAAAATTATAAGCCTCATAAAGTTTAAAACTTAAAAGGCCACTAAAAATATCAAAGTTTAAACGTGCACTTTAAAAAAACTTCTTGCGTGTAAACTATTCGTTACCTCTGTTTATTTATCAAGTTTGGTAAATGCATCAGTTAAACAAAGAAATAAATTGCAATATGCAAATGAACGATAAATATGTGCTCTTTGATCTGCATTTTTAATATTTATTACTCATAAGCACGCATCTCAACTAACTTTTACTTTTAGCTAATGTATTATTAAACAACCTAAACGTGATTATTTAAGATAATAAAGGCTCCTTTAAAAATTCTGGGTCATTTTCCTTATTATGCTGAACAAATATTATAAAATTTAGTTGAAAGCAGAGAATTTTAATGTCGAACGACATCCGTCGTTAAAAACGGCCTCTTCAAAATGTCTCATTAAAAAGCTGTAGTTATAGCAAGAAAATTTCTTGTTCTAAAACGAAATGTTATTATATTATTATTTTTAAGTCGAAGGAATAATAATCGCAGAATTTCGCATTTAAGTTATTCAAAATACAAACAAACAGAAAATAGTTTTTTAGACCGGACTCTCTTTAAATATGAACGTGTATCTTTGCACACTTAAAAATAATAATAAAATAAATAAATAATAGTAAATGGGACAAAAGTATAATTATGAAATAAGTTTTCCTTGGAAGTAATTTTTTGTCCCTTTCCATTTATTTTTTTAAGATCACGCATTTTATTTATAAATTAATAAAAAACTAGTATGCTGTGACCATCATAAAACTTCATTCTTTATAATTCTACTATATTAATTTGAATAGCGCAGTTACACACCAACAGTTTTGAATATGTAAAGCATTTCTTTGAATTTAACATGGAGTTACAGTAATCAATAAATAAGAAGCACAGCACAACAGCGCCTTCTGTTAAATATTCAAATTCAAAACTGAATCAACATACATATTTTATTAATAACCTTAAGTACAGTTTTTTATTACACAATAGAACCTATGGTAAAACTGTAATGTTCATCGCATAAATCATGAGGAAAATAATATTCTGCTATCGGGTTCGTACCACAACCATGTTTAGCGTAAAGTGGGTGATTTTAGCAAGAATGGAATGTAGGTGCATGGGAGTTACAACGGTGATTACAACAACGGTGTTAATTATGTGTCAAACCACGCTTTTTAAAATATGCCGATTGGCTATGGATCCAATTATGAAACTTTTTCCAGGCATAGGATAGAAACGCTCCTATTGAGAGATCAAAATCAAAAGTGAATCAGCATAGTTTTTCGAAACACTTATTACATATTAAAGTTGGTGTAATGATTAGGTTTTCACAAATGTAAAAAGCTATTCACAATTTCACAAAAACAGGATCCTATCAGAAAAATCTGGACAGATCCCAGCCAATGGGCATAAAAATATGAACACTTGCGAATAGACAATACCTTCTTGGTTTGAATGGTACCTTTCATTTAAAAAATGTTAATATGTACTGTTTAAAAAAAGAAGTTTTCTAGATCCCTTTTTTATATATATTTTTTTTACTAAAAAAAGGAGGGTTGATTTCATATTATTTCAATGTACTTGGTTTCGCCACTTGGCCTTGCAGTGTTTTTTACTTTTCGTCGCTCGGGCGAAGTAAAAATGAAATGATTATTTCAGTTCCGCGCGTTTTCAAATTTAAATATCTCGAGAACTAATTGACAGAATCTAAATGCTTTGTTCGCTGGGTTTTGTATTAATTTAAAGAGAGGAAACGAATGAGATGGGTTAAATAAAGCTCATTTTACATTTTTTTAATGAAAAATTTTAATGATTTTAAATTGCTTGTTGAAAATATTAAAATTTAATAACTCGAGAACTAATTGACTGATTTCAGTGAGGTTTTTTTTTTAAATTTAAATTTAAAGCATGGGAAAGAATGAGATAAGTTACATAACGCCCGCCTAGTCTGCATTGGCGAAAGCAGTGAGGATATCAACTCTTCGCTTGAAAGATTTTCATTTAAAAACATAAATTCATAAAAGTGGAAGGTCTGGTTGAAAAGACTGATCGGAGCTAGGGTAGCTAGCCCCGGTGTACGTTGCCGAAGGCAGTGGAGCTCCGACAAATTTTAGATATATAAAGTAACTTCAGACATCGCCGGGCGGGTATTCTAGTTTCAAATAAAATTAAATACATGTATTAGCAATATTTTGTCAACTACAAAAGAAAGAAACAATATTTAAGAAAAGTATATAGAAAAATGGAATTAAAAATAAAAATTTTCTGATTTAAAAATACGAATTCATATGTTTAACACTAGAGGCTGAAATTTATGTCTGATTGACCAATAACTTTCTGAACGGTTCACGATAATTTCAAACTGGTAATTTTTATTCAAAGCTATATTCTAATTAAATATTATTACTTATTTGTGAAATATAGTGAAGTTTAAAGTTATGGAAAAAAGGAATGGATATTCTAAGGAATATCAAAGTATTTGTTACCGTAATCATGAGTAATATAAATTTAATATGTTTAATATAATAATGTAAATTTTTAATCGCATGATATTTTTAAATATTATGTTTTTCTTCTTTTGTAGTGCATTTACGGCTGTTATGTGCACTCTGCCATTCTTCCTACATTTCATCGTCGTTGTTACTGGTTATTACAAGTAAGTTAATACATTTTTAACCTACTTTTTATTGTAAAGCTTTAACTAATGTTATTAGCTTATAACTTCTATGTAGGGGTAAATAATCAGTGTTTAATTTCAGTTTAAAACATATTTCAGTGACATGTTTTTAATTATACTTTATAGAATACGATGCAAAATTTAAAATTAGTAATTTTTACTAAGTCACTAATTTAAAAAAAAAAGTTTTCGTAATGAAACTTTTAATTAAGCGTTTACTAACCTGAAAAAAAAAAAAGTAGTAGTTTAAAATAGCTATTCCGTAACGGATTAATTTGGATATAGTGGTACCTTATAGTAATTTTACTATAAGGGACATTTTTATTTTATAAAATCGAATGTTATTTTTTTAGATTTAATTTATTCCATATGTTTATACCATATTTCGGTATTTCTGCAAAAGTCTGAGCATAAACATCAACTTCAAATGTGCTACATTGTTAAAAATCCATGTGATCTACAGCTTTCTAATGCAGGTATCTTTCCATTACTTTCGTCAGTGACTCATCGATAATAGGTTTGAGGGGGAGGTGCTCAAAAACCTTTCCACAGTTTAAAGAGGATACAGTAATTGCAGCTTATATCAATCACATATGCAATCAAATTAGACTTTTATTTGACCAATCTTTCAAAACTTAAATCAGATTAGTATTTTTGCCTTATTTAGAATTCACAGAATTGTTGAATTAAATTCTGTACAACAATTGTAATAGAAAAATAAAATTATAAACCATATGGGTAATAAAAACGCAAGAGCGTCATTTAGGACGGCATAGTAGTCCAGTTGCCAACCCCTCTGAATTTCAAACTTTTTTTAAAATCATTATCTGTTTCTTTAATTTATTATTATTAGTTGGATGTTTTCAATTGTTTTTATCAATATATTTGTAATTGCATGTATGAGCGCCGTCAAGAGCGGGGAGAGGTGGTAAGGCCATTGCGTCTACTTCAATTTTGAAATTTAATTAGCTAAATTTTCTTTTTTTTTCTAATGATTTAAATGCATCCTTTACAAGTCTCATAAATAATTAAACGCTAAGAGGAAAAGAAATTGAGAATTTTTTCAGGAGAGCACAGTCCTTTGACGCCCCCCCCCCCCTACCAAAAAAAAAAAAAAAAAAAAAATCTGTGGTGAGCCTGTGGAAGAAAATTTTTATTATTAGAACAAAAAAAAAAAAAAAAAAAATGTTTTCAACAGCGCGGCCTTTTCAAGAAAGCTGAACAACCGCTTAAAACGAACTATTTCTAATTTTAATTTTGAAATGAGAAACTTGTTTTTGTTTTAATATTTCTTATTTGTTACATTTCTGTATTTACTTTTTATGTGGATATGTTTAAAAATTACCTAACTTGGAGGTTTTGAACAAAATTCCTTGCTTTCCTTATTTCATGTTAATATTTTCCATTAAGTTGGAAATTGCACGTCAAACGTGGCAAGTGAGGTGCGTTCGTACTATAACTTGTTTTATAAATATTTTTTGCACCGCATGTGAATGTATAATTTAGTGCGCTTCATAAGTGCATATGAATTACATTCTATTCGAAAGACTGTAACATCATTAAAATGCACTTGAATTTTTTTCCCCATTGACCGTTATGTAACGGAAAACTTTTGATTGTCCCTCTAATGAAACTATACATCCAATTTTCATAAAATTTGAAATGACTCGTCAAAATTTTGCAACAATTATATATTTAAAATTTCAGACCATTCGGTTTGGTAGTTTTTGCTCTGTTATATGCAGACGGACGGGCAGACAGACCGAACGGCAACTATAGGTGCTACCTATTTATATAATTACGAACGCACCCAAAAACGACCCACCCTGCCTATCGCGGGTATTAAAAAACTGGCTCCCTCTTCAATTTCGTTCTGTCGGAACCGATGATTGCATGTAAATAATTTATAACAATAAAAGTATTCCTTTGAACATAGGAAGGCATAGTAAATATCTCTAACAAAAATAAAATTTGTCCCCTTCACGCAAAGTCTGGAATGACTCTTCTGCAAAACAACTCGGTAATTAGTGTCTTTTAATGAACGATCTATGAAGGAATACTATTATCTACTATGCTGTAAAATCTTAAATTTTAAATTTTAACAGCTAAAATACATACCTACTAACCAGAAACATTTTGTTCTGGTTGTATAAAATTAAAACAAATGCTTCATGACATAACACACTGTAAAAAACCCATTGTAGATTTGCCAGCACAAACTCGATCACAGTCAAATGTGCTGTATCTTTCTTTGGTTTTCTTGACTATATAAACATGAAAAATACAGTAGTTACCAGCACATTGTGCTGTTAATTTTACGCAACTACTGTATTTTTCGTGTTTATATAGTCAAAAAACCAAAGAAAGATACAGCACATTCGACTGTGATTGAGTTTGTGCGCGAGATGAACAGTACTTTGTACAGTAAAAATGTCGTTTTTTTTTTCAGTGTATACTTAAAAGCAACATAGCAGACAATTTTTACACCTTTTAGAAATTAGATTTTAAAACTAAAATTTAAAAGAATTCTTTTACTTCGTTAATCGCAAATTTTTCCGATTAATTAAGGAAAAATTTACCTTTAAATTTTAATAGTGAGGAGAAAGCCTAAATGCTGACACATAGTGTGTATATATATATATATATATATAACCATTAATTAAACATAACCTACCACCATCAAAAACCGTAATATTGTGAATTAAAGCTGTAAGTATAAAAAAAAAAAGTGCCAAATAATTTATTATAAGAATTATTATGGAAGAAAAAAAAAGAAAGTGGACACCGACAAATAATGGAAAAGCTTATATATTGAATTACGTTATCAAGGGCACATAATTCAATGATATAAGCAATATGGGTGTTTTCTGTGAGAAAAATAAGCTAAAGCTAATATTATTTTTCCCTGTGCCCAAACAACCATTATAATCATGTGAATAGATTAAAAATGAAAATAGAATAAAAACAAATAATATGAAATGGAAAAATCAATAAAACCTGTTTAAATATTTATAGGATATAAAATAGAAATAATACACAACATACCGATTAATGTTTCAGTATTTTTCAATATATCCACACGCACATGGCTCCCAAATTATCGTAAAGATTAAGGTGAATAAAACAGTTAAGAAATCACAGTGATTGAGACCAAAGGATGCAGTTAATACATTTTGAAAACTCATGAAAAATAAAATTAATATAATATAAAATAAAATAAATAGAAAGTAATTACATTATTTAAAATAACGAAAATGCACTATTAAATTAATTAATAACTTTATAACAATATCGTCAAAATTTAGCTTAAAAATCCACCTGGTGTAGTAATTTATAACTGAAAAAGAGTTGCAAAAGACAAAAGTTATATCTTATTGTCAAAAGACAAATTTTGGTGCTGCCATCTAGTAGTATTTTTATTATTCAAATGTCACAAGATAAACATTTGAAATCCTAAGAATGTAAAAATTTTTTGTTTAACAGCAAAACCAAACAAATCCTTATATATAGATAATTATAAACCTAATATAAACCACACTATATATATATATATATATTTTAAACTATTGTTAATAAAATTTAAAAAAAGGAAACAAAATATTCTATTATCTTACTCATTTAAACTACACTAAGAATTTAAATAGTGCTATAACATTGAGAATATATAGCATATAGCTATATGCTATAAAACAAAATAAATTCAATAATAATTAATAAAAATATATTAAAAATAATATAAGAATCGTTAATGAAAACTATTTTATATAAGATAATTATAAAATGAACAGGAAATAAACATATGGAGGTATATAGAAGATTATTAGATACTTAAATTCCCATTACCCAAAAATCTCAAATAGTGCGTGGATTATTTTCATACAGCCATAAAAATCCTAAAAGTATGAGTGTGGGACATTCAAACACATTAAACCGATAATAAATTTTATAACACAAAGTGAAAATAGATCAATATTAAAAAGAATAGAGGAATAATAATAAAAATAATTACCCCATTGTAATACATACAGTATAACTTTATTTATATTAAATATACTTATATGATATTAATCACTATAAATATATATATATATATATATAGCTTAAAAGCAGCACACTTGAAAAATTGTGCAGACCTAAAATAGGCATTGTGCTAAAATATGCCAGAAATAATTTTTATAAACACCGGACAACAAGCAATTCTGACGTCGTCCACCACTCCCCCTACATCTAATCAGCATTTCTCGTTTTCTTCCACAAACATTAAAAAAAGTCTATCATATACGGTTAATTCCCCACAAACATTGGAAGCTCCGTCCGGTGCATGTGGCCCCCTTATGTCTACTTATGCATGATTAGAAAAAGACTTAAATAAATATTAATAAATAATATTTAAAATAAAATAACTTACAAAATATTGAAATTATGATTATCTAAAAAGTTTCATCTAATTTTTCCAAATATTATACGGATGAAAAAATTAAGTATTAATAGAAAATTTTTAAACTGACTTTTTCATTTCTAAATTATACTGGCTGTAGTATTCAGATTATTCATTTTAACTGTCGTATTATATTTTTTTCTGGTGTAGAATCTTGTTGTAGATATTTATCCGTTTCCTTTCATGGTACTTTTGCGTTTAGAATCCTGATATAGTTCTAGTCCATTATCTGAATGTACCTTATAGTGATGATAACAAATTACTGGTGACGCCGAGTCTCAGTTACTGTGCTGACAAAAAGGAATGGACAAAGGAGGAGTTAGTGTCTCAGCTAAAGCCAATGTGTAAGTAGAATTTCATTAAATTCTAAAATCCTAACCTCTTTCATATATATATACATAATATATAAATTTCCTTTAAAATTAGTCTTCATTGGTAAAAAAGTAACTTTTTTAAGTAATTTGTCTTACACAATATTAAGGTTCACTTTTTCCAAATGTAAAATGATAATAATAAGATGCAGTAAAGCTTCCGAAAACGGAACTTGTCTATTACGTAGTCCTACCAATAAAATAATAATTTTAAAATAATGCACAGCACATCTGACAGAGTACAGTACAATTTTAACAGATGGTATATGGTTATAGTGGCATTTCTGGAAGGATTTTTTTTTTTCTTCAAACCCTTTGCTAGTCAGTGTTAGCAGATTTTACTGTATTCAATTTAAACCAAAACGTTAAGGCGCCTACTGTAAAATCGATATTAAATTCTAGAATTTTTTTTCTTTTTTTAAGTCTGTATGCATATTACATTTAATTCTGAAATTTGCTTTTTAAGATATGATTTTTATTGATTTTTCTGTTGCACCTGATGTAACGGCGACGTCTTTGACACTTGTTAAATTTTCTGTTATCATATACCTCGATATCATAGTTATATTATTATGTTTAACGATTGAAATATAACATATGTTTTCTTAAATACGTATTTATTACTAAAGTTATTGTACTGGGACAGAAAGGTACTCAGTCAGTTGTCTCTTTCTCATTGTTAAGTTTTGCTGTATGTAAATGCTTATTTATCCAGCAAGCTGCACCATAACCTTCTTAACGGTTATTATTACTTTCAAAGATTACTATTTATCTGCAAATGATATGTCAAATATATATATATATATATATATATATATATACTAATTTATATAACATTTGTTTTTTCTTCTTTATTTAGTTTATAGTGAGAATGAGCCTGATCTCAACAATGAGTTAGAAATCTCAGTAAGTTTTAAATAAATTATTTTATGCTAAGATTCCTGTTCTTTATGTTCTTTACATGTTTCTTGTTTTTTTTTTTTTTACATTTTCGCTTACATATTTTTAGACGGCTGAAACTGTAGAAGCTATAGTGCAGCAGTTGATGGAGAAACAACGTGCCAAGACAAATGCACGAACACATGAGTGTGCTTGTGACAATACTTCTAAAGGAAATTCTTCAGCAACTGATAAAAAATGTACTCATACTTTTCATAGAATCATATCTCCTAAAACCCATTCCCGAGGCGTGTTAGCTGTAGTGAGCACAGCTGCTGCAAACTCTACTACCTTATCGTCTACAACTACGCAAGTATCATCAACTGCTACAACAGTTTTAACTACTCAGACCTCTTCAGTGAAATCAGAGGAAGCTACAACAAAAAGAGCTACGGTGTCTGCTACTGTAGCTGTTTCAGGAGTTACTCCACGCCCTGGTAGTGTGATATTAGCACCGTGTCGGCCAATCCTTCAGGATGGGAAACATGAAGTTGCCCTAACGACTGGCAATCATGGATCCGGGGGTGGTTCTGCCACAGCAGCCACTTCACTCATCTTAAATCTGTCACAGCTTCAAGGTGGTGGAGGATTACTTATTCTGAATAGTGCGGCGGCCGCTTCTGGTGTTGGACTTACATCAGCGTCCGTAACTCCGGTGACTTTCCTTTGTGGACAAGATACGACAGCTGCTACCGCTGTCAGAAACATCACAACTCATACATTGCACAGTGCAATGGACACATCAGACAGTCCAGATACAAAGCCCATCAAAAAACAAACACAAAGTGTCAAATCTGAAATTGAAGAAGGTTTAGAATCCGCTCTTAAAAGAGATGTTAATTTTTCTAATGTGCCGACGAGCAAAGATCCTGATTTATGTAGTGTCATGGAGGAGTTGTCTTCGGAAACCAAGGATATACCTTTAGGCCTTTTTGAAGACACTTTAGCCATGTCACATGACGATATCCAGCGCACTCTGTTAGCCAACATGCCTCCGCCCAAGTATGTTGTTCAGGATTCTAATCCTCAAATTTCTGTGAAACTCGAATCTCCGCACTCTTCAGACAATGTGATTGTGGATTTAAATCCAATGGACTTCATAGATAATGATATATCAACACCTGACGAAGAAGTGTTCAATATGGATACTTTTGACATATTGAGTGATCTCCCCAATCTTGACGACCTGAATCCGGACCTTGCACCTAGCAGTGGCTTGTCCAGCAGCAGTTCGTCAACACCAGTAAGTAACGGTTCCTTTGCTGCCAAGACTAACCATTCAGCGATGGATTACAGAGAAGGAACTGCAAACATCACTGATTATTCCCCCGACTGGTGTTACACAGAGGTTAGTTGAATTTATATTTTATTAAACGTAAACCAATTCCGCGGTTTTCTTTTATGAATTTTTAGTTATGTTTCTTTAGAAAGTAGCTATCCTAGTAATTCTTAATTTGAATTTCTGAATCTGTTTTGATGAGGGCTATAAAAGTAAATCTGCCCTGTATGTGTCTCTAATAAAACATTAGTGCTTTATTTTTTATGTTTGGGTTCCGGGCCTTTCTTTAAATAGTCCGGGAGGAAACATCATTCTTTAGTTAGTGATAATAAAATAACGGGAGGTGAGATTTAGTTCTTCTTTTTTCCTCCTGATGATGATTAATAACACGCGACTCAAAAGCATTTAATTAGTAGCTCTCATCAACAGGTAAGGCCTAGTGCCTCACAACCTTTTTTCCTGAAAGTCGTTTCCCACCACAGTATTCGAAAGATAATCTTTCAACTTATTTTATTATAGGAAAGGTTCTTCGTTAAATAAATCAAATTATTCTGTATAAAAAATAGTGGTATCCGGTGACCCGCAGGACTGCGCTTATATCTTGTAGAGAGCTACAACTACTTTCTCGAAAATGTTGTTAGCTACAATTACAACTATTTTATCATAAATGTAGTTAATTACCGTTACATTCTGGCAAACGTAGCTAACTACAAACTACAACCAACACCGTTTACTTTAAAAAGTAGCGACTTACAAACTACTTTTCAAAAATAGTCGCCACTTAGCTACTTCCCGATTTTGTCACATGATTCAATCATACTCTAAATTGTAAAAACCGAATTAAGTTATACAGTGGCCTCCCGTTATATGGCGTTTGCTGGTATTCGATATAACCGAGGGCATTAAAAAATTAAGCAAGATAACATACAAGAAAATGTTTTGTGTTAGTCTCCAAAATGTTAGTTATACACACATTACAACTTTCTTAGCGAAATTAAGAGAGATAGATGCGTAATACAGTAAATATTTATATGTATATACATAAAAATTCGGTTAAATTTCAGTTTATTTCCTTGAGGGGATATACGAAAACGGAGCTCTTTATCTGAACAAGCGAAAATACGAGGAACTATTACTCTACATAACATTAAAATACTTATGCGTAACCATACACTGCATAAATTTGTTTTACTATTCTTACAGTAATGTGTCACTGACATTCGCAGATTGCTTCATAGAACGTATTTTACGCAAAAAAGCGAGTTACAACCACGTGATTTGAAGAAGAGCACTTTTTTTTTCTCACAAGTAGCGCCTGTGCTCGCTATAAACTATTGATTTTTTGTATCGCGCAATTTTCTACATCACATTTTTTTAAATGTAGTGCGTTACACTGCAAACTACTAGAAAAAGTAGCGACTGCTGTAGTTTCCTACGCTGATTCCGAGCACTGCAATAAGATAAGCAATAACCGAGAGTTATTAACTCAACAAAGAGATTTTTAATTTATTGATGTAAAAATGGAAACGATTAAAGAAGAAGGTGAACTCCCCGAGCAAGCAACAAAGTGTTCTAGGGAGTAGGGATCTTCAATTATGTAATTGATCTTACTTAATCAATCACGAAAATAGCCGTCAGTTGTAGAGACAGCGGGGGTGGATGCGGCTTTGGTGGCCGCAACATCTGATCAAAACAAAATGAACGGAAGTTCTAATATTGATGTTTATGACACCGGTTACGCGGTCACGGTAACATCTGTATCGAGTTCAGTTCAATTTGCTCTTCACTGGGGGATGTTGGGGCACAAAAGGCCGCATCCACCACTGTCTCGACAGCTTATGGTTATTTTCGTAATTAATTAAGTAAGGTCAATTACGTATTTTAAGATAAGCTTGTGTGAAATGCTTCATTTAAGAATGTCTCTGCCTCCAGGATTTAAGGCCTGGCCTCAGCGCTAAAACTCCAACAACAGCTCGCTTTCTTCAGGGCAATTTTTATTTTATTTATTTATATATTTTACTAAATATAATTGCCGTCACAATTGTGTATATTGTGCGGAGAAAAATTATATAATATGTTGAGTTTTTGTAAATTGGTTATCTAAGTCTGCTATAATTTTTACTAACTGTGATAGTGATAATGAAGCTTTGTATCATTATGTTTTAAATAGACACATTTTTCTTAAAAAGCACTATATAACTTATAAACACTTAAAACATGCCTTTATTATTATTATTTATATTCGAAAAAATCCTTATGAATATACTATGAATATGTAATAATTTTTAAACATGAATAACAAATTGCTTAATTGACTCGATCTGAACGAGTAGAAGGTGTGTTGTTAGAACTGGAGAAATTGTTCTTTTATGCTTTGTTTTGTATTAATATTATCATCCTTTTGCATTCCAAAAGTTATTATGTTGTGTCCAGCACAAAATTTTCTCCCATATCATTCTGAAATCGGAATTTAAATAGCGCACTTCAACGCCAACAATTATAAATGTGGAGTGTAGTGCATTTAAAAAAAAAAATAATAATAACATAACGTTATAATCTAGGAGAAATGTACATTTTACCTTGCAAAAGGTCGGGTAGAAGATTTTTTTTCTGAATTGTTTATAATGATGCCAACGTGGAAAAACCAGGTTTCCTAACAAAATTTCTTAAGGCTAAATTTTCTGTGGCCAAAAAACAACAAAATTTTTGGACCTTTTTTGATTTTTTTAAAATTTTGTAAGACCTGTTGCCGTAGCATATTATTTGTCAATTACAATATTAAAGAGGACACAATTCTCTACAACTTTCATATTTACAACTTTTTTATACACTCAATAGCAAGCGCAGTACGCCATTTCAAAAATAAGACAATTTTTTTCAATTTTCTTAAAAACCGGGAAAAACGAAGTTTTGCCCCGATTATTGAAATGTTCCCCGCGGATTTAATCGTGATAAATTATCTATTTGCACACTCACGTCTTTATTTTCATCTCAACAGACATTTTACATTCAATAAATTTATATAATTTTAAAAGTAGTGTGCAATGTAGTAGATGAATGAGACAATTTCCATATTTGGACAGTAACTTTAAGTGTATACAATGTTAACTTCAAAACATTGTTTAAAAGAATACTTCAATATTTAGTAACTTCCTTTCACGATAGCGTTAATTAAGAAAGAATTCTTGTATAATTTTAATAATTTTTTTAATTTTTATAATGCATACATATTTTTCCAGGTATCAATGGGATAGGTATGACAATTTGCGAAAAACATATTTTATTCCACACTACATTGGTATATTTTATTTACAAATTATTGGTAACATATGTTTTAATGTTTTAAAGATAGCAAACATTGGATTGTAGTTCCATATGAAAGGGGGGGACTCAAAAAAATAAATACCTTTTATGTAAGAAATACTTTTAACTTATGAAATAGCTACAATAAAAATGACAACAGATTATTTAACTAACTAATGTTATGCATTTATCTCTTGTAAAATTTTAAAATTCTGTCAATAAAGTATTTGAGATCACTGGTTTCATAAAAATATTTAAAAGATTAGTTTTAAAAAATATTGTCAATATTTTTTCCACTTATATCAATAAATAAACAAGAGATTATATCATTTTTGTATGCAAAAATATATAAAACTTTTAAGATTGTCTATTAATTGCTTTAAAGCTCAAACAGAAAAACTTATTTTGGTTGTTGAAAAACATACTTTGTGGAATATTCTAATCTTCTGTAACATGTAGTTTTGAAACCATATCTGTTTAATGATCTCAGTGATACCATTTATCAAATGAAATACCAATTTATTTATGATTGTAGACCATGTAAACATTTTTGTTTTCGCATTGATCACCTGTTTTATTCAACTCCACTTTCCCAACACAAAGTAAGGTACGCAATATGACTGCATAAGCTAAATGGAAAAATGCATTTTAATAATAATAATTTCTACAGGCTATTTAACATTTTTTATGGCACTGTTGTAGGATAATTAGATTTTCATGTGATATCTGAGGTCGATATCTAACATTGTGCTTTTTTAACTTTTCGAATTTAGTTGCATTTTTTAATGAGGATACTTTAAATTTCAGAACGGGTTTCAAACAGTTTTCCAAAAATGAAAGTGTCGGGAAAATTAAAAACAAAAACTGCAACCAAACCCGAAAAAGCACAACATTAGATATTGATCTCAGGTATCCCAGAAAAAAAAATAAAATAAAATAAAATAAAATAAAATAAAATGCAAACCTTGCGAATGTCTTCATGTGACTAATTTAGTCTCATAATTCATATAACTGTAACTTTAAACGCCTCAATACTACAACTACTACCGTAAAATCTTTAAAAATTAAATCTGTATATACGTCTTTAAAGAAAAAATTATGTATTTTCAAGAGAGAGAATATGGATAATTATACCTGCTAAGATGAAAACCTGTTTAAAGCGGAATACTTTCGGTTCGGTTTTCAAATTTTTAATGAATCAATATTTGGCAAAGTTGATTTCGTAGTTCACATTACGTATTTAATGATTACACGCCTAAAATTTTCAAAATCCAGCTATTAGAGATTTATTAAAATTCTCGTAGTAAATTTTCTTTTTAAGCGCGCGGTGGGGGGAGGGGGGGGGGGGGGGGGGTCCATGTTTACCACGGGCGCAAAAAAGGCTAGTTTTGGCCCTGAAACACATACTTTACTGATACCAGTTGACATACACGATTAAATCCGGAGGAAACATTTGAATAATCGGGGCAGAACTAAGTTTTTCACGGTTTTTAAGAGAAAAAATTGTCCTACTTTTGAAAAGGTCTACTGCGCTTGCTATTGAGTGTATAAAAAGGTTGTAAATATGAAAGTTGTAGAGAATTTTGTCTTCTTTAATATTGTAATTGACAAATAATATGCTACGGCAACAAGTCTCGAGATATTTTTAACAAAATCAAAAAAAGTTCCAAAATTTTGGTTTTTTTTGGCCACAGAAAATTTAGCCGTAAGAAATTTTGTTAGAAAACTTGGTTTTTCCATGTTGTCATCATTATAAACAATTCAGAAAAAAAAAATCTTCTGCCCCGACCTTTTGCAAGGTAACCCCCTTTTTTGGTACATTTCCCCTGTACTATTACAGTGATCAATGAATAAAACTAAGTGTAGTACAGCAGCGCCCTCTGTTGGATATTTGCAGTCAAAATTAGAACCCCCAACTCAAATGTGCCAGTGGCAGCGTCTAGCAAGTGTTTGACGCACTTTTTCGCAGATTCCAAGTGTTTCACGAACATTTGCCGAAACGACTGAAAGTCTTGCAATGCGGTCTCCTCATCAGAGTCAACTGGTCTCTCATAGATGAGACATCTGGAACCTTCGAAAGGGTACGCCAATCACTTGCACTTTCTAGGCGTTGCCAGATATGTATCGATGTTGATGGTGGAACATTTGAGCACTTATTGTAATTGTTATGTCAATAAAACGATTGTTTTCGTTTTCCCCACATTTCTTGTTTTTCGCCAAAACTTTTTATTTCCAACCACACATTTCTATATCAGAATTGTTTCTTTATGTGCACTTTACCGTCCCTTACAGTTTGGCCCATGAATTCGAGACATCCTGTGTATATTAACCTCTTATCTACCCATTAAAAACAGAGATCCATAATATTCGTCACAAAAAACGTGATATAGCCGAGTTATAGCTTTTACGTACATCGAAAAATATGGCATAACTGTGCCATCTGTTGCGCGGTATACATTCAAATCTAATGATAATCAATTCATGTTAAGATCTAAATAAATATGAAGTTTCATGAAATTCTTTGCATTTGTAACTTGCTAAAATGTATAACATACAGACATCGATCCACTTCAAATAGAGTTGCCAGATTTTACCCCCAGAAAAAAACGGAAGATTTTGATTGACGCTGGTTAGTTTTGGTTTTATTGCGCTATCGTCCTTTTTTATACCATACTAAACCATGTTGAATGTGGCAGTAATGTTCTCTGTATCAAATTTGTTTAAAAAAAGGTAAATTAATCGATTTAATCATTAATTTGCAACTGTATTTGTATTACATTATTCTATTAAGATTGTTTAACTAAATTTGCAGTCAGATATCTCATTTCGAATGAAAATTTAATAGAATTCGTAAAAACAATCAAAGCATCCTACTATTCAATGCTGATCATGAAAATTTTAGTGATGATCACCATACAAAAATAAATGTTTGTAGGGATACAATAAATCAAACAAAATATTAAAAATTAAGAGGCAGATATACTAAATTAAAAATTTTATAATTTAGATACTTATAGTCTATAATAATGTCAATTTCAGATGATCTAATCCTAACAAGAGTTTGTGAATGCGGAATTAATATTGCATAAATCACCCAAGATTTTTGTCATCCTGATCGGAAATAAGCTGTTTTTACATTTGATGAGCATGTGTATAACTTTTTTTCGGCAAAAGGTGAAAATTTTAAGCAAAGGCAAAAAGAAAAATATCTTCAAACTTTCAAAAATAAGATGTGGTAGAAAAAACGGAAGAAATAGTCATGCGGGACAAATTTAAACGTACACTGTACGATAGGCCTAAAAATACTAAAAAAAAGTACAGCTTACCGGAAAAACGTACAATCTGGCAACCCTAATTTCAAATCGTACTCGAGGCTTCACAAAACGTATAACTTCATTAAAAACCAGAAATCGAGAAGTTTTACTAACCAAATACTTTCTTACGAATACAAAAGACAGTATAATTTATTTTACATTATTGTTACAAAATAGCCGATTTTAAATTCCTTAAAATTTTTAATGTTCTCTCGATTTTTATAGTATTAGACTGTTGTATCTATTTTTACTTTCTTCTATCTTCAGAAGAAAGTATTGTAATCGAAATTTTTTTCCGACTTTTGGTTTTCGACGGATTTACACGTTTTAGGGGTCAGAGATCCCAAAACACATGTTTATAGAAAATGCCCGGGTATCTGTCGCCATTGTAGCATCAAAAACTGTATGAAGTTATGCATAGAATTGAAGCAATTTTTTTGTTAAGTTTTTGGCTATGGCAAGCAGATCCTTTCCTTCATTTGGAAAATATCCTCCAGAAGGAGGCGCTGTAATAGCGATTTTGTGCGATTTTGAATATTGTACCATCGAAAAGTGTATGAAGTTATGCATAGAATTGAACTAAATATTTTTAAGTTTGGCTATAGCAAGCAGGTCGTTTATTATTCCTAAAATTATTTATTATTTCCTAAATTATTTATTATTCATTTATAAGGTCACACAAAGTAATTCCTTTACATAATGGTCTACGGGGAAAAACAGTTTGTAGTGTATTTTGATTTACACTATTTCAAATATAATGAAATTGATGTGCATTACTGAGGCTTACTTCAAGATACTTATAGTCTAATTTGATGTGCATAGAATTTATCGTTCATGTATAGGGGCACACAAACATCCGGATTTATCTGAAGTACTGGTCTATAGTGATAATTTCTGGAAGTGCGATTTCATCTATGGTATGCGTGTTTAACTAAATTTCTGTTTACTGTGTGGTGTGTATAAATGCTATAGGCCATATGCAGGGCTACATGAAAGAATACCGGAATAGTGCAGAATATGAGCGCGAATGATATAAAGATGGCTTTTAATTGAGTTCTTTCAAGTTGAATTATATTTAGACACTTAGAGATGTTTGTAGAATATAAATAAAATCGCCACGCAAAGAACTGTATACATGGCCTCTTAGGAATGACGTCTAGAAATGTGATTTCAGTAGTTTTAACCATATTTTAGCCTGAATTAAATTTTAACTTAATATGTAGTGGGTATAAAAAATCTTTAGGTTAATACAAAGGGTCCAGTAAAGGAATTAAAGTAGGGATGCACAACCCGTGGCCCGCGAATTTCGTCAATTTATAACTGGAAAGAATTGCAATTTTTGTCCATTGGTCGCAAGAAAAAAATCGTGAATTTCGTCACTTTGCCGAAAAAAAACTGAAAAATTCGTCAGACAATTAAGAACCGCGAATTTTGTCGATCAGGCGCGGAAAAATTGCAGATTTCGTTGATAGGGGACGGAAAATCGCGAATTTTGTCGATAAGGCACGAAAAAAAATCGCAAATTTCGCCGATCGGCCACGGAAAAATTACGAGTTTTGTCTATCCAGGTTTGGAAAAAATCAAGAATTTCGTTGCTCGGACACGAAAAACTCACGAATTCTGCCGATCAGGCTCGGAAAAATAGCAAATTTCGTTTATCAGGCACAGAAAAATCGTCAATTTTGTTGATGCTACGCGGAAAAATTGAAAGTTTTATTAGTCAGCTGCGGAAAAATTGAAAGTTTTATTAGTCGGCTGCGGAAAAATCACGAGTTCCGCCAGTCGTGAGAAAAAACCACAAATTTCGTCAATTTGCGGCGGGAAAAAAATGACAAATTTTGTCATGTCAGTTAAGAATCGCGAATTTTGTCGATCAGGAGAGGAATAACCTTCAATTTCATTGATCGGCTTCGGAAAAAGCGCGTGTTCGTCTGTTTATCGCGAGAAAAAAATCGAGAATTTCGTCCATTTGCCACGGGAAAAAATTACAAATTTTGTCAGAGCCAGTTAAGAATCGCGAATTTTACTGATCGGGCTCAGAAAAATCGCGAATTTCGTTTGTCGGGCTAAAAAAAATCGCAAATTTTGTCGATCAGGCGCATAAAAATCGCAAATTTCGTTGATCGGGCACGGAAAAATCACGAATTTAGTCGATGATTTGCGGAAAAATTGAAAATTTCGTTGATCGGCAGCGGAAAAATCGTGAGTTTCGTCAAATTATCGGGAGAAAAACGCTAATTTTGTGAATTTTCTGCCGGAAAATTTTCAAATTTCGTCAGAGTCAACTAAGAATCGCGAATTTCGTTTATCCGGCGCTGAAAAATCCCGAATTTTGTCGATCAGGGACGGAAAAATCGCAAATTTCGTCGAGCAAGCACAGAAAAATCGCGAGTTTTGTCAATCGGGCACCGAAAGATTGCGAATTTTGTTGGTCAGGCACGAAAATATCGCGAGTTTTGTCAATCAGGCGCGGAAAAATCGAAAATTTCGTATATCAGGCGCGGAAAAATAGTGAATTTCGTCGATCAGACGCGGAAAAAAGCAAATTTTGTTGATAGGGTACGGAAAAATAGCGAATTTTGTCGATCGGGTGCGGAAAGATCTCGAATTTTGTGGATCGGTTTCGGAAAAAAAAAATTGCGAATTTTGTCGATCAGGCGCGGAAAAATCTCAAATTTAGTTGATTGGCTACCTCTCTCCTCTTCGTTCATAAAGTTCACATTTTTTTTCGGCACTAGCCACTTTCATGCCTATTTTTGTTTTTTAGCAGTTATAGTAAATCAAAATTTACTCCCCCAAATAAAGTCATGGTATATTATCACTCATTGAAAACAATCCTTGCTATATCTGTGTTATATATACAAACGTGAATTGTTGATATATTCTTAACTGAATTGGATATTTTGACTAGGTAAGGGAACCTAGAGAGTTAAAACTCTCCGCCCCGTATCTGAAACCATATTTTTATCTGATTATAGGTCACAGATAACCTCCCCGAAATAAAATTCTATCCATGTTACTGATGTGGCCCTCGACAACCCAGACATTTTTGTAAGTGGCCCTTCTCTAAGAAAGGTTGTGCACCCCTAAATTAAAGTATGTTTCCATCTATTGATATCGCTGAAGACGAATTTTCAACCTATTATGCATTTTCTTACTAAACTAAGTTTTAGCGTACTGTGTAGAATATGTTACAAATCTGTAAATTAAATACAGGGCTTCACAAAGAATTTGAATACTTCTTTGGCTCTGGATGGTAATTGCCGAAATCTGTGTTTCAAATGTGTTATGCGTTTTCTTAAATGTTTCCTTAGATTTTTTTTATTTTTATTTATTTTTTTTTACATTATTAAACAGCGAAATTTCGTTAAATAATTCTGGAAGTGTTGGAAAGTGTTTCATAATTTATGCTTTATGCATGATATTTCTTTCTTGTTTAATTATTAACAGTTTTCTATATTGGATTTTATTTCAACAAATTTACTCATTTTGAATATTTGAAATAAATTAAAAACACTATACTTATATATATTGCAATACAAACCTTAGTTAACGTCAATTGAAATCTTGCTGTAGTTGATGAGCTTTCATTTGATCTTTATAAAAATAGATTTGCTTATTATTACGAAATTATTTAAGAGGTATCCTTTTGATTAGTTCAAAATTTCGATGATTATTATTATTGTTGTTGTTATTTTGTCGCTTAAGTACTTTTGATACACACGAAATGCATATTTTATTTGTTGGAAATCGATATTGAAAGTGACAGGACAATTTTGGAGCTATAGCAGTAAAGCGCACCACACATAATGAATAGTAACAAAAAAAAATTAAGAGCTATTGTTAACTTCCTTTTCAAAATCGTTCTATACTCTAGCTTTATCTGTTTTCAATCAATCAATTTGATCTTTTTGAAAATTAAACGACATATATTTTTTTTTTTTTTTTGTGAAATACGTAGGATGTTTTCAAACTATTGATATCTCTCTTTTCTATGTAACTTTAAGTAGCGGAATGTTTTATTAAAAATATACATTTGACCTTAAACGGATGCCATGTTGCTAAAAAGGCATATTGTTTAATACTGCTACTTATACTGCTACACTAGCTTTTGGACTATAAAACCTAATTTCGTTTTTCTCCTTGTTCTAGATTTATACTATTAAAAATTTGAGCAAGGTTGAACCAATTTTTGGTACTGCAGTAAGATGGTGAAAATTTTTCCAACATTTCGTGCTAAAGTTGAACCATAATTGATTCAAACCAAAGTTGATTAAATATTGAACCATCAATTGGTGAAACGTTGAAACCGTAAATTGGTGAAATGTTGAACTATAAATTTTTGAAATGTTGAACCACAAACTGCAGCATTTCACCAATTTATAGCTCAACCTTAACACCAAATGTTGGAAAAGTTTTCACCCTTTTATGGTTGCAATGCAATTACTACAACACCAAAATTTTGTCCAACATAGCATCAAAAAGTGCTGATATATAAGCATTGAGACATTTTGAGACTCTTTTTCCACATTAGTAAAAATAATTCGGTTTCAATCTCTTTTCAATAAAGTTTATTCGGAATTTGTGCAATATATTTTTTAATTTTTTTGGAATTTTTTAAAGCGATTTTTAACGTTTTTTTCGCGTTTAGTAGCGATTTTTTCACATTCGTAAAAAAAAGGTGTCCCGATGTTAATATTTTAGCACAATATAGTAAAATTTGTCCTCAGTGTTTTTTGATTTTTTTTCGCGAATTCTTTATGCGATTTTTAGCGTTTTTCGTCTTTTCACTTTTCTCCCTCCTTTTATAACACTTTTCATCATAGCTGAAAAGTGTTTATGAATTCGGTTTGTCTGGCCGTCTGCCCTCCCTCTCACAATCTTTTGACTTTTAAGTCCCTGAATAATAATTTTTATTTTAGTACATATTCTTGTTTTTTTTTTATTATTATTACTATTATTTCATATTTTGTTGAACATCGCATTGCATGATTGCATAACAATATTAACGAGATAAATAAAAGTTGTGGACGATGTTGGGGGTCCAAATACCAGGGAAACTCCTTTACCGCCCCGTGTCCCTGATGCTGATTTTTTAAGTTTGGAGCTGTCTGTATAAAAAATTTTCAATAAAAGTAATTCGATGTAATTTTTTCCGAAACTGGGACAATTGTTTTATATAAATATGTAGTAAAAAATTAACTTATTAAATTATTTTATGGTTGATATTATTTTTTTAAGTCTGTCACTGGGTTGTAGATTCCTTACCATCCCTCTTGCTAAATTTATACAGAAAATCACTTCAGATGCAGCCACAGAATTTTTTTCTTGTTTTTTCTCATGCAGAAGTATGCTAGAGAAAGAATGTCTAAAATTCTTTGACTGGTAATTTACTGCAGAATTTAAATCAGCATGTAAATATCAAATTTCAAGCATCGTGACTTTATTGGTAGTCTTACCGTCCCCAAGGTTTTTTCCTGCATTTTTCGAGGTAATTTTTTTTTCTTTTTTAATTTAATCCAATGTAAATAACTGTTTATAAAAATCAATGAACATTATGGCTATCACTTAAGCTTAACATGATTTGCCAAAAAATAGTGGTAATTTTCCTTACCATCCTTTTTTTCCCATTACCGTCCCCTTTTTTCCTATACCATCCCCTTTTTTCCCTTCCGTTCCTTCTTTAACACCCCTTTAAGGCAGTGTTATACCAAAATGTTGTACTAAAAATACTACATTGTTATTATTTCTTATTTGAATGTCCTGTGGGTACTATGCAAATTCATTATAAGTTAAAATTTAGAAGAAAATAGAAAGTTATAGTGGTATAATGGTAAGGAAAATTAAACTCGCAAGTTTAACTTAAATCTCAGTTAAATAAAAAATTTTCACCGCTGACCATTTTTTATTTATTTTGAATCATTAACGTCTATCAGATTAAAATATTATTTTAGCAAGTTTAATTTCACCAGATTTTTATTCCCGAAAGTCAAAAGATTGTGAGAATGCCCCATATATCACTGAGCTCCGCTACAAGATTCTTACTGTAAAATATGGTGTACATAGTATTTGCCGTTCATTTACAGGAACATAAGTACCCTTAAGATTTGGTTTACCGTACTATCTATGAGCGATAATTTCTGGAAGGGCGTTTTCAATTGTGCTACATGCGCTCTTAACTACTTTTTTAGGATAATACTTGGTGTGCATAAAGCCTACAGATCATATACAAGTCTCCACAAAAGAATTAGAGTACATTTCCGCTCATTGGCGGAAATTGCTGAAGGGAGATTTTCAACGTGTTATGCATTTCCTGTCCGAACTAAATTTTGGTATAGTGTGTAGTA
Source organism: Maratus speciosus (assembly GCA_963932465.1). Classification (NCBI taxonomy): domain Eukaryota; kingdom Metazoa; phylum Arthropoda; class Arachnida; order Araneae; family Salticidae; genus Maratus; species Maratus speciosus. Next base: position 394,753,734 of record OZ010790.1, on the reverse strand, counting down.
TATACAGGGTGTATCTGAAGAAGAGGGCAAAACTTTACAGGGTGATAGAACGCAGCTATACGAGCAAATTTCGTCATTGAATGTATGGTCGAAACGCAAGCTGTGAGAAGTTAAAAAGTAGTTTTCCACTGTCGCAGTTAAAGAATTGACACAAGAATGAGAGGAGATGCTTCAGAAAACATTTTATTAACAGGAATGTAATTAATGCACATGGTCAAAAAAAAATTGCTCAAAATATCTTCCATCAGCTTTAATGCACGCTTCACACCTGCGGGATAGGGACTGACGCACATTTGCGAAGACACCAGGCATTTCTCGAATATCGCCGGCAACAACGGCAATCCTGGCGACTAGATCCATATCGATTTCAATGGGACACTCGTAGATTAGGCTTTTCATATGGCCCCACAGGAAAAAGACCAAACACGAGAGATCCGGCGATTTTGGTGGCAAAGCTATGGGACCACCTCAATCAATTCATCGCCCTGGGACAGTGGAAAACTACCTTTTAACTTCTCACCGCTTGCGTTCCGACCAAACATTGTGTGACGAAATTTACTCGTATAGCTGCGTTCTAGCACTCCGTAAAGTTTTGCCTACTTTTTCGGATACACCCTGTATACAAATCTATAGATCATATACAGAGAATATTCGGATAATTCGGATATTTTTTCGACTATAGATTATAATCTCCGAAATCTGGTTTTCAAATGTGTTACGCATTTTATAAATTGTTTACTTCGGCATCATCTTTCGCGCATTATTAACGATGAAGTTTTGCTACAATATTCTGAATATGTTGGAAAGTGTTTCATAATCCACGCTTGACGCATGATTTTTTTCTTTCTTGTTATCTATATAAACTCGGTTTATGGCGTCAGATGCCGCCATCCGAAGAATCTGCAAGAGTCTTTTTCCATTTCTTCCGGTCAAGGGTCCATTCCTCTTCCAGACCTCTATCCCTCATTGCCTTTGAAATATCATCCATCCAGTTCTTTCGTAGTCTTCCCCGTTTCCTTTTTTGTTTGTTTCATAATTGAATGTTATTATGGGTGGTCTTTCCTCATTCATTCTTTTGACATGACCATACCAAATTGCTTTTTTTAAATATCATCTAATAGAGGAAAAGGTCCAAATACCAGCTACCACTTTTGTTTTCAATCTAGACCATACAATTTTCAAAATCAATAAAATAAAAAGCGACAGCAAGGTACCTTGACGTGTTTTACACCTGTTTAGAGAGAAAAAAATCTGTTTAAAAGGCGTTTTCTGTTTATAAAAAGCAAAATTCCGAAAGTCTTCAAATTTTGAGTTTTTAAAATGGGGTCTAAATACCGGCTACCTAAGTTTTTTTTTTTTTGTTTGTTTCTAAAAGATCACACAAATAGAGCTAATGACAATTATTAAGCAATAACAATATTATTTTAATGCATCGATTAATAACATTTCTTATGCACAGAAATATACGCAATTTTTAATAAATAAGTATTTTTTGTCAAATTTCTAAAATTCTTTACGACTATCTCTCACAGTCTTCTTCCCATTATGTTTCTAATTTTATTTTTTAACGTGTAAAACAAAAAAAAAAGCCTGCTGATTAAAATGGTGAATTATTTTATCTGAAAAAATCAAAAACATAATATCACTCTATGCGTCGGTATAGTCCATATAGCCCACATATCGCATTCTTAACATTGAACTCAAGATCCCCCCCCCCCAATGCTCGTCCACAGAGAAAGCACCCATACAGAAGACATAAATTTATCATCTTCCTCTGTTGGATATTTTTCTTTTTCACTTTTTTAACCCTCTCACTGCGTAATTGTTTTATCAAAATAGCTTCAAAAAGTGCGTATTTAACCACTTCGCGAGGAGCATCATTTAAGAATTTTTATTCTTTTGTCACCGGTTTTTCTAAACAAAAATTTTTGTCTAATTTAACCGGGAAAATCTCCGATTACATAAGGCAAAAGTTACAATAAAAAAATAACTGGTGGGAATAATCAAGGAGGTTTAATCAGACGGAAAAAATGCATCCCCGAGGAAATCTCCGGTTGCGCAAATTTTGCTACTTTTATGTTGCCCGAGGAAATATCGGGTTGCGCAGCGAGAGGGTTAAAATCAAATTTCTGCCTCTTTCGCCTGGTTTACTCCGTAATTTTTTTTTCTTTCTCTTCACATTTATTACAGGCAATTTTGTAGTGTACAACAGCGCTTTTATGGAAAGTGATCCGGTAACCAGTGTCGGTCCTGAAGAATTACGGCCATGGTTGCTTTTTTCATATTGCGAAATGGGACTGGAACTATTTCTGAACCATTTAAATTAATTTATTAATTATGGGACTGTTTAAATTAATTTATTTTCCTCCCCTTCAAGCAGAGCAACTGAGAGAGGTCCAAATACCGGCTTGCCGGTATTTAGACCACTCTAGGTAGCCGGTATTCGGACCACTGCTATGTTTAAGTTAAAACCGGTATTACTCATTCATATAATAAAATACCAATAATGTGCGCGTGGCAATTGAGAACTAAATATGTCTAGAAAATAACTTAATCAACAATTCAAGCCAATATACGATCAGTATATTTTTAAAAAATGAGAAACACATATCTGAAAAATTTTTGATGTATCAGATTACGTAGATTCGACACTTTTGCATTTACTATTTGTAAATGACACAGACTTCAGCAGCGTACTTTTCATAACTTTTTTCTCTCAATTAAAGTTACAAACTCTGCCTATCACCGCTAGGCTGCGCTGCGCTCAGTTCTCAGAACACCCTGTAGCCGGTATTTGGACCCTAGCCGGTATTTAGACCTTTTCCTCTATGGTTCCCTTTATTTTCATCATTTCCTTGATTCTGTCATTTCTTATTTTTTCTATTCTTGATATCCTGCATGATATTCTTAGGGCGTCCATTTCTACTGCTGCTAATTTCTTTCGTTCTGTCTCCATAATTCTCCATCCTTCTGCTCCATATAACAATATGCTCTTTACAATAGAGTTGTATGTATTATATTTTCTTTTCCTAGAGATCTCCTTACTCCACCAAATAGAATTTAATAGTTTTACAGCCTTTCTCCCCTGACAAATTCTGTATTTAATTTCTTGTGAGTCTCTTCCTTCTCTATTAATGTCTACACCTAAATATCTATAATGCTTACAGCTTTCTATTTTTATGTTATTTGTTAGATTTAGGTCTGTCTCATTTCCTCCTATACATAGGTATTTGGTCTTGCTGACGTTCATGTGAAGTCCCCATTTCTCATATTCTTCCTTAATTTTCACCGTCATTTCCTCTAAATCATTTTTACTTTTTGCAATTATAACTTGGTCATCTGCGAATTGTAGAGTAAAAATTGACGTTCCATTCATATTAAGTCCCATTCCTCTGCATTTCTTCTTCCACATTTTCAATGCTTTTTCAACATAAATTTTAAAAAGTGTTGGGGAGATACAACATCCCTGTCCGAGTCCTTTATCTGTTATAAAACCTTTTGGTAATCTTTGACCTATTTTAATTTTTGTTTTTGATTGTCTGTAAAGTTCTTGAATTGCTCTAATAATACTTGGATTTATAGCCATTTCATTTAATACATTCCATAATTTTGCGATTGGAACATTATTATATGCTTTCGTAAGATCTATAAATAGAAGATGAATTTGATTTCCTACTGCCATTTCCTTTTCAACAATTTGTTTAAGACAAAATATATTATCCATACATGATCTTGCTGCTCTAAATCCACTTTGCTCTTCACTTTCCTCCAATCTTATTTCTTCTTCAATGAAATCTTTTAAAATTCGTCCATATAATCTACTAAACGTTGCTGTTACAGTAATGCCTCGATAATTCTCACATTTTTGTCGGTCACCTTCCGTATATATTGATGTTAAATTCCTCCATTCTTCTGGTGTTACCTCTCCGTTTAAGCATTTTTCGAATAATTGTGTAATTAATCTGAACAATTTTTCAGTTCCATTTTTGATCAGCTCTGCTGATATTCCTCCGGGACCACTTGCTCTTTGATTTTTTAAATGTTTAATTGCTTGTTTAACTCTCTCAAGCTTCAACATCATAGGTTGTCCCACAACGTCAATACCAGAATTATTTACTTGAAATCCACTTCTAGTTTCCGTAAGCAAAGTCTTATAATATTCTTCCCATTCCTTCACAGATATTCCTTGCCATGAATTATTACTTGCTTTTCTAATATTCTTTAAAAACTTCCATGCCTCTGTGCATCGTCTCCCTCCTGTACATGTCTCAATTTCTCTGCATTTTTTCCCCCATGATGTTCTTTTTTTCTCTAGTACTAATTTCTTAGTGTTTTCTCTAATAGTTCTATAAAGCTGTCTATCCTCTTCCTTTTTTTAACTCATCCACCTAATATAGGCTTCTTTTTTCTGTTTTATAGTCTTTTCAATGCCTTCGTCCCACCAAAAATTTTTTGGGGAAGTTCTTCCCTTTATTTTTTGTCCCAATGCTTCATTTGCAGCCTGGTGCAAAGCTAATTTAATATGTTGATATAGTTCAGCTGTATTAGTATAATTTCTTTCCTCTAATTTTTCATCTAATCTTACTTAAAAGAATCTTTTTGTACTTTCCTCCGTCAATCCTTCCAACATATATTCTGGGACACCAATATCTTCCATCTCCGTATAATTCCTTTCCTCACTAATTAGCTTAGTCGAGTAAGGAAATGCAAGTCTTGCTCTCACCATAAAATGACCTGAGCCACAATCCGCTCCTCTTTGGACTCTAACATCTAATAGTTTTAATTGGGTCCTTTGCTTAATAAGTATACAGTCAATAATCGTTTTTAGTTGTCTAGTATGCTGATACCACGTATATTTATGAATATCCTTGTGTTTATAGAAGCCATTTGTAATCCTTAGGTCGTTAGTGTTGCAAAATTCGATAAGTCTTTCTCCATTATCATTGACTACATCCTCTCCGAACTCACCAACAATATCATCTCTCTTCCTGCATCCAGTTCTTCCATTGAAATCACCCATCATTATAATTTCTCTTGTTTCCCCAATTTCATCAGTGATTTTTTGCAGTTTTTGATAAAGCATATTTTTAACTTCATTAATTTCATCATTATTCGGAGCATAGATTCCTAAAATAGTAATTCTTCTCCCAAAAATATCTTTCTTGTTTATTATTATTATCTTGCTGCGGTATTTTGACATTCGTAAACGGAATCCTGTTTTAATATTTTAGTCCAATGTAGTAAATCTTATCTTCTTTTCATTAAAATTTATTCGGAATTTATACAGTGATTTTTGAAATTTTTTTAAATAAATAAATAAAAAACTATAATGTGCTGAGGATTTTCTAAATGTTTTCCGCCACCTCCAATACATTAGTTATAATCTCTCTTCTAATATTGCTATTGTAAATGTTTTATGCCACTAATATTGTTGCAAGCATCGTTACCTTTTGTTTAAGGCCAACTGCATATACATTATGGTCCTTTTTATATCTTATAATGTCTCACAGATTTTCTAATTTATTATGTAGTCTTCATTTACAATGGTGAACTTTAATTAAACACAAATCATCCAGTTTTAAAGATAAGCAGTTGTTCTTATAATGATCTTTTAGAAGCAAAAGGGAAAAAAAATCTAATGAATTTTGTTTAAGGATCTTATAAAAATTTAAAAAGTGTACCTTTTTGAAAATGAATGGCAGGATTTATTTTATAAATTTTTGCTGCTTTTTTTTTTTTGGGGGGGGGGGGGGGACGTTTTCTCAACTTTCATTCCTTATACACTATATGGCCAACCTTTTTATAGTCGCGTGCCAATTTTTTTTTTCAAAAAATATTTTACTTGACCTTGACGTGCCAACTAAAAAACAAATTTAGTGGACTGAAATATAATGAATCAAAACTACTTGAAAATTACTTATTAGGATATTTTCTAAAAAGAATAACATACATGTAAATATTACACTGCAATAATTATAGAAGCAATTATATTTTACAAATTAATTAAAAACATAATATGATTAATTGTTGTATCTTGGATGAAAAATAATATGTTCATGTTCAGTTAATCTCAACAGAATGCAAACTAAATTAATTTATATGGCAACCACTCTGTTTGATTTTTTATATTCTTAATTTGCGAAAATGACAGATATAAATAGTAGAAAAAATTATTTAAATTGAAAACAGGCAGTTTATTTAAATAGTTCTGAAATTAATTTCCAAGTTTCCATAATTTACCATCGGTACTAATCTTTCCTTTTTGATTGTTTTCAAATATTTTCTTTGTTTGATAAATTTTCGAAACCATATTGAATAAGATTAAAATTCTTCAATTTGCAATTAATCGAATTTAGAATCTAATCAGATCATCTAAGTTCGTGTATTTTGTGCAAAATCCTTGTATACTCACTTAGAGACATAATCAACGCCGCGCCGTGCCAAAATTATTGTTTGGCGTGCCAAAAGTGGCACGCGTGCCATAGGTTCGCCGACCCTGGTATAGGTCATATATTTCCGCGAAGATCTTTTCCCGAAACCCCATAGGGGACCGTCAACAAATTGAAAAAGAACGAATATATTTTGGATAACCCTGTAAAAACTAATGTAGCAAAAGCGATCAAACTCGAGATCATTAATAAGTGGCTTATTGTGATATATTGTGTTCATTTTTATGAGGATAGCATGTATACTCGTAGAGAAATTGAGGTTTTTATAAAAACAGTCCCAAATTTCGCCAAGTTTTTTGCTTATAATTTGCAGAGTTTTTAATATTAAAAAAAACTCTTTTCAGAAAATATGACGAACAACATTGTACACAATACTCTGTAATCAGAATTAAAAAATAATAAAAAATGGATGCACAATGAGCAGGTTTACTAAAAAATATTTCACTGCGCATACGCGAATGCAATCAAAATATAATGTGCATAATGTGTTAGATAAATGTATAGAGCATCTTTTGTAAAAGTTTCAAAAACATAGTTTGTAAAGTCTGATAATAATCGTTTATAGAATATGCTCAAAATTCGTTGTTCCCAAAATGAAGCAAAAAGATGAGGGGTTGTATCCATATATTCATCGATTAGTTCCAATATAGCATACACAATATTGCACGTACTACTGTATTTGGATACATCCCCTCATCTTTTTGCTTCCTCTTAGGAAAAACGTATTTTGAGCTTATTCTATAAACGATTATTATCAGACTTTTCAAACTATGTTTTTGATACTTTCATAAAAGTTGCTGTATACATTTAGCTAACACATTATGCAAATTATATTTTGATTACGTTCGAGCATGCGCAGTGAATCATTATTTAGTAATCCTGCTCATTTTTCATACAATTTTTATTATTTTTTCATTCTGATTGCAGGGTATTGTGTACAATGTTGTTTGTCATATTTTCTGAAAAGAACTTTTTTTTTTATATTAAGAACTCTGCAAATTATAAGCAGAAAACTTGACGAAATTTGGGACTGTTTTTATAAAAACTTTAATTTCACTACGAGTATACATGCTATCCTCATAAAAATGAGCACAGTATGTTACAATAAACTACTTATTAATAATCTCGAATTTGAACACTTTTGCTACATTAGTTTTTACAGGGTTATCCAAAAGATATTCGTTCTTTTTCAATATGTTGATGATCCCCTATGGGGTTTCGGGAAAAAATCTTCGCCGAAATATAAGATTTATACTGTACTGTTTACACACCTGCAATTTCAGGTTAATTCCTCATGTATTTTTCTAGATATTTGACAAAACGTCTAAAATTGCAAGTGACCGGTCACCTTTGGCCATATAGTGTATATCGCCCAAAGGTAAAAAAACCAAAACGTGTTTAATTTTTTTGGAAATACCCTGTATAGATCGATCTCAGCTAAAAACTTTAAGACTTTGACGGAAAAAAGGAGAGTTTGACGACAACTTGGTGTTTTTCGTGGCATAAATTGGAGTTTTTATTTAATAAGGGGATCAACATTGAATTTTACTGAATTTTAATCTTCTAATGCTAATCATTAATGCCCACACTTACATGTGGCAACCACAGCCTTACTGAAAATTGGAAAAACAGAATACCATAGAATGGCTACGGAAACAATATCCATAAAAATATAAATACCTGAGAACATTTACGAGATCGAGTATTCATATGTAAAATGCTTAAAGAGAGCAAAAATAATACATATTCCAGACCTGCCAACTGCTACGAAAAATTCGTAGTTGCTACGATTTGGACCTATAAACTACGATGCTACGAAAATCGGCCTTAAACTACGATTTTTTTTTTTGCAAAAAAACACAAACGCATTTTTTGTTTCTAGTTTGCGATTTTTATCCCGCGCAGCATATTTTTCAGGAGTGATTCTGTTTCGAAATTTCCTAAATTGTAAAGTATTCATTTCCTAAAGTTTTAAAAAATTGGTCATTAGTCCGAAATTTCGGACATTAAAAAATGTTCATGGGGAAAAAAATAAGGGCTGCAAAATAAACTTCTTAACATAAAACCCTCTTTATGTATATTAACCACGAGTGAATCGTGTTTCTGTAAATATTTATACAGGAATTCCCTTTCTTAGAAACAAGGGGGCAGGATGTAGTGGAGGGTATACGGACGCCGTATACCCTCTGGATTTTTTTAAGGAACACCGTATACCCTCTGTTTCTCAAGAAAGCTATAGTATATATATACTAGGGTATACCCTCTGCCTTGAGCGTATACCCTCTGCTTAGAACGTATACCCTCTGTTTTTTTTACGACTACACCACTGCAAGGGGGCATTTTAAGAATTTCTGGAGAGGGGGCGGAGGTGGTTCTTTGAGAGGCAAGGTTTGAAATAGTGTACAAAATCGCACGAATTGCACACGGAAAAAGGAAAGTCCTACATAATGAAAATGATGTGCAGTATATCCCCTTGAAAAATTTTCCACAGACCTATGATTCTTTTGCGAGTATATTTTGAAATTTCTTGGAAGTCCACGAATTCTTTTCCTTTTATGGAATTTCCCCGGATTAATTCGTGAATCGATCGCGGAAAAAAAAATGAGAATTTCTTCAAATGATTGTGTAAAATTATCGGGTATTTCGTCAAAGATCTCAGAAACAAATAGTGATTATCTTCAATTGGTCGCTGGATTTGTGAATTTCGTCAAAAGATTGCGCAAAAAATCACGAATTTCGATAAACTATTGAGGAGAAAATATTGCAGATATCGTCAAAAGGTCATGGAAACGAGTAGTGAATTTTGTTAATTGGTCGCGAAAAGATATAAAAAATTTTGCCGATCGGTTGCGATAAACTATCGCGAATTTCGACAAATGAGCTTGTAAAAAAAATCAATTTCGTCAATTGGTCGCAGAAGAAAATAAATCGAGTCAAAGGATCGTGGTAAAAACGTGAATTTTGTCAAAATATCGCAGAAAAAAAACGCGAATTTCATCAAAAAATCAGAAAGAAAATGCAAATTCAATCGAAAGGTCAGTAAGAAAACGCAAATTTCATCGAAAAGTCAGTAAGAAAACGCAAATTTCATCGAAAGATCAGTAAGAAAACGCAAATTTCATCGAAAGATCAGTAAGAAAACGCAAATTTCACCGAAAGATCAGTAAGAAAACGCAAATTTCATCGAAAGATCAGTAAGAAAACGCAAATTTCATCGAAAGATCAGTAAGAAAACGCAAATTTCATCGAAAGATCAGTAAGAAAACGCAAATTTCATCGAAAGATCAGTAAGAAAACGCAAATTTCATCGAAAGATCAGTAAGAAAACGCAAATTTCATCGACAGATCAGTAAGAAAACGCAAATTTCATCGAAAGATCAGTAAGAAAACGCAAATTTCATCGAAAGATCAGTAAGAAAACGCAAATTTCATCGAAAGATCAGTAAGAAAACGCAAATTTCATCGAAAGATCAGTAAGAAAACACAAATTTCATCGAAAGATCAGTAAGAAAACACAAATTTCATCGAAAGATCTCGGATAGAAAACACAAATTTTAGCGAAAGATCTCGGAAAGAAAACACTAATTTCGTCAAAGGATCGTAGTAAAAAACGCGAAATGCGTCAAAGGATCGCGGTAAAAAATGCGAATTTCGTTAAAAGTTCGTGGTAAAAACTGCGGATTTCAACAAAGAAATAGTGACAGAAAAATGTAAATTACGATTGTGGGAAAAAAAATTGTGAATATCCTGAAATGATCGCGGGAAAAAAATTGATAATTTCGTCAATATTTACTGCACTGGGCTAAAACAAAAACTGGAACCAGGCTCCTCTTACAAATGTCCAAAAAAAAAAGAAAAGGCCGCTTCAAAACGAGAAGAAACTCTAAAAATCGTATAAAAATTTTCAGAAGAAAAATGTTACTGTATCGAGTTCAAAGACTGAAACCTTATTTATTCCTTTTACGAATGTCAAAAGATGGCTGCGAAACACGAAAAACCAACCAACCAACCTTCAGATTAATTTTAATTTTGTGTGCTACGATTTCTCATTTTCAAAGGTTGGCAGGTCTGCATATTCAGGGGTCCCCCATGTCAGTTTTTGAATACAAGCATTTAAACAAGTCTGAAATTGTACGTCAAACGTGGCAAATGAGATGCGTTCGTACTATAATTAGTTTTATAAATATTCAGATCTTGTGCAATAGCTGTTGCACTCTTATGCAAAAATGCATGAATACAAAATTTATTATAATTATATATATATATATATATATATTAAATTCAGTAATACGGAAATAATATCACTTCATCTTAAATAGGACATAATCACCATGACAACTTAGAATCATTACCTATCGTGGGATATCATTGAATTAATTTCGTAAGTTAGGATTTAATAGAATGAGGAAAACTTTTATTAATATCTTTTTAAGTTTTGATTCGCTTTTCATAAATTTGAAATGATTCGACAAAATTCTGCAACGATTATATAGGGTAAATGCACCAGTAAGTCGGCCACTTTGAGATAAAATACCTTATGAATAGCTTATTATTGATTTCAAATGAAATATTACAACCCCCTATATGTAGTTATTCTTTATACGTCATAAGCCATCAGCAAAGAAGTCTGGTTATTTTTATTGCATTAGTAATCAGTCATTTTTTATTTGGTTGCGGTCAAATAACCGTTTTTGCTATTTTTTTATTAATCGATGACAAAATTTTTAAAAGACTAGTATTAATTTATTTTTTATTATTTTCTAAAATTATAAGACTGTACTATTAAAAAGTTTAATAAACTAATGTTTTTCAGTATAAAAATTAAATAAGTGTGTTTGTATTAAATAATTTTAATGTGGCCGACTATTGGCATTGGGTATTATATTTACTTGCATGTTCAGTAACCGGCCACCACGGTTGACTACTGGCCTATTTCACTTTTTTTAATAATTTTATTTATTTCGTAGTTTGTTTTCACAATTTGAGATTCATATAGCCTTTTACTTGCATTTTTTATGCACACTATATATAAGATGTCCTGGTGTAATAACATCCTAAGGTTCTACCAATTTTTACGACTTAGTTTTAGATTTTTTCCTAAACAAATATAGGATTTGATACCGCAACTTACTGATTATGTATACAAGAAAGACTATTTTAGCAGATATCTAGTCATAAAATGTAGTGGCGTGATTTCTTGACCAATGAATGAATGCTATTTGCTGGTATTACCCACCTGGTGGGTAATAATGCCATGCAAACAAAATTATAAAATAAGATAGAATAATGGCATGTAAATTGCCCAATTCTAAAGATACAAACGCTACAGCTTTAGAAATTGACAAATTGCGTTTACTTACCATTAATTGCGATATCAGGATGCAGTAATAATCGTATGATATTTTATTCTTCTGACACGAAAAAATTAGAAGCATTTAGGACGTACAAATTTCCCTATTATCTTTTTTAGTTTTCAACAATGACAATAATGGCCTCTCGTGTATAAAATCAAACAAATAAAATAAAAAATGTATTTCTGCCACTGAAAAGAATCAACCCGGGTAATAACACTAGTGGATGGCGTTATTCCCCCGCTATGCATTTTGCGCAGTATATTTTGAACTACAAGCTACTTCGCAAATACATCCAAAATCTTCCACAACATTTTGAAAGTACATGAAATACACTACAAATTAATGTAATAAACAAAGTATTTCCTAACAAATATATCGCTCACCTCCAAGAAAAGTGACACATCTCGACAACAGTAAATTTCACAGGTGAGACAAAAGAAATAGATAAAAGATTTGCATGATTTTACTGTAACATGGAATTATAGAACTAGCTCTGCATGGAGGAATAAAAAAGTGCATAAATGCATAAAACTCTTAAGAATGAAGACGTAGGATAAGGTTTGGAGGGTTGTGTAATTTTACCTCTCCGCACAATCCACCCTTCTTCTGTGGTCACAAATGGACAGATAGTGTAATAATGTGATTTTTCGTATAACTGCACTTACGAAATTTTTAATGTAGGTAGACGCACTTACGACGGACATATTAGTGGAATAAAACTCAAAATGAATTTTTGCGAGCTGTGTCACTTTTCTTACGGGTGACACGGGCTTCTTACGGAATAGTCTTCACATGACAGAACCTACCAAGCAAAATTTGGATCGGACATTGACTCTTACGAGCTTATTCCAGCGATAAGGTCTATAAATGTAACAAATTAATTTATAACTGTTGTTTGTGATTCAGATGACTCAGAGCCTTTGAGCGCAGAAGCTAAAGTGCCATTTTCCCGTATTCCTTCATAACTATGCCAATTATTAGCACTTGACATTATTACACACTGGCATTTATACCCCAGGACACCTGATACAAAATGCAAATGAGAATTTCGTTCCGACCGCTTTAGTTTTGCTGAATAGATTTCGATGGAACTTGCATCGTTAGTTAGATATTTTTTCAGGAAAGGTTTTAGTTTATTGTATAACATTCTACGTTGCTTAGTTATATCATCACGGTGGAAAGTTCTTAATCAGGTGAACTTGATTATGAAGTATTAGCATTTAAAAAAAGCACTAGACGATTTTGATAAGCTTTTCATTGTTAATTAGATAATGTTTTAAAGATGCATTAGTATATTGCATTATAACGTTGTACCGTTATTTACTAAAACATGTAAACTGTGAATTTAACCTTATATTTACAAGGTTAAATTCATACGATATATTTTGTTTTGGAAAGTTGACCAGCGTGAAGCCTTCTAATATACTAATGTTATAAAGAACCGTTTGTTTCTTTCTTTTGTAGGAAGAAATCTTTGGAAATGCCGAGTGACTTTTAAAAGTAAAAGCTAAAAAAATGATGGTGGCAGTCTCTGCAGAAGCAAAACACGTTCTAAAATATCCCTTTTTTGTAATACTGAGGGTGTTACATATGTAAAACTTGACATGGAGTTTTTCAAAGAGAATTTTTAATGCCGACTGAAAATAGTTTCTAAAAAAAAAGCAAAATATAAAAGGTTGAAATGAGTAGTAAAGATTCTAAAAACGTTGAAAATTATGATTAATATCAAAATGTTAAGGATAAAGACTTGAAATATTAAATGGCAATTATTTCTAAAACGTTGATGTTTTCGCATAATAGTTATGATAAATTTGAAATTTTAAAAGATTAATTAGTCAAAAAAGTTATACTTGTTAGGGATAGCAGTAAAAGCAAGTAATTTAAATTTTGGATTGAAACTTGACATAGCTGTTACTTACTCGCACAGAAGAGGTTAATTCAATATGGAAAATTTAAAGTGTGAAATGTGTGGAAAGTATACTTAAAACGATGATTTATTTGGGAATTGCGAGGGCTATTGCTAGAAACTTGAAATTTTACATGTGTTTTACTTGTAAGACATAAATGCTCTCTCAAAGTAGGTTATAAGATAATCGAAATTTAAAGGGATGAAATGTTCCTCACAATCATCTAACGGGTTATTAAGATGAAATTTCAACAAAATGCGTTTTAATTAATAATATTTAAACTTTCTGCGGAAATATAATTTCTTCCTAATTTTAATATGTACCCAAATATCATTTGCAATATTTCAATAACCACAAAGCCACGGATTGTGACAACTTTTCAATAATATAAAATAAAGCTTTTTATCTGGTTAATTAACTCAATAGTCAGCAATAATATTAATTACAGGCTAACAGTGGATTTTTAAATCCCATCTTATGCTTCTATAGAACTTAAATTTTAAAAAATGAAGATGACATTGTTCATTTTCAGCGGAACTGTCACTATAAAATATACATTACACAGAATATCAATAATCGATGTCTATGGCATGATGACGAATAAAATCGATGTCTATGACATGTTAAAATTTCGCATCGAAACTCGATCTGTTAATACCACCAGAATGACGAATTGATGCTCTATTCGGATCGGATCGTTTCAAGCTATCACGAATAAGATAGTAATATTTTTACTGTACTAATATTAAAATTTCATTCCGAAATTCGATGATGCGATAGTACAACTAAAAGGAAGAATTGGCGCCCCGTTTTTCTCATATCTTATCAAGATATCACGAAATCGACTGAAGCATTTGTATTATACTAACCTGTAGCTTTAATCATTAAAATTTTATTATCAAAATTGAAAACGAAATAGTACCGCCAAAATAATGAGTTGGCGACCCGTTATGCTTGTATAGTGCTCAGATACCACGAACAGACTGAAATACTTAAATCGTATTAATCGAAAGAGAGATATTAAAATTTCATTTCGAAATTCAATGACCAGATAGTACCGCCAAAATAAGAATTGGCGCCTCATTCTGCTTATATCGTTTAATGATATTACGAGGCAGCCTATAATATTTGTAATGTACTATTCGAGATATGCAACTTATTAAAATTACATTTTGAAACCCGATGACGAGATTGTACCGCGAAAATGAAGAATTGGCGCCTCGTTCTGCCCATATCTAACCACGAAATCCCAAGACAAACTGAA